>CM054000.1:7549946-8076651 GCA_028641665.1 Chelonus formosanus
AATATGCTAATCATCAAGAAACTGCAGTTGCCATTCAGTCACTGATGTAAGCATTTTATTTTAGAGATTATTCCTGAGCTTTATGTTGAGATAATGATTTAATTTGATATTTCATTGATAGAAAAAAAAATTATCAATCGTTTATTTATTAATAAATATGCTATATTTAAAAATATTCATGAATTATTGAAGTCAATGTGAAGTTATAATACACTTTTGATAAAATATTGAATGATATCGAACATGTTAGGGTTCATGATGGTAAATTTCCAACAATTATTGATCATTTATAAATACCGCAACAGTGATTGAATGAATAATATCGAGAATAGCACTAGGATTTGTTGTCTACAACAATGACAATTTGTTAAAAAAAGTGTAATATTTTATTTGAGAAAAATAATGTCTGTTATTAATTGTTTTCTCTTTGATAATTTATTAATAAGTATTATTAATTATTCTTTTTTTTTATTCTTCTGAACTCACAGTTGTATTTAAACAATAAAAATAAATCATTGGGAGCATTTGAATGCTTGTAATAACTATTAACAGTGATAGAAATTATTTTTCAGACGTTTTTATCATTTTATTATAAATATTATATTCAGGAACTAATGAATAACAATAAAACATATTGCAATAGCTAACGGAATAATTTAATATAATAGAAATTTTGCTGCATGTTCTGTATAAATCAACAATATAATTATAAGAGTAGTAACAGTATTTTATATTATTATTCTCCAAGATCTTTACGTATTAATATTAACAATATCGTAGTTTTTTTTAAATTAACAACAGATGATAGTTAATTTAGATTTATTAAAAAATAATCATTCGATCAATTATTACAGTCATAACATTTATTTGATCATGATTATTATTAATAATATAAAATTAAAGTTTTATCATTGTTTCAATAATTAACTATCCTTTTTCTCAATTTTAGAGTTTTTTTATTTATTTATTTACTAGAGATTTTTTTAATTTTTTAATTTTATAAACAAAAAATCATTGGAATTCAATCCACTTGTCGATTATTTTCCATTCGTGATTTAAATCCACTTATCAGGATTTTTTAACAAAGATTTGTTTATTTATTCATCACTGATGATAAACACTTAATTTTATCAATTTATTTATTTTTTATTTTTTTACGCGATCTTTTTATTCGCCGCTTGTTATTACAATTAATAAAGTTTCCTTTGCTGTGACCACTTGAATGTGATCATCACAAAATAATAATTATAATTATTATCTTAGTAACAATAACAATGATGATGAGTTAGAAAAAAGTATTTAGGAAATTAATTTTAGAATTAAATAAAATAATTCTTGTCGAAGTTTACTAACAATTGAATATAAAAATTAAACAATTGTTGATATGAAAAAAATGATGAATTGAAATTGATTAATTATTATTGTTACCTTTTTTTTTTTAATAATTATGATAATTATCATTACAAATAGTTTGTGCTATTGATTGCATTATCAATAGAAAATTTAATAATAGTATTAATGACATAAAAATAATTATGTCACTATTTTCTATGAATTTCTAGTAATATTCAATTACAATTACCAAATTTACAAAATTATAATAAAAAATTTTCTTTTCTACAATTTTATTATTATTCATTGATTCATTTATATGATTATCAATATTTTATACATTTTTTATTTTTTTATTATTCATTATTTATTTCTATTTACTCGAGAGTCTTCGTTTCTTGACATCTTCCTCCCATTCCTTTATTTATTTAACTCCTTTTCACCCTCATAACTCAACAATTATTATAGATACTTTCAACAAAAGTGCTTGAAATCACCAACAACATCATCTTTCTCTAGACTCAATCATCATAAATTGCTTCAATCAATCTTTTCTGTACGAAATAAATTTTTTTCCACTCAACAATTCGCATTATCAAATCAATTACACTATTGGTGATTTCAAGCACTGGTTATCAACCTAATTACATCAAGAATTTCTCGAGTTACAAGTCTTCAAAGTCACATAGAAAATTTTACCAAATTGTAAATCTCCATCAGTATCCAAATGTGAATACAATTTGTTAACAACAAATACAATTTTTTTATTGGCTTAAATCTTACATTACCTATAATAGTAATGATGATCATAATAAATATAATAATAATAATGCGGAAAAGGTATAATACGTATAGGCTTGGAAGGCATAGAAGGCACACGATACTTCATAGAAGATTTAGATGACATTATTTACATGTAAAATTGAATATATTATTACAAGGTCAATAAACAAGTCAATAGACAATTCTCAATCGATTAAATCGATTCATTAATCGAAGAGTTTTGATTTACAATCATTTATATTTATGGCAATTTATTAAAAATGATTTTTTTTAATTATTTATTATTCAAAAATTTTACTCTGTCTTATCGTTTTCCTTTTTTTTTCTTTCGCTCCTCTTCTTTACAAACAAGAATATAAATAATTTACAAGCGCAACAATTCGCTAATTGCAAATAGTATCCAACAATTAACCGGCTGCTACGTTAACAATTTTATAAACATCAGGGCCAGGGATATGTTGATAAAAAGCACTAAAATCATTAGCTGCTGTCGCGCGAACCAGTCCTGCAACAAAATAGCATTTATTTATGGTATAAATCGATAATAACATTTTACTCAATATCAGTTAATTAGAATGGAGCCTTTAAAGTGTACTCTTATCTATTATGAATTTTTTAAATCGATTGTTGTAAGCCTTGAAGACTAGAGAAAGGGAAAAAATAATTTTTTGATAAAAAATTTTCCCTTTTTTTTTATTAAACAATAGTTGATATCGTTGAAAGGACTCAAAATTCGAAGACAATCACCAGGACCTTTTTTGTAGGAAATAAAAAGTTCTACAAAAAAGGTTCAATGACTTTTAATCGTATCTCGCATAGTTATTGAATAAATGAGCATCTAGTATCTACTAAACTAGGGAATGGATGGCAACATTAAAAAATAAAATGAAAAAAAAAAAAAAAAAAAAAAACAATAATTGAAAGCAAGACTCACTTTGACCTGGGGACTGACTAGATATAGAAGGGGATTGGCCCTGAGTCTTTCACTTTCATCAATCTGTCTTCGTATCTCCTCTCTCCTCATACTGCTGAGCACGCTGACCTCCTCTCTCGACAACGGCATCGTCGCCGTCAGTTGGATGGGCTGGGCAACGTCCGGCAGTGATTTCTTTCTTTGCAACGGCATCAGTGGTACTGGGATTGCCTTAAAGCACATCAACAATCATAACGGCTGTGAGATTAATCATCTACAAATGGTTTCAGCCAAATTAGAAGCAATGTTAGGATCATTACCTAGAGACATTCAACTTTAATTCATTCATTAGTAATTTAATTCTCTGAAATATTAGTAAGACTCTTTTTAATCATTGATGGTAAAGGAATGGTGTGATCACTTATACTAAATGGCGCGAGATAAGATAGTCATGGAACCTTTTTAAAAATTTCCATTTCCTAGATGATGTTGAAGCTTTTATCATGATCAAACTTCCCACCATTTTTGGATATTTTTTTTTGGGCTCGAATGGTGGGAAGTTTCCTGGTCAGCATCATCAGAATTATTGGAGTAATATCATAAATGGTTGATCAATGTAATGAATAGTCATTATCGATGATTGATTAATAAATTTGTTAATTGAATACCTCAACAGGAGGTGCTACAATCCATGACTCTGATGCTCTTCTAGCCATCAGAGCTGGACTGCATAAAAGCGCTTCTTCTTCTTCATCTGGCTCTGACCAGAACATTTTTAACCTTGCTCTAGTTTCTCGTGGCCTTGAAATGAATACTCTGATGCACCGGTAAATTCTTTTGTTAATTTGCTAATTTGTTTTATTTTCAAAATGCTCACAACATTTTTGCTTCTTTATACCACAATTATTTATTAATTAAATTCGTGATCATCATTGATTAATTTAGCTAATACATTTATTGTTTATTTTTTAAGAAGCTTTATTAACATAATAAAATATTAGATAAAATTAATTTGTTGCAAAAAGTCCAGTAGTAAAATGTAACTGAAAAAAAAATTATTCAACATTTCTTTTTTAATTAAATAAATCATTTATCTTAGTTTAAATATATTTTTTTTAAAAGCTATTGTTTATTTTTACTTGCTAAAAATATGCCATTTAGTTAAACAATAATTATATATTAAATTAAAAAAGTGATAATAATTTTTTTTCTACTAAAAATGCTTAAAATTTGGTTGATTTTTGAAAAGTAGTAAAAAACAATGTTTGTTTTAAATAAAATTACGTAAATTTGTTAAAGTTAAGATAAAACCACTGTTAATGATGAAGCTAGAGATCACAGACTGAACAGTTTTGCCTCGTAGGTCAAAAATAGCGCTCAATTCTGAGGACAACCTTTAAAGACGACGCTCCCCACTTAAATATTTGTCCACATCGAAATAGCCAACCCAAACGTTCGGTTAAATTATTCATTCGATATTTAAATACATACATATCTATTGTAGTAGTGGTCATAATAAACATATATAGTAATACATTTTTTTAATCTGCTAAAAATTTTATTTTCCATCTTATTTAGCGAAAAATAACTTTGTGCAAGAACAAAAGATTTTCAAAAATATTATTCTCATTTACATCATTTTCATCACTTTAGTATACTTTTTGGCACTCTTTTGGTACTTGCATTCCTTCCTCAAGGCAAATTCATGGAAAACAATGTTTCTTTTTATTGAAAAAAAAATATTTAGTGTCAATAAATAATTATTACACAGGTCTACACATGACTAGAATCCTTGCAAATAATTCATCAAGGCTTGGAATCACATAAATCATAAAAGTGTCATCATTCTTTTCAGATAGTTTCATTGTAAAATTAATTATAAAATAATTGACAGCATTGAAAATAAATAAATAAATGCATCTAGTGATTTTCTTAAACTTAAAAGACTTAAATTAATTTTATCAATAATAAAAATATGAAAACAAAGTTGTTTTATAAACAAACAATTTTTTTGTAAACATTCATTTAGTAGATCTGTGTTGTCAAAATGATGAAATATTAAATTAATAAAAATAATGGTAAAAATTTACCTTTACATTAATTTACATCAATATTTCAAGCAATAAATATACATCGATTTGTTATTTAAAACAAAACTGCCTCAATCGCACTGCTAAATTTATTATTGTTAATGTTTATTTAAAATCATCAACAATTTATCAGGGCTTAAAAATAATTACAGTGCGAGCTAAGCCATTTTTAAGTTACTAAGACAATAAACAAATTAATGAATTAGTTGTAATTTTCCACACACAGTTAATTTATAATTACAATTTTATCACAGGTACTGAGGATGTTAACTTGGGCCATTATTATTATTTTTTTGCTTTAGATGTGTGCACTAGTTCCGGTGAGTTTTGTAAAATATATTTATTCTTTTTACCTAAAGTATTTAATTTGTCTAATATTCGAATTTTAATATTCAATATTTTTATCAATCAGTGCTCATAAAATTATTTTATATACAGACATTAAATTTTTTATTTCATTTCATAGTATTGATCAGAGAATATATATTTATTTATATGTGACAATTTTTATTTAAGAGCATGCATTAGAAAAATAATATTTTTATAACGGAAAGAAATTGTAGAGAAGTAAGAACCGATTTTTTTCATATCAATATCAATATGTTAAAAAATAATAATCAACTTTAAAATAAAGGAGAAATTAAAAATAAAAAGAGAGAAAAAAATGGTCCCCGCCTCCACAATATTCTTTCCACTTCATTCAACACTGCACTTTTTTATTTTTAAAAATCAAGCAACAATTTATTTTTACTTCCAATAAATTTTCTTAATAAATATAGAGTCAAGTAGTTTGTGTAACAACTGCTATCATAAATATATAATCATATTTTATTATTAACATTAAATATTCAGGCTTTAGTTTGTTATTTTTCATGTTAAGAAAAAATGGAGGGCATCCAGTTATCATCTCTTCTTATCATTTTCTTTAGACGGATTTTCATTGTTTTTGTTCGAGCATTGTTCACTCTTGGAATTTTAAATTGAGTTAATTAGTCAAAAAATCACATAATTAAAATAGCTTTTATAAAAAAAAGTAATATTTGTGCTTTCGTTTGGTTCCACACCGATTTATCATCGTTGAATATAAATTTAAAAAATAGTTTATCCATCAATTAATAATTCTTTACAATAAATGCATAATAAATTAGTTGTTCATCTCATATAGTTACAAGTATCAGCTTAAGTTTACGTAAATCGAACATTAGTTTGTGATTAAATTACTTATAATTCGTCCATATTTTTGATAAACAAAATGAAGAATTGTTCTTTTTTTTTAGATAAAAAAATCTTCCTTTATAATTGATAATAAAAGTGTCAAATGTCTTCAACAGAATCAGGTAAAAAGCCCTCATGGTGTTTACATAAATTAAAATAAAATACTCATAAGGTTGAGGGGGCCTTAGGTGTTGCGATGAAGGCGGGGACCGTCCATCTTGTATCCTGGATTTGCATGCACAAAACACACAACAAAAAAAACACCACGAAGTGGAAAAAGGTTTTAATTAAAAAAATAAAATCTGAATAAAAATACTCACTTTTGCTCCAGCACCACCACCACCACCACCGCCAGACGCCATTGAACTTCTTCCAGGTGTTACATACAAACTTTCAGTTCTCTTTGGTTGAACAGCGCTAGGTATCACCTCTTGACTTAATCCACGACTTCTAAATGTACCTTCGAATTGATTCGAAGATTGTGGAGTGTTGTACGTCGGTGTGGCTGTGCCACTTCCTATCGCTGATCCATTCAGTGGAGTTCCTGATCGTATCAAGCTTCCACTTCTTCCGGTTCTAGAGCAGAACGAAAGGAAGATTGAGTTAGAAAACGTTTTAAGGTACTTTAATAATTCTACGTTGATAACGAAAATTGAAAAAGGAAAGATTTCAATTAGAATAAAAAAAACTAACTTGTCTCCATCTTGTGATGTAATACTCTTGTCCACTGATGGTTGCCTTGATCCAATTAGTCTATTAGATCTATATCGGTCCACAGAACTGTCCCGGCTCGGCGGCCTTTTATAATGGTCCAATCTACAGAAAAAAAAATATTCATTGATAAAATCAACAGAGGAACGTGAGATGAATCCAATAGTAGCATGAAATTACCTGTCATTCAATGTTTGGCCAATCACAGATGCACCAGGTCGATCCTGTGGGCTCAAAATTCGACTATTTCTTCTTAAATTACTCATCGATTGTCGTCGTGCGTCATTTAACTCCTGGTATTGTTGGTTTGATTGCTGTTGTTGCTGCTGCGATTGAGCAGTCATGGACTGTTGTGGAGGTTGATTATATACCCCAGGAGGATTGTACATAGGCATTGCCTGTACAGTTTAAATAAAAGCTCTTATTAACATCAACACAAGACAGAAATTAAGGTAGTCCTTGGATGCAACGAAGAAGAGGGTTATTCCTTAACGATCATGAACCAGTTAAAAATTTCTAGATATGATTTAAGGATGATTAAAGTTATTTTTTATAATAGGACTACCTTAATAATCAGAGATGTTTCATGCAAAAAAATAGAGAATTAAAAGGGATGAGTTTAATAATCATTTTTCCAAACAAATGCAAACCATCCGGAGAATCGGATTGCTTACACCATAAACTTGCGGCGGGAATTGATTGATAGGGGCTGTACTCATTGGGTCGAGCATACCCGGGTGTTGATACATAATCTAGAAATAAAGAAAAGAAGATGGCTATCCTGAGCAGGGCCGCGTGATAGAGAGAAAGAAAGAGATTGAAGTTAAGCAAAACGTGATAATCCAACAAGCCAATAGATCTTAACCTGTTGACTAGAAGATTGTGGAAACTGTTGATACTGATGGTATCCAGGATGATTTGGACTATATCCAGATTGGATCATCTCCATGTTTCCTTGGTTTTGATTACCCATTTGTCCTTGGTACTGTCCAAATTGACCTTGACCGTATGGATTACTACTGGGACCAGTTAAATATTGTCCACCAACACCAACATTATCATTACCACCAACACCAACACCACCAGCAATACCACCTCCGCTAATAATACCACCAGCAACACCACCACTGACACCATAGCCACCACCACCACCACCACCACCACTATATGGACCCTGAATATTATTTGGAACGATGTTTTGAACCAGATTTTGATTAGGAATTGGATTATTCATCATTCCCATAGGATTAGTCACTTGATTAGCATTAACTGGCACTTGATTCATCGCTTTCATGCTTGCTCTTCGTATCGATTGATTTACTGACTGACTTATCGATTGAGGAGACATTCCAGCCGTCGTGATTGTTGGAGATGAGTCTATAGACGCAGCTGGTGCTGGAGGCTCAGCGTTAGGTGGATTATGAGTCTTTTGAAGAATACTTTTGACTGGCAGCGTATCCTGAGGTGGTGGAACGTATCTGGGAATCTCTCGATTTCGGAGCCTCTCAAGACCAGGTTGTCGGAAATCTGGGGCAAATTGTTTAGCAGTTTGTTGAGCCAATTCTGAATCTTGTCTTGCATGCTCTGCTGCTATGTCCGCTAGTTCTGCTTTCCCTCGAGCTGTTGCCGTTCGTGAAATAGCAATGTCTAACTTTTGCAGTGCCATTTTACTTGATCGTTGTGCTGCATTCACTGCAGCTTCTATCCTTTCTCGGAATTTTGCGGAACGAATTAAAAACAAATGCTTCTTCTTCTGACTTGTTATTAAAACATTATTCTTATATTTCCCTTCTTCTTTTGTACCATCTCGAAATGTCGTTACTCCATAACCATACTTGCGATTATTGAACCATTCTCCTTCGTATTTTAATCCATCACTCCTTTCAGACACTCCAAAACCAGTTCTCTTATCGTTCTTCCATTCCCCTAGATACGTTTCCGTCACAGATGCGTCCATTTGTTCATCCTGAATCAAATGAAACATCTCAGTTAGTGTGAACTAAATATTTCAGAAAGTTTAAGTCAAAGTTGGACTTACTTCAATAACAAATGATGCGTTGCTGTCAGTATGAACAGATGCTGATGCTTGACTCTGAGAGCTTTCTGTTGACATCCATGATGCTGAACTTGCATTACTTCTAATACTACCAACTGTACCTCGTTTTTCCAAATCACCAGTACTTCTTTGCTTTCTAATTTTTAGTCCCTATTTAAAAATAAATTAATAAATATTTTATATTATTATTTTTTTTAAATCTAAAGTATTGATTATGATGAATTATTGACGTTCTACCGATAAAATTCCCTTCTTCAATGACTTCTCCGTCAGACTTTTTCTTCTCGCTGGTGGATCATCACTCCGAGCCTTCAGCACAAACCCTCCCCGACTATCATCCACTCGTCGATCCCGTCGGTCAGTTGGTTCTGGTGTTGGTGCTGCTGGTGCACCGTCAGTACTTCGAAGTGACGTTAAGGAAGCTCGGATTTGTTTTGATGGTTTATAATGGCTCGCAAGCCCAAATGGTGCACTTGTTCTCACACCATATCCATGTCTCATACCTCTCACCCACTGGCCTTGATAAGTTCCTGCAAGAAATTTTTTTCTTTTTATTTTTTTAAAGACAAAAAAAAGTAAAGTCTTTTTTCTTTTCTACTTTTTAAATTGAAAAAGCTCGAATTCTACAGGTGTGTTTGATGGATGTGTCTTACAGTTGGCATCAACATGCTTTTGGCAAAGTCAAACATGAATTTTCGTAATTTTACGTGAAGTCTTCGTCATCAATTATAATAAAACACTGAAAGTTCAACGGTCAATGATACAATTTCTATAATAATTCACTTTAATTAAATTTATTCATTTGAAAGAAAAAAATATTTATATCAATGTTAGCAAATCAAATAAGCTTTTTTTCCAATACTTGAACATTTATGAACTCTTTCCAAGTATTCTGAGCAATAAATATTGACAATAATCCAATTTTTAAAATAATTTTCAAAACTTTAATGGTCTTTTATTTATTTATTTTTCATAAAATGTTTGAAAAAAGCTTTTTAAATTTTTTTTAGCATCCCAAAAGCACTTTATATCTAGATTCCTTTGTGATTAATGCATCTCCAACCTATAATTTAATTAATGAACATGATAAGAAGCAAGGGATGATCGTAGTTATTGTTACAGTACTGGTGTTCTCTACGTGGCAAGGCGGCTCGGCCGCCTGAAATAGCAATCTACGTATTGCCTGATGGTTAACTGTACTGGCGTTTAGTGAATAAGTGTTGGCGTAAATTAGTGGTACTAGTGTATTTCGGTAACAGCTTCCAAGAGCCACGAGGCTATCGCCCGGGAAATCTTATCATTTTCCAATAAATTTTATTCCAAATGACTCAGTTTATTTACTAGTTTATGAGGACATGGGTTAATTAATTCAACTGAATTCATCAATTCTTATCTAAGAGTCCACCATTGACACCAATTTAACGGTCAAGTCTAATTTTTGCTACCTATCATCCCTTTCATGGACGCGTCTACCTTCTTATCCGTCTCATTGATTCAATCTCTCGACTTACCCCTTAGAACCGAGGTCAAGGTCACTTCTTTTTACATTTAAGTTTTGATGTTTTTCAGCAACAAAGTCAACATTGTTAAGAGTTTAAATAAAGTTGAAAAAAGGAATGAACTTCGTTATTCCTGTTTAATCTTTCCATGAGGACTTCAAAGCTTTTTAATTAGCAGATCCAATGATTGGAATGTGATCTAAAATGTCGATCAAGTAGATTCTGGTTGGTAGTAACATTGAAAAAAGGCACTTCGAGACTTGTAGTACGTATCTAAATAAAGCTTCTGAGCAGCAATGGAGCAGAATGAAATGCAATAAAACTTATCTGCTACATTGAAGCTACTGTTTAAAGTGCTTTTAGTAATTCCCCAACTCGACCGATATAATTTTTATAGACTAATAAAATATTTGTTTGTAAAAATAAAGATTGGCATCGTGAACAATACAAGTGCATTTGTTAAAAATAATTGTACATTTTCGTTTAAGTTTCTAAAATTAACCCTGATGAATTACTTTTCATAGCTCATGACTAACTCTATCTCCAAGTACATTCTCTCGTATTTTATTCCATTCTTTTTTTTTGTTTATTAATTCGTAGAGGGAAAGTCTTTTTTATGTTATTGATTTAAAATAATGAATTCCAAAGTTGTAAATAATTAAAATAAAAGGAAGAATGTTAATGGTGTAGGTTGTAGACTTGGTGTTTATTTATTTATTGATTTCTTACCACTGTCAGCATAGGTTTCTGAACCATATCCATCTTGTAAACCACTAGCCCACGTTCCCTCGTATCTCGCTGTCGATGTCGTTGATTGTCGTACACCATAACGTCCTTTGAATCCCTGAGTCCACTCCCCACGATAAATCCAACGTCCTCGAGTTTCCATACCCAACCCATGGCGTTTTCCATTCTGCCACTGGCCTTCGTAAGCTGATCCACTGGAAAAAATTATTCTTCATTATTCTCTCTACCTTTATTAAAATACTACAAAGCCTTTCAAAGGTATAAAAAAAAGTTCTATACTTGAAAAAATAAATTAATAAAAAGATATTGATGAACAACAAAAAAAAAAAAAAAAGATGCAGAATGGATGGTCTTTTTTTTAGAATTTCTCAAAACTCTTAGGAGTATGATAAAATAATTATTGAACCTTTATTGTAGAGAATTGAATTTTCTATAAAAAAGGCTTTAATTTTCATCGTAACTCGATTAGTTGCTGAGATATCAGTCATGAAAGTTTATATTGTCACTCGATGACTTCTATGAAGAAAAAAAAATTCCTCAGTTTTCTTCAAATCAACTTGAAACACTGCCAAAGTTGATAAAAGCTTCCTAGCATCGTTTTCTCAACTTAAAAGATTTCTCTAACTTTTCCCATAAATGATTTCCTACCGAGATATTAATATAAAATGTTGAGATAAAAAATAATCTAATACCGATGTTTGGAGTGAAGCCATTTTTTCAACAAATTTTCGACAAAAAGAGCTTTTTGTCCAATATTTCTATTACTCTAGATAATTCAAAAGCATTTATAACAGAATATCAAAGAACCCATAAAACACTAGCAAAACGATTTAGATACAGAGAAAGAGGAGACACAAAGAAAAGACCTTGGCCTATTTGATACGAAATAATTCCGAGTTTTTGAAGGTCAGGAATTGAAATTCTGTTGAAAACCCATCTATTCATGCCACGGTCGTCGATAGAGATGTCAGTGATTACCCAATTTTCTGACATGTTCATCTTTTTGCCCATTTTATATCCTTTTATTTATTCAGTTCTCTCGAATTTATTATTTCTCTTTCTTTTCAATCTCTCATCATCGATTCTCCATGAAAATAAACCCCGATCAGTCGATTAATAATTCCAAATAATAACTGAAACCATAAATTGATTTTATTTACCTAAAACATCACTCCTATAATTCATGTTTATTTGCCTATAAATCGTTAATTTTATTTTTTGAGTATTTGAATTTTTTTGTTATTCTAATAAATTATATTAAGCATGGAACGGGATAGCTTAACGATGGAATGAGCTTTCAGGTCGAGGTCAGGATGACCTAGACTCACTGTTCTTGAACCCTCGACCTGATTCTCGTGTACAATCTATTTCCTCAGAGCTTTATCCTCTTCCAGGAAGCACATTGGGTGATTTTAATTGAATAAAAATGTAATTCACTCATGATCGATTCTAAAAAAAATGAAGAAGAAAAAAAAGTATTCTGATGATAAAATATGGTGAAATAAAAATGATAAAACTCACCTGGGCCAAGTGTAGACACCGGAGACTTCAAAACCATAATGCCAACTGCCAGAGTAGGCCCCTTGACCTTTGGGTCCAGTGCAGACACCATGACCATGAGCTTTACCATCCTCCCAACCTCCACAATAAGTCCCACCGTCATCAAAATCAAACCTTCCGCCATTAACCTGCGCTCGATTGGCACCGGCAGCAGTACCGGAAGCTGGACTTACTTGGGGTCCACTTGGTGGCATTTGGACCCCACCTGCTACACCGTTTGGTTGGCTAGAACCTGATTGGGTTTGTTGTTGCATTGTGTTCATTTGTCACCAAGCTGTTGGCTGACTCACTCCTGTCTTACGTCGTTCCATCATCGTTGTCTCTTTTTCTTGCTGATGATTATGACGCTTTCACGAGCTTCCTGACACACAGTTTACTTATTTTTGGCCACTTACATACTCGAATACTCAACAACTAAAGCTAACAGATAGTTAAAAGACTAAAAAATAAGCTAAATGTAGGTTAAAATCAGGTTCTATGGAAGCTTTTTTTCATTTTCCAAGCTTTCAAAGCTTAATGCCTGGCAATTTGAATGCATTAATAGTTTATCAATATGTTTGGCAATTTCTTGACAACCTCCATTCCTATCTGACGACGTGGCTTGTATAAATCGGCCACAAGCTCTTCTCTCGCTCTCTCTCACTCTTTTTCTCTTCTCTCTTTTGCTCCCTCGAGCTTTCGACGTTCGGAAATAACCGGCCTTCGCCCTCTTAAGACACTAGAAAACTTTTTTCGTAACATACAACTGCGGGCGAACCCAATGATTCTCTCTTCCCTATCCTCAAACACTTATAGACTAACTTTATTTTATTTATCCAATCATTTGAACCCAAAATTATTTCAACATTTTTCGGGCTTTGTTTTTGTAATTTGCAATTGATAATCGTTATTCCGCGCACACAAACTCCGACGATCTACTTTCGAATGTCTTTTAAAAATAGACATACCGTCGAGAGCAACTAGCAGAGAGTTAATCTTACATGTTTTAATCCACAACAAATTTAACCACAATTATTTATTATTATTTCACTTATTTACACTAATTATTTATTATTATCATCATTATATTATTACTCCTCATTATTTTAACAATTATAATAAATTTTTTTTTCAACTTCTACATTTTTTATTTCATTTAAATAACTTGCACCAATCAGTAGCTCACGTTATAATTATTCAAATCAACCAATCGTATCACGAGCGGGAAATTTAAATTTTAAATATTTAATTATCGCATTTTTCACTGTTATTTTAATTAATAAAACACTTATTTTCGGTAATCTACGTTTCACAGACGGCAATAGCACAATTTTATCATAAGAGACAGTCGTTGTGGATTGTTTATATGATCTTAAAGCGGCATGTGAGGTTAAGAGAACGCGTGCGCGTGCACGACCGTTAACGTTACTGTTGCCCTGGGGCTGCGATACTACTCCACCACCGTCTAACGTTACGCAACGGCTTCTATAAGCATCCGTGATCTGCTCGGAATGTGCCCCCCACGATCGACTCTTTCTCTGCATCAAAAAAAAAAAAAATTAAAAAATAAATAAATAAATAATAAAATAAATAGATAATTATACCATCACTTTCTCTAGCTTTAATCAACTATCACCGTGCTATTAATCGTCGTCAAAGTGCTATTAAAAAGGCAGTATTGAGGTAAAAAGGTTATTTTTATTTTAGATGGAAATGTGAGTTATTAAAAAAGGGATTCCGCCATCACTTCAGATCACTTGAAGCATCTCTAGTCGGTCAAGTGAGTCTAGCTCGGCTAGGGCTTCTATTTTTATCATGGGGTAGCGAATTGTTCCACGCGACTAATGAGAAAACTAGTAAAAGAGTCTAGAAGAGAAAAAGAGAGAGAGAGAGAGAGAGAGAAAGAGCAGCTGAGAGGTAGGAAGATGACGAGAAATTACGATGAGCTACGAAACCACACATTAGTCAATGTGGACCGGGTTTGAACCCATTTATAAATAGAAAAAGATGATAGGAATATTATCAAGGATTACTATCATATGTGATTGTCATTTTTTTAAATCCAGTTATCACCAACCCTAGAATTGGATCCAATTCTTGGCAGCTTGGAATCATTCAGAGTTATCAGAGGTAGTCGGTGAATTTTTAAAGCCATTTTTCATGATGAAGGTAGTCTGCTGGTGGTGGTATGATTGATGGATTTGCAAGAACATACTCTGAAAGATTCCAAACACTGGTTCTGACAGAATTTTCTGTGAAAACTTGCTAAAATATTAAAGTTTTAATAATGAACACTTCAGCTTTAGTTTGATGAGCTGTAGCTTCGGGTTAGAAACGTCGTTAATGAATTTATTATCTGTCAAATTAAAGTTTAAGGTGTCAGCTTTGATGTAGGATTCATGATAACTTGCAAAAAAAATATTTACTCCTTTGAACAAAAATTTTTTTAACGACTTCTTGGGTGTTATATGGAAAGCTTTCATTCAAGTACATTTCTCATTGTTAGAACAATCAAATTTTTTCTGCTAGATAAACAATGAGTCTTGTACTTGTGATAGTTGCATGACAAATACTGCATTTGAAAGGTTCCAAGACTTTTAGTTGTAGAGTAATAAAAGTTTCAAGAGCTGTCATGGAATAAAAAAAAAGTGTCTTATGAAAAAGTAATTCTCATCAAGTCAATCAACAAACTATAGTTATTTTTGACAGGGAAAAATTGTGTTTCTTAAGAAAACACACACCGGACGACGTTGATCCACATTCACAGGCATGTGTTAGAGAGGCAACGACGGAAATTCGGTCACGACAAAATTCCACGTCGCGAGCAACCAGATATTTTAATACGTCACAACATTAGGAGAGAAAGAGAGAACACAAGAGAGCTAAAACAGGGAGAAAACATTTTGGTGAAAAATCCAAAATAAGAAACAAAAAAAAAACAACAACAAAAATACTTCCAATCAAAAAAAAAAAAGAATGTTTTGTCATAAATTCAATACCGTCGTTATTTGGTTGTAGAAAAATCCATTGGATGTACATTGGCAGCTTCTTAAGAGTCGTTGTCAACTTGTAAAACTTGACGTTATTTAATGAAATAATAAATTATGGTAATAAATTCACTGTGGCAATAAATAAATAAATGGTAATAGAATCGTTGATTAATTCAGTAATTAAATACCGTTTTTTTATTTGTGGCTTAGTGTGGCAGAAGCTAGTGGTTAGTTTTGTTTGGTATATATTCAATGATTGAGTATGTGTTATTTGTTGGTTATTTAAATAGGTACTCGGATGAGGTCGAACCCGAAGAAAGAGTACCCAATTGTCAAGGTGGTGGCATGATTGCGACTACTGATTGTAACTCGCCGGCGCAGCTTTCAGTGGCGCCGCCATTGCATTCTAGTTCCCTTTCCGCCTACAACACATGCGCTCTTGGATTTATTGCTACCAGTTGCTTGCATCATCATATCAACATTTCTTTTTATTCGATACAATCAATAAATTTCTATCTCTAATCTTTCTAGAGCAGAATATTATTTTCTTTAGAAATTTATTCACTAAGGTCGTCTGCTAATCAACATGCTCCTGCACAAGTTTCAATGATTGTTTCTCGACGAAAGAATTGAGCTGAAGAGGGTTAATTCGAAGTTTTGGAGTTGCTGAAAGAATGATCTTGTTTATGATGTTTATATTTTCATAGAGATCAGTCTCCAAAGGGAAAAATCGATATGAATTGAGGGGTGAGTTTCGAAGGGTTACTTTTGTTTGTTTTGTTTTTATTTGAGTAAAAAATAAGTAAGGAATTTTTTTCAGGCTTCCTGGTCATAACAATGTTGTAGATCGCATTTTTGTCGATCTCAAACACTCGTTGTAGACCTTCTTTTGAACAGTTGTTATTAATATATTAGTAATGATAAAGCATAAATTACTTAACTGACATTGAAGTATTGTAGTTAGTTAATTAATCATTAGACAGAATTTTTCAACGACGGGCGATAATGTTTTATGACAATCCTTCACCTCCATCTTTACCCCAAGAGATTAAATATTTTATAAAATGCTAAAAAAACGAACGATATTATAAATAACACGAAGAATAAAATGAAAAAAGCTTTTTCATCAGAAAAGAAAGTGATCCCATCTAAAAGATCAATATTTGGCGATCCAATTCGCTCCTATAAAAGCAAAATATGTTCTGAAGTTTCGGAGAAATAAATCTAGAAAGCAACAAAAGAATCAACAAAAATATTGTGATAGTTTTTTTCTTTCAATGACTGGATAATAACAAAAATATTTTCATTATTTTTTCGTGACTGAAAGACGTAAATTAACAAATGATGTAACGTAATTTACGATACTTATTGCAGTACGGAGTTTCAATCAACAAATTAATGATGAAATCAGTCGTATAATGTACAAGATGTCGTTTTTCTTCATATAAAAGCACAAGTTAAGGTCAAGACCCTGAGTAGTCTCTCGATAGCCATAGACGATTTAACATTTTACTTATTCAAAGATCTAGCTCGTCAATTATATAATTGAGGAAGTTTTGAATCAATTAACTAATTGCTTCATTTATATTACATTTTTGTGATATTTTTTTTGGTGAATAAATAAACAACGATACAGGAAATAGAAGAAGAAAATATTTTTATTCGAATAAATCAATTAGAGGATAAAGAAACATTTATCAAATCAGCTTGATAGTTACAGCTACAATAAGCAGACAGGTAAGTTGTAATAATCTCAAATGGTTTTAAAAAAACGAAGGTTTCGAATTTCATGCGGTAATGAAATTAAAGTCACCACAGCTGCAACGTCCAGAACGAGTCTCTTGACTCAATGGGGATTAGTTAGCCATAAGTTTTCACGTGTAGTGAAGCTCTGCAATGTCTTTGGAAAGAGAAATTCGGACTTTCGAGTATATTTTTATTTTATTTATCAATAACATGTATTTTAAGTGGCAGAAAAACTTTAATTTTTAGCTGTTGAAACTCAAAATCAAAGCTAAGAATGCTCTAAATGATTAAAAAGCACTATTAGCATCAGAAAAATTGTTTTTATCGAAAATTATCATTGGAAGGCTTAGATTATTGAGTAAAGATGCAAAGAAGATTCAGAAATACTAATTAAATATTCTATTTTTCAGAAAAGCATCAAAATTAGCAGTTCAAGAAGAGAAAATGGACCTCTTGAACCTAGGATTTTTGGCGCTTGAGTTGCAAGATTTAAAAGTGAGTGACGCAAATTTAGTATCAACATCTAAAAGAAGAATCTCAAAAAATGAAAAACTGGGCGACAACTGGAACAATAACAGTGATAATAATAGCAAAAACATTGATAACAATGATAGTATTAATAACACTGATGAGAGAAAAATATTATCAATCATTTCATTAAGAGAATTAGCACTGCATGATAGTATTACCGACTGTTGGATTGCAATGAATGATTACGTTTATGACTGCACGGAATTTATCAAGAGTCATCCTGGTGGAGTGGATATCATAGGCGAGTATGCAGGTCGAGATGCAACAATAGCTTTCATCGGAACTGGACACTCGAGAATGGCATTTGAGATCTTGAATAATTATCTTATTGGAGAACTGCCAGCTCAAGAAAGGCTTTTCCGTAGAGACGGCGGTATCAAGATGTTGATCAACCGCTGAAGGAATTTATTATACAATAAAAAAAATTTTATTTAGTCGTTTAAATATATAAATAATAATTGCACTTGTAGGATAGGAATTTTTTCAGTTAAATTAGCTAGATATCATTTTCACTGGAGATATGGAGGATCATTGCACATTAACTACTGCCAATAAAAGAGAATAATTGTACTAGAGTATTATTTATGATTTAATAAATAAATAAAAACTAGTTGTGATTTACATTATTAATTTCTTCCATCCATTTCATTTGATAATTTATGATTTTTTTAATGCACTTTCGGCTGTGAGAAAACACTTCCTATCCAGGATTCGAGGTCGGAAATTTTCTTCTCTACTAGATGCAATGATTAGCTTATATTTATTATTATTCATTTATCTAGAATAAATTAACAAACGAAACAGCAATATTGTTTCATTTAAATTCACTTGGGTTGAAATGATTCAAATAAATAAATAATGAATAATAAATTCGAATTTCATTTATTCAATTCATTTATTATTTAACATCTTTATTAATTTATTATTTGGCATTTCGAGATATTATTTGTTATCATCCGATAAAATATAAGTGTGTATGAAAACACTGTAATCACTGAAATACGTATGTGGGTGTTAATTTGATAAAAACTTTGTTACATCATTTGACTAATTTTTTTTTCTCTTAATATCTATGAATCGTGATTAGTTAAGACACTGTTTGATATACGATTGCAATTATAAAGTCTATGGTGAGATGTACGAAATACCAATAATTTTTTTTTTCAATATCATAATTAATAACAATAATAATAAAGCAGTTATTATTACTATTTACATAGTAATGACGAAAATTAACAGTGATGATGATTAACTGATACTGAATTAGTATTAAAAAATAACTACACGATTAATCAGTAAGACAGAAAATTAGTAAAAATATGAAAGATTTTAATCTCATATTCATTCTCTCATTTTTTAATACTCATTAAAATTGCACAATTATTTACAATTAATAAATTCAGGTATTATTTAATTTACAATAATTTAATCAGCTGATTAAACAAGGAATATATTTTTCCATTATAATGAAAACTGAAAAAAATACTTTAATAACAATCATAATTAAATGAATGATTATTACAAATTTTTGTTCCTACACATCCATCAAATACTATTTGATAATTACTCATTAATCTATCATTAATATAATTTATTTATCAATTAATACAATAATAAATTTCAAAATTTATACAAAAAAAAAATCCTTCAGCTTATTGATCGAACTAATTGAGTGATTAATCGATCCCTAAAATGAATACATTTACTCGCTAAAGTAAATTTCTAGAATCTCATTATTTTTCCAATCATATTCTACACTCACATACGTACTTAGCAGGTCAATAAACCCATTTATTGGCACGTAAATTGTCTTTAGAACAATATTAAAATTTTCTTTGATCATTTACGATAAAATTTTTTAACATAAGAGTATGAAAAAATAAAGATAAACAAAAAAATTAACACTGGCATAGTTCTGTAGTTGCTTCATAATCACTTATCGATTATTAATTAAAGATTAACGAATTTATTTTTATTTATTAATATCATTTATTTATTGTATTATCATCATTTTTATCCATTTTGGTTTCGATAAATTCATTTAAATCATCCGAATGATTATTATCATAAATTGTATATCACTGAATCCATGATATTGGAACCCATTGTGGTTCTCTTTCTAATGAATTTATTTCTGTTAACAATTGATTATAAGCACGATCGGTATCATTATTAATTATGATCATGTCGAACAAGTGTCCGTATTTATCCTCCATCTCACGTGCCTTCTCGATGATATCTTTAAGCTCCTCTTCTTTAAAGCTCTCGTTGTTTTTTATCCTCCTCTGTCGCAGCTTCTCTAGGCTTGGTGGTGCCACGAAAACAACGTAAGGCTTCAGATCTGAGCTTCGGAGGATTTTCAAGCTTTGAGGGTGTAGGTTTAATACACATATTTTACCCGAATTCACTACTGTACGTATTGCTTCTATTGATGTGCCGTAATAAGCTTTCTCGTACTCGCCATGCTCTACAAACTTGCGACACAAAATGTCTGATTCAAACTGCGAGCGCGATATGAAGTGATAGTCTTGACCGTCAACTTCAGACCCTTTTCTAGGTCTACTGGTGTCTGAAAATTTCATTGAATGATTACTTCAAGTATTAATTTTTTTTATACATACTAAAAGTCCTTTGAAAGCTACTATTATGATAACTTACGAGGAATAGCAGCAGCAAATCGTTCGCTGTCCTGCATTAGCCGTTGCCGTAGCTCATGCCTTCCAATGTTTGGAGGGCCAATGAGTACAATGGGCCGTTTATGACTTGCTCGAGGGTAATAGAGTGCTACTTCTTCGTAAGTGAGCACTTCCTCGCTATCATAATCTATTAAAATAAAAAATAATTAGTCAACAAAGTGTAGGCAATTCTAAGAAAATAATTATATGAAGAAATTTGACGGTGGATTACCATCAATTGTCGTTGTAGAATAATGAGGATAGTCTTCATTCAAATTCGGTCCAAATTTACTTCTTTTCTTTTTCTTTTTCGGGTTCTTGCGCGTGCACAACAACGTACTCGACTTCTTGGATCCTCTTAATGATGATTTACTTCCAGTGATTGTTTGTTTCATCGATTCTCGTCTGGAAAATTAATTTTATTGATTAATTATTAGTTCGTTTAAGAAGATTTTATGATTCTTTTGAAACTTACTGATGCTGGAAGGCTTTGCTAGGAATCAAACCAGCAAGAGTTTGATCCTCTTCTCCTTCTCTATAAGCCTGCCACCAATTTGAATCGTCCTGTGATATCACGTGTAAAACGTCACCCTTCTGAAAGCTTATTCCCAGTTCTCGACATGGAATGTAAGGATCTTCTTCAGGATCATAATCAAAGTGTGCTCTGACATGATGAATCTACAATAAAATATTTTTTTTATCATCTATTCATTTAGTTGTTGAAGAAAAAATATATTTTAATTTTTCTTTTTTTCCCGAATGAATTTATTTACCAGAAAAGTGATGGAAAATTTACCTGATTGCTTTCTTCATGTCTCGTTTCGCTGTTGCCACGGTTATTGGATGATGCAGGTAGAACTAAAAATGTTAAACTGCCCTGCATTCCAGCCAGAATGTCACAGACCTCATTGACACTCTTTCCTCGCATCTCTACGCCATTGACTTCAAGGACTTCGTCGCCTTCGTTAAATAATCCCGACTTTTCTGCAGCACCGCCACGCACTACTCGGCCTTAAAAAAAGAGTAACAAGATAAATTAGTGGAAGGACAAGGTATAGAAATGATGTAGAATATTAAGCATCAACGAATCATCCTAGAAAACTAGCTTTTCGATGTGTAATATTACTTTAAATTTAAATAACTTTGAAACTATACAGGATATGATAAAAAGTTGTAGAACATTTTTTTTTAGGAAATTTAATACTCTACAAAAAAGGTCCCTATAACTTTACTTCTGAAATTACTCCTCTAGAAGATATATGTCTTCGAAGTTTACTAACTTTTGAAAAGGACTACTAATTTTATATATTATTAAATAACTCATTGAGATGATTTTTTTTTTATGGAAAATCGAATCCTTCAAAAGAAAAAAGATTCTTGCAAGTATTCAACTAAGATTAATCTCTTCAAAAATATACACTTGCAATGTTAGAGAACTTTTAGGTTGTGTGTAGTAGAGGGTAGTAGAGAGGAGATATCTCTAATCTCACATTGTCTTGAATAACTCGGAAACTATTTGAGATACGGAGAAAAGTAACAGGACCTTTTTTTTAAGAGAATTGAATTTTTTACAAAAAAAGTTTCTACAACTTTTCTCCTAAAATTACTCTTTTAAAAAATATATATTATTAAAGTTGTAAACAGAACTTACAATTTCTAATTTTCTTACTGTCAAAGTTCAGAATTATTTTTAGCACAAAAATCTTACCAATTATAACCGCATCGCCTTCATTTCTAACTGTAGCACCAAGAGGTTCATTAGTTTTTTCAATTCTGATGATTTTGATATTATCAGTATTCTTGGAATCTCGAAAACTAGAGCTTAGACTTGGAGATTCACTTGGCGATGATGATGAAGGTCCTTCCTTCCTCTGTATGCCATCAACGTACGAAATAATAGAGTCATGGGCAAGCAAAAGACCTTCTACTTCATAACTCGTTAATATTCCAGTTAGCTCCTCAACCATGGCCAAAGTCTCTCCTGATTTAACATTTGTCCTCTGCCAATCCTCAAGCACCTCCACACAATCTCGAGCTAAATTCGACGCATCATCATCATAATGTTTTGGTAATTTCCCTGACCGCAGCTTGGTCTTGACTAAATTGTACGTGGTAAGAGCTGTGGCAAACCGTCGCTGCAATAAAAGAGTCCGAACCGCTTCCAATTCTGCTTCGACACCTGGTCCACTTATCCCCAAGGCACCAGTTAGATTTTTCAATTGTAGTTGAAGTCTTTCCAGAGTCGCTACGACGTCGCCATAAGCTGTAAAAATCAGAGGTTTTATTGATGTGCTTCGGATAATTATAGTTCTGTGAATTTACTGAATAGCATAGAGAGAAAAAAAAAGGAAGTTGCTGATGAATATTTAATAAGTGTTATTTAAAATCTCATAGCCGTTACACATGAGTCTAAAGAGCTAATCTCAGGGAAAAAATATTTTCCAAAATAATTCAAAATTTTTGTTTAATCTTATACTTACAAAGAACTTTAACTGGTGTCTCTTCTTCTTTTCGTGGCGACGCCTGTCCCGACGCCGTCTGACCTTTTTTACTGGTTGGGGGCGTAGGAGTAGCTTCATCTTGAGAGTATGCAGGATTTTCTTGGCCCGAAAGATTTATCGCATGGCTTTCAAGAGCATGAAGTTTGCGTGAGCCTCGTAATGATTGATTAAGATACTCTTGTCTCTCTTCATGATCCTTCCTCTGCCTTAGTTGCTCCTACAATCAACCACGATAATTATAATCTGTCCATTGCATCAAAAAATTTATCACATATGTTATTCTCGTTGATTTACGCCCATTTTTACATACCACTGAGTTCTAGAGATTTTTTTATCAACAGTGATTGATTATAATGAGAATGAAAATAAACTAACCTGATACTTTTTGATAGAGTTGAGCTGCTGAGGTGTTGGCTGTTGAACCACTTGAGATTCGATTGTCGTACTAGTATTGTCATTGAGCTCAACGTTATTATTTCTCGCTGAAAGCCGGACGTTGTCTTTGGGAGGTCTCGCGGGAGCACGCTTCTGATCTCTTGGTGGTATTGCTGGCTTGATGCCATTAAGATTGCCCTGGAAAAAAATATCTAACATTCATTTAACCATCAACATCCTAAAGGAAAATCTGTTACCCCAAAGATCATCATTTTATCATGATTATCATCAATAGTTGACTGCATTCTCGAATAAAATTGACCTGAGAAACCCAGAATAAGGCTTGCGAGATAAAGAAAAAGACTATTCATGCGTTTTTATTGAAACTAGTATTTATTTATAATAAATGTATTATTTAGAGGATAGCTTTTGATGCAAAGATAAAAAATAAAAATTCTACCAATTCGTTACCTGACAATCGTCTCCTTCAAGTCCATTACTGTGATTATCAACAAGATCCCGAGTGTTGTCAGTAGTGTTTTGGTGATTAAGCGTTAAAGAAGCGGTGGTATCCTGTGCTGAATTGTGGCTCCTCAGTGAACATGAGTTAAAGGAAGAGGTATAGGAAGTAAAAGGAGATATGGATTCATAAGCATGATAGAGTGCAGAGTTCTCTTTGTTATCAAGATAAATAATATCCTTTTCATACTCATTATCATCATCATTATGATTATTATTATCATCATCGAAAACTTTCAATAAGTTTTTCGAATTCTGATTGGTTTCATCTCGAAAGCTATAGATTCTTTGGAAAGATAAGCCAATGCATGATTCAGACTTATGATAGCCTTTTTGAAGGACATAAGGCAATGATGAGCGAGAAAAAATTGTGCGGTTTAGTTTTTTAGGACTTAGAGGGCTAAGAGAGTTAGAAATGATACTAGAGATAGGACTGGTGTTTGAAAGCGATTTTCCCGAGTGCTGAAGCAGACTCTTGACTTTAGACCTTACCTTTAAGGTTCCACAATTATCAGGAGCACTATCGATGCCATTCTTAGCATCGTCTTCATTGATTATTTTAATTTTTTCCTTTCGTTCCTCTTTATGTCCAACATAGTCAGTTTCAACTGGCGTAGGTTTATCATTTTTATTCGGTGGTGGATAAATAGGATGACTTTTAGTTACCGGAACAAAGTCAGGTGGACAATCAACAGCTACTTCTCTGTATGAGTGATTGCTACCGACAACGAGGAATGATCGGTTTGAATGAAGATCAGATGAATCACTTCGTAGAGTTGAATATCCACTTGATGTTTGTTGATTTTTCTTCTTTTTCTTACTGGATCTCGTCGTTCGAGACACATAAGTCGTGAGATCAGCAGCTAAAAGATCATCTGTTGACTTAGCACCAATTAAATCAACCTCAAGATCTCGATTTTTTCCAACTTCCTTTTTCTTCGCTGATTTATTAAAATTTTCGGGTTTTCCAACTCGAATCACATGGTGAGGTTCCTCAGACCACGGAGAAGCTGGTGATATCGTCAGAGAATCATGAGACCGAGTATTTTTTCGGCTATTTTTTCCTACATCTCCAATGAGACTGAGATCTTGGATTTCATCTGATCGAATCAACAAACCTTGATGGAAATCATGTAGATCTAAACCATAAGCAGGGTTGTCAAAAGATGTTGTCTCACGAGTGACACCGAATAAAGGACTGATATCTGGCATGGGACGACATGGAGATCCCAAATCAATTCTTGTCGCGTCATATAATGGAGATTCCTTGCCAGGCATTATCAGACTGGCATCTAGAGCTGTAGTGCTGTCAGACCTGCCTGACGAACTTCTAGGACTCGCTGAATCATCACTACATGTCTTTAACATGGTTGGATAGTCTTCCTTGGCAAATGGATAATCATCCTCGACATCAACATGGGGCTCTTTGACTTCTGGTGAGCTTGAGTCCACCTCGTCATCGGAGCTCTCACCAAGTAGCTCTTTAGTCTGTATCTGTTGCTTCTCCAGATCATTCTCATCAACTTTGTTATTATTTTGCACCGTGATTTCGATTATTCTTGTTAATTTTGTTAATTTATCATCGCGATCAACTTTCGGATGCTGCTGTTTAATGGCTGCTGTTCGGGTTATGGAATCGTGTTTGTCGTGATCGTAAGCACGTGATTTTAAGTTAGATGACTCGTTTTTAATGTTTAAGGATAATTGGCGATATTCGGATAGTGGTGGTGATAAATCGAGGTGACTAGCACTACGATTGCGACGTGCAGTCTCGTAACGGTGACTGGACGAGTCATTTATTACCTTATTGGCGTATGCCTGCTGAAGCAGAGTATCGGGTACGTCCACAGGAAGCTCCCGATGGTGACCCGAGGTCACCCCCGGCACCCACATTTCATTCGGAACCACAGACTCTCGCGAATCCTTGGATTCTCGGGATTCCCCGTTGTTGTTCTCCTGCAGCTGTGATTGCTGCAGGTGAATATCCGCCACGCCACTTCCGCTGCGCCTTCTAGACCTGGAACATCCATTTAGAGTAACATTAGTAACTGTTAATCATCATTTTAATGTAGAGACATTCTTTTTTTAAATGATCTAGTAAGTGTTGAAAGACATCAACTTTTAGCACTTTTTTGTGCTAAAGATGAATAAAATACTGATGTAGACCTTCAGAGATTTATTCATACATCATTTGAGTAAATAAAAAGAGTGCAAAGAGTACTCTCAAGAGACTAATTCAGTTTAAAATTTTTTTTTTAATAACCATCCCGCGATTATTACTTTCGAGATAATGCATGCTTGGGGACCAAAGCGAGCTTTGTGCTTTGACAGCACATAACTTGGCCAAAAAAAATCGTAGAGAGATTTTTAAAATCCTATTTTCAAGAGAGAATAATAAACTTTCAAGTGATATACACAAAGTTTTGAAAAAAAAAAATTTTCAAGACTAAAATTTATTAATTTTACAGAAAAAAAATCTTCAGCTATAACACCTTTCTCTTTACTCAATTTCATTCAATCTATTTGGAATCTAATAAAAGTTTTTCAGCTAGTCATGAATGAAGTAGAAAAAATCAACTTTCAAATACTACTAGAATCATCAAATTCCAACAATTTTTGAAGAAACCAAAGATATTTATAGATTAACCTTTCATTTTGGAGTATCAACAAATACCTGAAAAACCTAACCAACAAAAAATTACAAACAGCAGAGTTTAGCAATAAATAAAGTTTAAACGGTTGTATTTTATTCCAATAGTCAGCATAAATCCGATGAAACTCCTAAACGACATCAGTAATCGCTCAATCCACTAGAAAATTTGAACGTTGGACATTCCATTAAACATAACGTCAACGGAATGTTAGAACGAATTGAATAGCTTTTGTGTTTTATGCAGTTCGCGGCGTGTCTATTTACGATATGAAGATAAATGTATGGATACGACATTTGTGTTTTACTGAATAAAGAATTAACAAAAGACCTGAAAGGACAATGGCAATGAGCAATAATACCCATGCTCCTACCATCAATGCCGTTACGCACCACAACCATTTGATCAGATGACTTGCATTCTCTCTCTTGTTTTAATTTAACTGCCACTCTCAACTTCGTATTTTTCTAGTTTATCGTACAAATTGTTAATGAATCATGACTTTGATTGTTCCCGAAATTCCCCAGAGTCTGATAATCAACACATCTGCTGCGATATTTGAGTTCATTTCATATTTTACATCAACTTCTGCAGTAAAAGTATGATTTAAAATGATTGTATTGCAAAAAAGAATGTTTGAAGTAGGCATTAAAGTAATTAATGATGATTCAATGATAAGATTAAAATGTCAGAATAATTTCTGACATTTGAAAATATTTTAATTGCCAATAAAATTCGACGAAACGACGCGTAATGAGTATTTAATGTTTAGAAATCGTCTTGTTGACTCAGCCGAGCACAAAACGTGTTCCCTATTTTATTTATTTCGATAATAAATGAGGAAAAGAGAAAACTGCACCATGCCTTCTCGTCATTATTCTATTTATAAACATTTATTTCTATTATTCTTTATAATTTAAAGTGAAAATTCTAATCTACTCTGCAGACTGGTGATGATCATCACTCTATGATCATCCTGAATGTTGAAGAAACCACCTAGATAGCCGAGTCTATCAAGAATTGAATGTAAAGTATATGTTATTTAATAAAGCCAATAATATTTATCATTGTGGAAAATGATAAAAGCTAAAGTTGATGATAAAAGGTAGCTAAAAGCTATTTTTCATTTTGACGAAGCAGAAGAATCCAGAATGTTCATAATTCTGATGAATAAAGTGTCGTAAAGAAGTGGATTATCTCTAAATGCCAGAGCATATGAATAATGGAGGTGAACTATAATCAAGGCTGGGGGTAAAGTACTAGAAAGAAAGACGAAGACAATGATAATCCTACACGTACCAATGCAACGTTTTGAGGATCCTCATGGCGTGTTCGTTTATAATCTGTCCTTCGTACGTGGGCGCCTCTTATATGGGTGCAGTCGCGTCTCTTAGAACGCGAGACGAGAATCTCAATCGCTTTTCCACCTTTTAACGTCCCCAAGTACTTCCATTTTGTTCCCTGAGCACCTATTATCACTCGATATTTACCACTTTACATTAAAGAAACCCATTCAACGTTGGCTTCAACAGCCCTCAAACTCTTAGCAATTCTTTAAAAATGCATTATTAGAATTTCCCACTGAATTGTTTTCACTTGACATTGAACTGCTATTTAGCCACCTTTTTTAAAAGCTCCAAAAGATAAAAAACAAAATTTTTTGTTGAGCCTTTTTACGATTCTTCATCTGCTGTTGGTGTCTTTTTCTCCTTTGTCAGATTGTGATATGCTGTATACATATATACCTCCTTCGGAAACGTCCGTACCGGTTTTAAACCGGCGAGACTGTACAGTGTACACACAGAAGTGGGCAATTCTTCGACAGCGTCAGGTATTTCCAACTCCGTTAATCTTCTTTAGCAGTGAAATCACTAAAAATCATCAACACTTGACACTTTTCACCAAAGATTTTCACAAATTTCTCAACTAGCTAATCAATAAACATCGATTATTGATCAAAAAAATCACTAATCACTGTAATTACCTGAATTACGTCATCGCATTCCAAACAACCTGTTTCCAACACTGACGAAAAGACACGAAAACAATACAATTATTCACCAAAAAGCACATTTGCCAGGATGTTGAGGTGTGGACCAAAATGGCGTAGAACTGAAGAAGAGAATTTTGATTAAATCATTGATGATTATTAACTGGAGTTAGTGAAAATGCCTTTCGAGCATTAAATGAAGTCTGAATCGACGCTCAGGCAGCTTTGAACTGAGTTTGTTGGCTTCTCCGTTCACCAATCCCCTCAGCGACGACTTCCCGGATGAGAATATCCCCCTCTCTGCCCCTCTTACCACCACTACCATCATGTTGGCACTACTACAAGCCACTCTACCACTGCCATGAGCTCTCTCCTGTATACCTGCACGCTTTGGGTACGTCTGTGTGATAAAACTAGTCCCATGTAACTGCATTGTGCATTTACGTATGCAACGTAGGCAATTTTGCAGGCATTGGAGATGTGTGTTTGAAGGTGGATGCGAAGAATTTGTGATGGTGTATTTTGCCTGGGTATGATTCCCGATATGAAGCACACCATGGTGGCGCCATTAACTGAAGCTGAAACTTGAGTTTGCTTAAGAGGATCTCTTTTTCAAGCATTCAAGTCTCTCTTTCTGTCTCATGGTCATGGGAAATATACACGAGGTTCAAGTGTCTGAACTTGATTCTGCTGTTATGAGACACTTTTTGATGCTTCTTTTTTCTTCAATCCCAAGCTTTGTTTACATCAAATGCTATACTACATGATTTCGAACTCAAGAAAGTCCATTTCCAAGTCAGAATCATTGGAGATCAAAACCTGGGATCCAGTTGATGAATAGAATATTTTTGGTGCTAAGATAATTTATTAGGGGTTTTGTTAATTTTTTTGAGGATGAATAGAACTGTAGTGGAGAAAGTAAAAGACGTGGAGAGTAATTTGAAGAAAAAATTGTGGAATGCTAGTTGAATTCCTAGAGTACTTTGGTAGAATTATATGTGGGTCTAAATGAGAAGGACAAAAGCAACAAACCGTTTAGGATTTTTTTTTTAGTGAAATTTTCCATGAAAAAAATTATTCTCATACATTTTCCTTCATGTTGGCCTATAATTAAGGTATAAATAGCTCAAATGTGGAGCTTGGAATGTCATTTATCGCTACTGGCGTGTGATATCGATATTCTTATCACACTTTATTATCAGTTATCGATTAAATATTGATATTTTACTGTTTGATAACTAATTTTCAATATTATCAACACGAAAAATTGTCTAGTTTCCAGAAAAAAAAATTTCTAAACTTATTTATTCTAGATGAAGCAAGTCTTGAATGTTTAAAACATTAAAATTCAATATTAGAAGATAATACTAATTTTTATGTTGATAAATGTCGAACAGTAGCATAGTTTTTATTATCAGATAAGTTAAAAACTAACATAAAAATTATATTATATCTTTCCTATCTCCCTTAAACCAAAAATCTGAAGCAACATTCCAAGCTCCAAACTAAATAAAATAAATCCACGTTTTACTTTCGATTCATATTTCCGAAAACACGTGGGGGAATAACCCCAAGCATTTACGCACACTGTGAAACATGGAGTGAGTCACACGCGTCAGACCCTCAAAATAGGGAAAATAATACAAGGGAATTACGTAGCAGGTTGGAGGGTATGAGTTTGCTTTTGAACATGAGTAGAGGGGACGTTGCCTGGCTGATGAGGGTCGACATTTGGGTCTTTCCGGTTGTCAGGTGTATTTTATGTTTGCCGGGGCCCCTTTAATATTTACTCACGATGCAGGTGGAACCTTTTCTAGTGGTGAAGTGAAAAGTTACTGAAAAAGTTCCCTACGTCTACACCGTGAAGGTATCTTAAACCTACCCTAACAGTTTCTGAGATAGCTACAAACACATTACTCACACTTTTAAGCATTTTTTTTATTGCCAAGTTGAATACTATTGTCGTGATTTACTCTTAAAACCTGAGCATTCATCAGTATTCTAAATTTTCTGGTCAACGAAGCATCCTAAGAAATTCCAAAGTCCTAGTATTCATGAAATTGGTAGCTTAATCGAGATTTTATTCTCTTTTTTGCTATCCAGTGGATCAACAAAAGACTCTTGAAAGCTTCATTCCATGAATAACTAACAACCGTGAGTAAACAGCCTATCTTTCAAATGTTCTATTGCTCATACATGTGTTGGGGTTTGTTGAAATGCCTCTAGCTAATTTTTAACATCTTCCAACAATCATTAATATTAATTGAAAACACTTGTAGAGGTTGTAAAAAATTTATAGTGGCGTTAAAATAATATAAAAATCAACTAGGGATAGGTTTACAAGAAGCAACTGACCTGCAAATTGGTTCCGGATTGTCGACTTCTCGTGGAGCGCTGAGAAAGTTCTCGTTAACAGCTGACGATGTTGAACCTCGCGGTGATCGTGGACCTCCCTCAGGCTCTCCAATCAGCACCTCCGTTCGACCATTTTGAAATGGACTGCTGGTACGTCTCTCATTCAATCTGTTATTCTGACTTGGATGCTAGAAAAAAATTCTCAGATCAAGATCTATCTTCAAAGTTAAATTACCATCATTATAACTTTGAGGATGATAAATTGGTGAAGCTGGTCAATTATAAATAAGTTACCAGTAATTTTTGTTCTTCAAGATGATTACGTTGCTTCTCGTTAACTTCTTTCCGGTCTTTTACATCCGCTTCCTCGATTGCTACCCCCTTTGGGACGGTTCCATTGCTCAACTTTGAAGGGAGATTGTTCCGATTTGCTTGAGGACTGTTTAACAGAACCATCAGTCATTGATCTAACAATAAAAAAAATTTTCCTGGGAGGAAAATAAATTTTTGTGACTCCAAAAATACCCATAGACTGACCTACTATCAAGAGTGACGGTGATATGGCCATTAGTGATGTCTTTCTTTGGTGTTTCAGACTTGCTCGTGGATGCTAGCGAACTTTCATTGATCTGTAAAACAATATTGCAGTGTTTATCAAATATTTAGGCTAATAATTCGAGTGACATTTCAATAAAAGTGGAAAGAAAACTTGAAAAAGTACAAAAGCTCGTGCTCAAAAAAAATATTTCTCTTGCCTGTTGATGTAAAATAGCTTGAATATCCCTCGGTTGTATTTTCTGGAGTGCCGGCAGTTTTTGAAGTCTCTCCCTTGCTCCTCTAAACAGCAATAATGGAAAAAAAGCGGTCAAGTATATTTTATTTCACCATTCTCTTTCATGCTTCATTCTTTGATAATTCTTTTTTCTAGTTTCTATACTGATATTTCAATCAGTTATTGTAATTATTAATCTATTCTCTTTTCTTTTATTAAAATAAAAAAGGTTACCTCTCAAGAGCTATGACCCAAGCATCTCGTATTCTATCTGCATTTGGCCCGTCCAATTCTTCTACCGACAGGCAAAAGAGTGATTAAGAAAAAGTCAATTATTTAAGTAAACTTATTCATACTTATAATTAATCCAACAGAGACATTTTTTAATGACGTATTTTTTTAAGTTATTAAAAAGGTTTTAGCTTCCTTTTCATAATTACGTTAGTAACTAGAGAGTTAAACTTGAAGACATCTCACTAGAATTAACCAAATTTTTTCTTTCAACAAACTTTTTCTAACTCCAATTAGTTTTTTAATTAAAAAAGAATTTCCTTTCATTTGAAGTCAACTTTTCAAAAATCTATTCATGCTTATTATTGATAAAGATTAAACTTTTGAGTCAAAGCATCCTTTTTATTCTAATCAGAAATTGATTTTATTTCTTTCAGAAGATCTAGGTTATTTAAACAAATTAGATGATCAGCATGATTAATAATAAAAGTTTGTAATGAGTATTCCAACGGTAACCAACGTGACAATGAGTCAGAGAGAGTTTCCCTCCATGTCTGGTCTAACGAACCTGTTTTATAACTGTACAGCCTATGTCTTACAATTTTTTGGTCAATATCATCAATACTTATTGATAAAATAATTTTAAAAAATAATTACAACTAAGATCTGGAGCATTATTTTTTGTATATAAAAAAAGTCTTCACTTTACTTCAACCTAATTAGACTTCACACCACTTGTTTGCCAACTTGAATTAATTAAAAAGAAAAATAATTCCAAAAATAGGTTGAAAGTGAAATCATTCATTGTTTATAACATTTCCACATCAAAAACCACTTTTTGGAAACTTGAAAGACGTTTTAACCTCTTCACTAACACATAAAGAATAATCATTCATCAACAAAAGATGATTATATTCTAAAAAAAAATTGATAAACATTGAAATATTTGCACTGATTTGAAGAATTAGGTTAGATTTTAAAGAATGTATTTTTGTTTGTTAATTGTTTAACAATAAATGACGTAAAAGAAGTTGAAAATAAGCAACAATTAAAAAATTAAGGAATAAATAAACTCAACTCAACGATTAAAAATTAGCTAAACCGGTATGGTTACTCCAGAAGATTAGGAAGCGTAGAATTAGTCATTACTTTAGTCACGGAATGTGAATAATAATTACACAGTCACATACAGTCTTGTATTATACATATGTGATGATAAAAAACGCCTATTAACAATAAAATACCATCAAACAAAACAAACTGATGATAATTAAAGCTCCAAAGATATCTTAAAAAGTTAATAATATCCCTATCAATCCTCTGGTAGTGTTGGAAACACGATAAATGTTGGCTTTTTACTCAATTTTTATTAAAACAAACAAAAAATTGTCACAAATACTGGAATACATAGTTTATTCGCAACTGACGGAACAGAAAGTGTATAACGTTCACGTTATACATTCGAAGGCTGCATTCCCGCCGTACAATCTACTCGCCAACATGTTTTCTTTGTCTTGAACATGAATTTTTTCATTTTTTTCTCCTCTTCTAACCACCTCCTCCTACTCGTCAACTCTTCCTACTCACCTAAAACCTCGTGAGCTATTTACCTGCTCGAGACGTCACGAACGCTTCCGACTGCTTTCGGAAATAATCGGAACCCAAGCGGTGATAAACGATTGACTACGGAAATGAACGAATATCTTGGCAGCGGAATTTAAACTAGTGATGCGGATAACTTTTGATGACTTTCTTTCAAGTTTTATCCTTTCGAAACCATTAAATAATGCTATCAATTTTTCTATCACTAGGAAATAATGGTAATCAAGGATTTCATGGGCTCGAAAATTTTTCTCCGCACTTACTCATCTTGTTTCCACTCCTACGTGTCACTTGGAGACTTATGGTTCCAGATTTAATGCACTAGAGTAACGAAAAATAATTAATTTCATTACATCTAGAGACTTGAAATATTTTTAAAATAATCCTTAGGTAATGGAAATTAAAAAGAAACCTGATGAATGTGCTGGCTGACTTCAGAATCAGTTGCATTCTCCAACGTACGTCCATTGACTTCCAGTATCTCATCTCCAACTTCTGGATAATCGGCATTGTCAGCTGATGATCCTGAATTTATTCGAAAAAAAAAAGGAACCAAAAATTAAATTATTTTCCAACGTTTGAGCAATTAAACATAGGCTCTTGACTTTTAATAAATATTCTTTGATGTATCCTAAGTTTTAAAAATATTTTTTAATTGTTGCTGATAATGTAAATAATTTGTTTAAAATAGTTGGGATAATGAATCAGTTCAGGGATGCAATTTTCACATGCGCTAACTCTTGCGTGATAAATCCTATGTTACGTCATGTATTATTAATGCATTCCGACCTATATTCTCTCGCTCATTTAATCGAAAAAAAATGGAATAAAAAAATTGAAAGAATTGAAAGAATATTTATACCTATCACGAATATTTATAAACAATTAACATATTGATTAATTGAATAAAAGAAGAAAAAACATTATTACTGGTGAAGAAAAAAATTACTAAAATAATTGAACAAGTGGTCAATTAAAAAATACATACCATACAACTTTATTTTTCCATTATCGTTCATGAGAATAATAATATATCCCCCTAGATCCACCATTTTTTATCAATATTATTATTTTGATTTTAAAAAATTTTTATCTTCACGTATATTTATTGTAATATTTTATTTTTTATTGCGTTTTTTCATACTCCACTTGAATGATCTTCACACAAATATCGATTGTTTAAATGAATAAAAATTGATTTGTTGATATTTAAGTAATAATTCATTGAAATATATATCGTAAAAATCTCATCAATAATTCTCAATGATTTTTAAAATCACTCCTAAAATTGTTATTATTTTTTTTCAAGTCTTTTTTTTTAAATAATCATTCAGTAAAAATTTCTTTAACCATGTCCACACATTTGTCACAATATTTTTCACCATTTTTATAAATAAAAACTCCAATATCCCAGCATTGATTCCAAGGATCAATGAAATATTTCCAAATGTCCTGCTGGAAGACGTCGATTATTCTAATTACATCCAAATCATCCTCTTCAAAGTTCTGACACATATCCAGTTCAATTTATCCCATTATTTCTACCACTTATTTATCAACAAAAAAATTAATAAATAAAAAAATATAACCAAAGAAAAGTTTTTTTAATCAAGTGTGACATTATCAAGACTTCACAGTCAACTTTTCATTCATTATTTGTTTTTATGTCAACTTTGATATATTTGCCACCCGAAGGTGTAACTGGAGCCTCCAGAGAGGCTTCCTGGAACACTAAATTTTGTCTCACTGACCTGTGAGCGCCATAACGACCATAGTAGACAATTGGGCAACGCTGCGCGCGCCTTCACGACGACGCACAATTGTTTACTTTTATTAGCCGCCCGCGTAAAAAAACTCTTTTTTTTCTTGCACTCTCGCAGAAGGTCCTCGAACGCATTTTATTGATCACCAACACCACCATAATCATATTTGCGGTGATGCAAAACCGTAATTACCCCTCACACCATATGATCAAATCCAATACAACTGTTATTACTGGCAATTGTCATCATTTACATCCTGTGCTGGTCCTGTTCTTGACGCAAGCCAGCCATCAAGTTATGGAGAAAAGGATAGATAGACTTGATGGAGTTATTTGATGAGAAAAAATGGACTTCCTTAGCCTTAAAACATATCATTACAGAAATAGTTGAACGTTTAGTTACTCAGTGGTGTTATTATTGATTTAAAATGAAAACTCTTTCCTATTCTATTGTTATGTTTTTTTTTTCCTCTTGGTGTTAGTTTTTGCTCGTAGAAATAATCGTAATCACATTTAGACTTTAATTGCGAACCGGAAGGCACCACGGCTGGTACTGGAACTGTTATCAGGAAATAAATCTACGGAGAAATACGATAAATTTGAGTTTGCGCATTTATGAAATACACTTTTGCATGTGCGCACTCACGCGCTTCTTTATTTTCAAATTCATCTCCAGTTTTTTATTCACTTACATCTCAATTCTTCACTTACTCACTCATCTTTAATTCCCACTGAAGATTAGATTTACATCCAAATTTTTTTTTTCTGTCAAATCAGTCCAGGTTTGATGATAAACAGTCTGAATTACCGTGAAAAATTATATAAACTTCGATAGATCGAATTACTTCGCAAGATATCATATCACGTGTCGATACATCAATTTTCTAGCTTGATGATCGTTGCTATTTTAACAAAAAACAAAATAACCTTGAATTTATGTTATATTTGATTGGTCAACAAAGAGTTTTTACATTCCTTGATAACGATTCGTATTTTAGTATGTTCTGACTACTGTCAGTGTCTCAGATATTGTGGTGAATCATTGTAATAACCAGGCTATCATCAAACATCACAACATTGCATTGTTCTGCGTCGTAAAAAAATGAGCTATAACTATTGTTGATATAAATATTAAGTAGTAAGTCCGTTTGTTCGACTCATTAACAACATAATTCATTTTCAAAATATGTTTTCTTATACTTGTGATAGTATATTGACAATAAATTTTCTTCTATCACCAGCATATTCATCAAGAAGTAATCAAGAATTCATAAATTCGCTTTGTTACAGGACCGTCGTTTATTCACAACTGTTTAATAGGATTACTAAAGGTCAATAATGCTTGCTATTATCTTTTTCACACTAGTTTTCTATCTTTGCTCCAATGCTCAAGTGATAGAGCATCAACCTGAGGCTGTTCATCTAGCGTTTGGAGGTGAGAATATCACATTGAAGATTTAATTTTTTTTAGCATCATAAATAACATTCATTCTCTCAGTTATTTTCATAAATTAATTATTAATTTCATTTTTTAGAAAGCACTCATGATATTGTGGTAACTTGGAGCACAGTAGACGACCCTGGAGAATCAATAGTGGAATACGGAATCAGAGGTTTAATTTTAAAAGCCAAAGGAAATCGAACGAAATTCATTGACGGTGGAAATGAGAAGAGACATCAATACATTCATCGAGTGTATTTGAAAGATCTTACTCCAGGTCAAAAGTATGGTAAATATATCTTTGGTTACATTTGAAAAGAAAAAAAAATATTAAAGCCTCTCCATCAGCATCGCTAAATAATAAACAAAACTATGAAATTGCTTGTCACAGCATTCGAGAAGCATTAATTATAATTAATTTGGGTACTAGATTACAGTATACTGTAATAAATATTCATAAATAACTAACAAACAAGATAATGGAGTAATCAAGTTCATTTCCATATCATTAATGTTTCAGTTTATCATTGTGGAAGTAGGCATGGGTGGTCTAATCTCTTCTACGTGACTATTCCTCCAGAGTCAGAGACCTGGAAGCCTCAAATCGTTATTTTCGGTGATATGGGCAACGAGAATGCTCAGAGTTTAGCTAGACTTCAGGAAGAGGCACAGAAAGGGCTTTATGATGCTGCTATCCATGTTGGAGACTTTGCTTATGATATGAATACTGATAATGCACGAGTAGGAGATCAATTTATGCGGCAAATTGAATCCATTGCTGCTTATTTACCCTATATGACAGTCCCAGGAAATCATGAAGAAAAATATAATTTCAGTAATTACAGGTATTTTATTACTCTTCTAAAAAACATTAATCAATTAAAGTTAGATAATTAAAGTATCTTTTTATTTTAGAACAAGATTTTCTATGCCAGGAAACTCAGAAGGATTGTGGTACAGCTTTAATATGGGACCTGTTCACTTCATAGCTATTGAAACTGAAGCTTACTACTTCATGAATTATGGCATAAAACAATTGATCAAGCAATACAATTGGCTCGAGGCTGATCTAGAAGAAGCTAATAAGCCTAAAAATAGGTATGATTCGATTGATTAATAATTTAATGTAGCTTTTAATAATTAAAATTTGATTATTATTCTCTTTTAGAGCTAAAAGACCTTGGATTGTTACGTACGGACACCGACCGATGTATTGCAGCAACAAAAACGCCGACGACTGCACAAATCATGAATCGTTAGTAAGAGTTGGCCTGCCCTTCTTCAACTGGTTCGGGTTAGAAGACTTATTTTATAAGTTCAAAGTAGATGTGGAGATATGGGCCCATGAGCACAGTTATGAGCGAATGTGGCCAATGTATGATTTCAAGGTGAATAATAATTACAACTAAAATATTAAATTAAATCAATTACTTTGAATAATAATAATTAAATTAATATTACAGGTCTATAATGGCAGTTATGAAAAGCCTTATGAAAATTATAGAGCACCTGTACACATAGTAACTGGCTCAGCTGGTTGCAAAGAAGGTAGAGAACAGTTCTTACCAGATCGACCAAGTTGGTCAGCTTACCGAAGCTCTGATTATGGCTACACTCGTATGAAAGTCTTCAATAAGACCCATTTATACATAGAACAAGTAAGATAGATATTTTTCTTAAATTAAAAATGTGTTTAATAAATATTTAAAATTATTTTCAGGTTTCTGATGATAAGAAAGGCGCAGTTTTGGACGAGATTTGGTTAATAAAAGATAATATTTGGCCGAACTATGCTGAAATTTGAGGGAAACAAGTAAGCAATCAAATAAATTATTTCAAGAATTAATTAACTAATCGAAAAAATGATTATGAATAATTAGTGGGCTTCGAAGCGTAAAGAATTCGATTATTTAATTAACGTCTTTTAATGGATCTTCACATATCTTTCAATGGATTTGATGTCGATAAAAACCCAGTGATAATAATTATAATATAATCGCATAATAATAAGCATGGTAATATTAAAGATAATGATTATATAAATTTATTTACGATCAAAACAAATGTAGTTATTTTATAAAATATTATTAGAAGTTTAGAAAAAAAATGGTTGATTGTAAATGAATCTTTTAAATTCACTAGTTACTTGAAATAATTAATTATAAGATAAGATATATCATATAGTCTTCCTCAGTATTATTTTATGCTACAAAGTACTATCCTAAAATCCAAATGAATATATTTACACAATTAAATTAGCAGTAAATCCACTAGAAATTTTTTATTAATGTTTGTACAATAAACAATGCGATTACTTACATAGGATTTACTAAATTACTGAATGATATTAATTTACAAAAGCTCTACATGACTTAATCGATATTGCATATATACACTTGAATAATAACTGAACCATCAGAAAACTATCTTTTTCTAATGCAAGTTCATTTTTCCATGTCAACATATATATTCTCATCGTCGTTATCTTAAAATAACCGAAGCGATAACTAGGGTCAGTTTTCGGTGTCGGTTGCTGAAGATTCACCTACTTTTGATTCCAAAGAGAATGGAGGTATGCGGCAATCGAATGTATAACCATCCTCACGTTCCATCCTGAATGTGCCCCTGGAAGATAGCAGATTGTTTAGAGTTAATAAAATACACTAAGTGCATATATAAAAGTATAAAAGTGACATAAAATCTTGTCTATTTACCACATGTGTCCACTTGGTGCTTGGAGACTAACATGACTACTATACTGAAAAGCTGGTAAAGTTTTTGACAATACTGGCTCTTGACCAACAACTCCACGCCCTCGGACTGTCTCTAGTGTTCCAGATAGACTGAATATTCTCCAATGTCGTTCACGTAATTGAACACTAAGGTCACCTAAATTTTCTAGTCTAATACAGTAACGCCACTGGAAAAATAGCGAAGCAATAGTGTTGAACAGACTCGTAAATTAGTATAGCTATTTACCCAATAAACTGATGTAGTTTGAGTCTCTCTGCATCCCATGTAGAATGGAATCACTGTCACACGAACATTTTCCGTTGTTTCTTTGTGAACATCTGACAACTCTAGCCAAGGATGGTTTTTCTCTTGCCAAGCTCGGAGAGTCTCCTGAGCTACGAAAGGAGGATCTCTACTAGGATTAAATGTCAGAAATTTGTCAAATAGTTCATGCTGCAAAGCAGATTTGTCGTTTGTTGAATACGGAAGGATGTCTTCGTGCGCTACATAATCAAGACCAGGTATTGCATACAGGCTTCGACTACTTTCATTATTTCCTAGAAAGGTAACGGCTTCTGTTTGTGCTCTCTGTAAAGTCGAGTAATATAATATTTATTAAATATTACTATTACGAAGCAAGCAATATTTACAATTTACTTACAATAAAAGGACAATCACGTTGATCAATCAACACCTGATAGAATGTATGTGTCTTTCCTTTAACTTCTTTTCCAACACTGGTAAAGTTTTCTTCATGGCTAAGATTAATTTATTTTATTTAGATTAAACATGAAAATGATAATGATAATAAATTAATAGTGACACTTACCCGTTTCTTTTATTCGGTAAATCGCGGTCGAAAACTCTCGCGAGCCAAGGAAACAAAATAACCCCTCGATAGCCAAAAACTCGATGCAATATCAACTGTCCTGTTTCATATTTTCCTTGGAGCTTTGGTTTCTCTAATTTCCCTACTTCTGCTAGTCTGAAACAACAAAAGAATGATCAAACCTAAGTAAATTAAACTGAAAATATTTGTTTATTTCTAAAATTGAATAAGTTTGAATACGTTGTCATAACGTAATACCTTATGTATTTTGCATTTTGAATGTTTAATAATTGATTTGTTAATTTCAACAAATATTTATCACTACAACCTCGGAATATTTGCATAAAATTCATACTCAATAATTTATAAGTGTCAGTTTGTTATAATTATTCGTTGAAAAAACAACGACTAAAGTAGTGTTATGTAGATATTTCACATGATCAAATAATTAAAACTGTTAATCTCTACTAACTTTTTATAGATATTTAGATAAATAGAAATTGTTGAAAGTGATAATGTTTCAATAAATAGATTTAATTTGCTTGTTTGAAAAGCAAAAACGCCGATACGCAATTTGTAAAATTATTATTTTAGGTTAGAATGGCAGAATTTGAAAGTAGCGTTATCATACAGAGTCAAGGTTAACTATTTTTTTTAAAATAAATTTTATCGAATGTCAGTAAGAGGATATCTTTAATTTTGAGACCTATTTTATCATTTTTATAAAAAATTAATAAAAATATGTATCTAATCTAATTATAAATTAAAAATTGAAATAATTGTTATTAATAATAATTTTTAATTTTGTAATTAAATGTAAGAATATATAACCTTTCTTTTTGAAATTAACTGTATCGTTTTAAAATCTGACGCAAAATTAGATCATAGCACCACTCCTTGGAGATGAACTAAAATGAACATCGTCATTCTCGACACTTCTTATTTTTTACTTTTCACACCTGAAAAATTATGAATAAATTTAATTTAAATAATTAAAAATTTAACAAATAAATTAACCCCAAAACCACATAAAATATTAATGATTAATAATACAATTGTGCCGATGATAACAACAGTAGTGAAATAGTGAAATCTAAGTCATAATTTAGTTAATCTAGTGTGTGTGATAGACGAAGGAAAAATGTGGTTAGAACAATGTGATAGTTTTGCTGAACTTTGTCGTAGTTATTTGCCATATTATTTATTAATTGTTTTGCCAATATTTATCGTTGTTTCTCCTGTTAACCCTGTCACCGCTTCACACGAGTTACCAGTTTATCGTATGCATCAGTATGATCTACATGGCATTGCTCATGGTAATTGAAACATTAATAAATATGAAATTATTGATGTATCGTTTATGAAACATGAAACAATATACATTCATGTATTAAAAATTATTGTTATCGATTTTATTTATTTATATTTGAATAAAGAACGAATTTATACTGTGTGAAGTAAGATTTTTTTTTGATAATGATTTACAATAATTCACAGGTTGCAGAAGTGCTTCAATTTTACTAGAAGCAAGAGCATTAAGTAATTGGCGTACTTCAAGACATTGCATTATTACACGTCTCACGGATCTTACTTCTGATTTGTTCTACTCAATTAAGGGCAAGGCTGGTGCTCTAATTGTCATGTTGCCAAAAAATATGCATAATTTAACTGCTGAGGAACAAGATGTAAGCACATTTTATTTCCAAAAAAATAATTATCTAAAATACTGACGATTGTTTTTTTTTAGCAAATTATCTCTATAGAAATATCGATGATGACAAGTGGTGAAATCTCCATTCCAGTCTATTTTTCTACCTGGGATCAAAACCTTGAATCAATAATCAATGACTTGGAAGTCGGATTCTCTGGAGATGACAAAGCCGAAAAGACTTCTGGAGCTGCCGAGCTGCAGTCTGTGATCAGCGCTATTTCAGCGAGTGGTTACCAAGTGATTGTGGGAACAGGTCAGCCTAATCCAAGGAGTGATGTCAAGGTAGCAACGTTGTACGGAAAATTAGTTGGATATGGCGCAGAGGAAAAATTACCAACCATTGCATTGGTTGCTCATTACGATAGCAGCAGTGTAGCAACAGTACTGTATTAATATATTATTTAAAACACATGATATTAATTTTTTTTAAAGATGTGAGTTGAACATAAATTTTTTTTTATCATCTAGGAGTTATCTTCTGGCGCAGAAAGCAACGCCTCAGGCGTATCGATGCTTTTAGAGCTCGCCCGGATTTTTTCTGCTCTGTATTCAATGCCTAAGTCTCGTCCCCAATACAATATCATATTCGTACTTAGTGGTGGTGGCAAATTAAACTACTTTGGCAGTAAAAAATGGCTCGAGGATCAATTTGATGGAACAGAAAGTTCAATGATTCAGGTAAATATAAATTGTCATTTTATTGATCATATTTGTGATGATGTTAATATTTTTATCAATGAACTCTTCTTAATTGTAATAAAAAGCAGTAAGAAACTTTGGTTGCAACGAATAGATTGATAAAAAATACTAATATAAATAAACTGTATTTATCAATACCATATAAAGACATAAAATAACTTTTTTTATAGTATGCTTCCTACGTTATCTGTTTGGAAGCCGTATCAGCGTCTGATAACCTACATCTCCACGTATCAAAGCCACCAAAGGAGAACTCTTTTGGTTATCAGCTTTACAGAGAGCTTTTCTCAGTGGCAGAATCAATGGATAGTGGTGTTAAAGTAGAAGGTATTCATAAGAAAATAAATTTAGCGGAAGAACTTTTGGCTTGGGAACATGAACGATATAGCATTAGAAGGCTGCCAGCAACAACATTATCAAGCTTAAAGAGTCATGAAGATGCTCGGAGAAATTCTCTTCTTGATCTTATGGATAATAATCAGATTAACAGGCTCCATTTACATACGCAAATCGTTGCAGAAACTTTAGCAAGACGTTTATATAACGTCAATTCAACTGAAATACTCTCATCTACGATTGGAATATCAAAGAAATCTTTAGAAATGTGGATGAAATACTTAACGTCTCAACCAAGAGCCGTCCCTCTTTTAGCTGATAAACAAAATCCTTTAATTAGTTCCCTTCAGGAAGCCATGACGCGTTATTTATCTGATGTCAAGATTTCTTATTATGCTGCTGATAAACGTGATCCCGAATTTGTTTTTTACGATATTACAAAAACTGTCATGAATGTTTATAGTGTTAAACCCGCTATTTTTGACTTGTTTCTTACAGTTGCTATCATTTTGTACTTAGCCGCGGTTTATTTTGCAGTTCTAAAATTCCCTGGTGTTTATTCCCTTCTGACCCGGATGACAGTAAAAAACAAAGCGGCATAATTTCATCCTTATTTAGTGGTGTATCAGTTTAAAAGGAGATGCAAAACTGCCAAAGGTATGATTTTTTAAAATTAAAATCATTCTTTTTTTTCTACAAATTTTTTATCCAATTTAATCAGCTTCCATTTGAGTAAAATATATTTAAAATTACCAATATCGTGTTGAGTTTAATGATAGTGATCAATTATTTTCATTGAACTATCATTTTTGAATATCAGGAAAGTGATTAAATAATGAAAGTGAAATAAATGAACAAATAAAACGAATGATTTAGTGATGAATAATTGCATGAGTAAAAACTATCAATGAATTTGAAGGACTGATTTGTAAAATGGCTTCCGTATTTTCGAAATTATTCCTGAAAGGATCAATATCATTCGATTAGTAATAAAAAAAAAAATAAATAAATCTATATATATACATAAAGAAAAATGAATATTAAAAGTGAGTAAATGAAATGAAAGAGTTAAAAATATTCTATAAGTAATAATGAATTTTGTGAATTGTTTTTGTGGAATAACAGAGTTGAAGCAATAATTAATTGAAAATAAATAATTTATTGAAAAACAATCAACATTTTTTTATTAGCTTAGAATACTTATAAAAATTTATAAAAACTACATCAAGAAGCTTTTTTTTATCTTAATTATCATCATGAAAAATAAGTAAAAATCTCTCTGTGATCAACGTACTTCATATAAAAATACTCTTATTAAAGTTTATGATTTAAACTCAACAATAGTCCAATATTAATTAAAAATCTTTGTATGGAGGAAAAGAGAATTTTTTAGTTAATCGATCAATTGCTTGTGGCAACTGAGCACAATCATTATGAGATAATTTCCCTCTTCTCTTCTGCACTCGTTTAGTAACTTCTCTCTTCCAATCCTCAATAGAAATAATGTTTTTTTTGTTTTCTTTCAAGACATTACACAAATCGGTGATGAACCATGAGCCTAAATAATTAATAAAAAAAAAGGAGTAACTTAAATATTAAAAATAGTTAATTTATTAAAGAATATTAAATCTGCAAATACCTTCACTCTTATGACGATAAGCCACATGATCTTTTATTGTAGAAGAGAAAAAATAAAACTCTTTAAAAAAAGCTAAATTATAGTTGTACGATAACCCATCAGTTGTTAAATGATTATTAGCGTTCGTATGAACACCATAAATATCGCCTTGGCAAGCTTGAATGATCAAGAGTTTTAGAATATTTTCCATCGGCTTAGTGCACATTATCTTATCGATATCATCAATTGAAATAGTTTCATTATCAACAGTCACTATTTTCCCTGCAATTATTTTATTCATTAAATGATTGAATATTATCTTTGATCATCAAAAAGTCGTTTACAAACCAGGAAGACCATGGCTTAAGATACAAACGGCAAAGCAATCATAAGCAGCATCATTCTTTGAGGCCAAATCTTTAATTTTTGTGATAATTTGTTCTGCTTCTAAATCCTTGAAATGATGGACTTCAAAATTTAATCCACGAAATGTATGAACTAAATTCTCTTCATCCTTTTCACTTCCTGTTCTATTTTCATACTGGAAACAAATCAAACTCTTCTAGAATCAATGTAGATATTAATAACTCCTTCAAATTTACCTCAGTTTGAAATAAATCAAAATCCACTTCATTAATGATTAAACACAGTCCTTTCTCAATAATTACATGCTGCTCAAGATTATTTCTATTATCAGTACTTTCAACCTTTATTTGTTTTAATAGCTTAGAACAATACCAGTCTATATCACAGTAATATATCTTTTCATAATGCCCTAACGATTTCAAACACTTTAAAAGTTGCCTCATATCACCTTCATCTGAAATTAAATCAACAAAAGGTGTTTAAATAATAAGTCGATAATTTTAGATAGCTAATCAACAAACTTACTTGGCTTGATTGTGATATACCCCACTAAAATCCAATATAAAGCATGGAGTTCAAGTATTGGCACATTCTCCAGCCTCTCATCTTTTTTAATGTCTTTATAAATTGCATTCAATAACAACTCTTGCTCTTTAACACCAAGAGACTCAAAGAGTTTATACAAAATTTTAGCACCAACATTAATGTAAGACACAATTCGTGATGAAAAAGGACAATGCTTTAGTTCTAAATCATTCACTGTTAGTCCTAGACTAGTGATGATTTTTTGGTTATTAATAATGCATAATGCTTCAATAAACTTATCCTTCCAGTTGGAAATTTTTTTAAGATGCTGAATAATTATGTCATTGCGTCGATTCTGGAGATAAATAGCAATTAGATCATTAAAGCAATAAAAGTCGTCTAACATAAGGAATAGGATAGATAATTTTTCTTCAATATCTAATTCATGCTCTATCAGTCTTAGAATTTTTTTGTTTAGCTCTTCCGGGGACGAAGTTTGATTAGATATGACTTGGAGTTTTGATGGTACTGCATCAGTTGCTAATTGAGCCATTGCGGAGAAGTATTGCTACAAATTGGTTCTGAAATCAATGAAGAATAAATCAAAACTTGATTTTTATAAGTGAATACAGTTAATAATAAAGTAACAATTGTATATTAACAATTATTGTTGATTGTTTTTCAACAATGAAATAATCATCATTATTTTGTTCTGATTTCTGAAAAAGATTAATTGTTTTAGAGAAAGATAATTAATGAAGTTTTAGGAATTTTAGTTGTGAATTTACCTGGAAAAATAATTTTTATATACGAGAAATTTTAAAAATTATTGTTTAAAAGAAATGAAATAAAAAAGTTTGTACATACGTCCATTACACAACTGTCAGCACCACTGAGTGATTGGATAAAGTAGATCCTACGTGTCTTTTAAAAGCACTGAAATTCCTAGTTTATCGATGTTCCAAACTATACTTAGCTTTTAGTATTCATATAAAAATGTATGAAAACACGAACAAGCTGGAGTAAAGCTAAAACTGGTAAAAATATATCATATTATATATTCTGTAAAATATCTTAATCGTGAAGATTTTGATAATTTTATTATTTAAATTTATCGAAATTCAGTTTCTGCTATCAATTTTGACAACATGGCAGCTCGTAAGTATTTTTTGGCTTTAATAAAATCTAAATCTATTAAAATTATTAAACATTTTGAACATTCTATGTCCCAAACAAAAAAATATATTCTTTTTATTTCAGTAAAAATTAGTCAAACTAATTAATAAATAATTCTGTGAGATACTTGAAGAATTATTTAGTTAAGTAAATAATGTGATTATTTTAATTTTTTAATAAATATTTTTTAATATGATAGGCAATATTTTTTCTTATCATTGACACGTCATCTTGATATAATCGTTTAAAAATAATAGTCATTTCATTAAAAGAACTGTTTATTTTTAATAGTGGGAAATTTCATTGATAGTAAAAAATAATTTTAAAGTAATATCCTTTTCAAATGAATCCATTGTTGTCATGATTATTTTTTTGAATACATTGATTATTTACATGATTTCATAAAAGAGCTCCAAAATTTGTCGATATACAAACGCCACCGAACAAAATGGCGACGTTTTTATTTGGAAACTATAAGCCCTCTATCATTCATCAACATCATCAATGATAATAATTCAATCTGATGGATTTAATAATCAATTAAATGAAATAATTTTTTATTATACAGCTGGGGAATTGACTCCTGAAGTTCTGAGCGATTTTCGCAAGAAATTTTACCAAGAAGAGAAAAATTTACTAGCTCAAAATGTGTGTACCAAGAATGATCCATTGGAATGCTGCATGTCTAGATCAAATTTTGAAGAAACAAATCATGTATTCCAATATAAAGTCATGGAAGCGAAACCAATGACAAATCAAAAGAATTCTGGAAGATGTTGGATCTTTGCAACATTGAATGTCATCAGGATTCCATTTATTAAACATTTTAACTTGGAAGAGTTTGAGTTCAGTCAGCCTTATTTATTTTTCTGGGATAAGGTAATGTTTAATTTTATATTTAATTATTGAATGAATTAAATCAAGTGATAAATTATTATTACAGATTGAACGTTGCAATTATTTTCTTCATAATATCGTTAAAACAGCCAAGCAAGGAGAAAAAGTAGAAGACCGATTGGTATCATTCCTCCTCCATGACCCCACCTGTGATGGTGGCCAATGGGACATGATTTGCAATCTAATAAACCGCTATGGTTTGGTTCCAAAGTCATGCTTCCCAGAGTCCTGGACCACCGAATCAACCTCTCGAATGAATTCACTTCTCACCAGCAAGTTGAGAGAATTTTCAAGAGAATTAAGAAGCCTTGTTGATGATGGAGCGTCCAATGAAGCCATTGAGAAGAGAATAATCGAGCAAATGACTGTGGTCTACCGAATCGTCGGTATTTGCGTAGGAATTCCATCAGAGACAATCACATGGGAGTACTATGATAAAGCGAAAAATCACAAAAGCATCGGACCAATCATTGGATTAGATTTCTACAAAAATCATGTAAAGCCGTACTTCAATGTTGATGATAAAGTTTGTTTGGTGACTGATCCAAGACCTACACATCCATTTGGACATCTCTATACTGTTGATTGTCTGGGCAATGTTGTTGGTGGACGACAAACTCTTTACAATAATCAACCAGCTGAAGTGTTGCTTGAACTTACTGCTAAAAGCATACACCAGCAAGAAGCTGTTTGGTTTGGATGTGAAGTTGTTAAACGTTTTGCTTCAAAGCCTGGATTTTTCAGCCTCAAAGCACATGATATTATGTCGATGTTTGGAGTTGATGCTCAACTAGGACTCTCCAAAGCAGACCGATTGATCTATGGAGAGTCTTCTATGACTCATGCTATGGTTTTCACTGGAGTTTCTTTGGATGTAAGCACTTAAATAATTTTTTTAGAGTAATTTTGGCTACTTAGCATTGGTTAAATTGGCATTTTTTTCTTTTAGAACAAAGGAAAGGTCACAAAACTTCGTGTGGAAAATTCCTGGGGTGAAGAACGTGGAGATAAAGGATATAACGTGATGACTGCAGAATGGTTTAATGAGTTTGTGTTTGAAATAGTTGTAGATAAGAAATTTGTACCACCTGAAGTACTTGCAGTATTTGAACAAGAGCCGAGAGTTCTTCCTGCTTGGGATCCAATGGGAACTTTGGCTCAATAATCATTTAATTGATGAAAATTTATAATAACATACATTATTATGGTATTTTACTACTCAATTATAAATTTTAGATTTTAGTTTTATGAATAATTGATAATTATCTTATCAAGCATTGAAATAATATCGATATAATATCAAAATAATACATAATAAATTTTTTTACAATAATTTTTATTTGTTACTTATTTTTTTAAATAAGTATTTTTTATTTGTTAAAACAAATAAAAGAATTGCAGGCTCTTTTTGTTATTAACAGCAATCAATGTTTTTGTATAAATAATTTTATTCAACACCTATTATATTATTTAGAAATTGAACATATGTATTTTTAAATAATCTATTTACAATGATTGTTCATTAATACAAAATTATTTTTTATTTTTTTTCTTCTTTTTTTCTAGATAATAACTGTATCTGAATTTTGCCCAAACTCCCTGGCACATCCTCTTAAGCTGTTTATCTTCGTGTAATTTTGCGAACTCGTGTATCCTTGGGATTTCAGTTCTAGGTAATTTTAATTTTTTCTGTTGAATCAAACTCAAGCATGCATACAATCGACAACGAGCTATGAGCAGTGGATCATTTAAACGTAATGCTAGCTTAAATTGATGCATAGAAATCTTTCCAGCTAGTTTAGCCTGTAGGAAATAAATTAATGAATTTATTTATGCAAACGAAGGGAAAGATGAACCTGTATTATTATTTAGTCTTACACAAGAATCAAATTGTTCTCCCATTGCTGAAAATGCACCCCCAAGAGTTGATAACCAGGACATGGCATAATTTAATTCTCTTCTTTCCAATGCCAGCATTGTGATAATTCTATTCCTTCAAAGATATTAAATTTATTTTCTTAACTCATAGTAAGGTACTTAGGCAAATTATCAGTCTAAATAATAATTTTATTACCATTTATAATCTAAGAATTGTTTCTTAGGCATTATCAGTTTGATAAAAATCACAAAAGCATCAGAATCTCCACCAACGTCGTTCATCATTCGATTTGATATCAAATATTTCAATAACTTAATTGCAGATTGGCGATAAACATCTGATGTTCTCAATAAAAATACATAAGCTGATGCTAAGTATCCACTAAATCCTTGTTTATTTATAAAAACTGGAGTGATTTTGAATTTGAAGTTCTTATTAATGTCTATTTGATCTTTATTTCCATTATTCATCATCTCATGTTTATTTATTGTTTTAAAATCTGCTACGTACTCATGTCTAACTATTAAATCATCATAAATTGATTTACGATGATGTATAATTAATCTAATGTCCATTTTAATTAAATATGATAATATTTATCATCAATTTCAACACAAAAATTGAGGTAATATTACTGGTTTGCTAATTGCTGTCAATTCTTTTGGAACATTGCTCGATGTCAGTCATAAAAAACACTGAATTAATCCATACAGTTACGTAATTAATTTTTTTATGAATATTTTTACAAGCACATCAGTTAGACTTGTTTTTTTAAACAAAACTTTGTTGATTGTTTATTAATAAAGCGTACCAATAACTTGAAAACTTATCTAACCTAAGAGTTGATTTAAACAGTGCAGACTGTTGCGACCTCTCTTAAATTCTCAACTTAAAACAAATCCTGAATTGTCATAAAATTATTTATTGAATAAAAATTATCAAGCTAAACAACATATGAATGAAATAATTTATTTTATAGAAAATATATAAAATTTATTTCCAAGTAATCCTAGAGAACATCACATATTTTATGAACTTATCTAATAGTAGCATAACGTTGAAATTCATTAGTCAAAAAATTTCCAGGCAGATGAAGCGTTGGAGGACCTAGAATGTCTTGGGCAGGACTGTGTACTTTAATTTGTCTCATATGAGTATCTCGACCATTTTGATGATTACTTATCACTGCAATTTGTATCATGAAGGTTCTTACAGGACGTTCATTAATGTCTTTAATAGGAATCACCACCCATCCACTTGGTTCATTCAAATCCATCACTTCTATTTCTTGGAGATCATTGAAATTCGTTCCTGATCTTATACTTATGCTTTAAATAAAAACAAAACACATAGCAGCATAAATAATTGTAATAATTCAATTTTAATTTAGATATTGAGCTAATGATAATTACCGACTAGGTGTGTAGCTTTCATCTAATTTATAATCAGTGTATATACAAATGTCTCTGATGGTTGTCTTCCTTCTAAACTGGATGTTAACGAGGTGAGGAAGTTGACCATCAGACTGCCAATACGTTTCTGTTATGTTGTCTCGTAGCTGGTCAACACCAAATCCAGGTTTGCAGCTTGATAAACTCCAAATTGCATGATTTCCAACCTCACGAACTCGACCTACTAATTCTTCTATTACAGGATCAATTTCTCCAGCTTAGAATAATTATTACCGATTAAATTCAATAGAATAGAGGTAGAATGATGATAAATAAAATAAAAGAATGAATGTTAATGATGATTTACCTAGATAATGGAAATAATTATGATACCTTTAGTTTGCATATTTTATGCATTTATCAATATCCTCGATCAATCATGAAAGTTGAAATGTTGCGACAATTGACTCAAAAATAAACGATGAAATCACTCCGAAGAGAAGTGTTTATGTTTCCACTCCAAAATAAATGTTCATGTCCCATGTTGGAAATTTTCCCTATGCAGCGCCACTTGTCAATACCGTACTGGTTAACGATAGTAAACACAGTATATATACTACAGTAATATATTACAGCAAGAGTTTTATTTTTCTTATTATTGACGTGAAATTAAATAATAATAAAAATGGATGATGATATTATGATGAATTTAGACTTATATGAATTAATTGGTACAGTATCAACAGCTTCAGTCAAAGAGGTAATTATTTTGAGACATTTTAACTTTGTTTATTGATTTCTAACCTTCAAATGTCAGTCAGCAACATTTTTATTTTCAAAAATAATATTTAATAATGAATATTTTCAGATTGAAACTGCTTATCGTAAAAAAGCACTGTCCTGTCATCCTGATAAAAATCCAGACAACCCTAGAGCAGCTGATCTTTTTCGTGAATTAAAAAGAGCCCTAGAGATATTGACTGATGAATCTTCAAGGGTATGTATAAAAGTTACATTTTTATTCTAACAACTTCATTATTCTTTATTATTTTAGTGCTCTCACTTTTTAGGCAGCTTATGATAAAATTCTGAATGGTCGCCTTCAAGCTAAAGTTAGAAAAGCACAGCTTGATTCTAAACGACGAAAATTGATAGAAGATTTAGAAGCTCGAGAAGCAGCCTCCACAAAATGTAATGATGAACAGAAACTAGAAGCTGAAATCAAGAGACTCAAAAGGGAGGGAGCTAGATTAGTTGAAGAAGAAGCGGAAATAGCTAGAGAAAAGTTCAAAAAAATTTATGAACAAATTCATAAGAATCAAAGTCAGAGAACTGGACCAAATGATACCATGGTTCATGTTAAGTGGAAAGCAGCAAAAGATGACCTAGAAAATGGTGGATATAATTATGGTAATCTCTACCGAATTTTATCCAAGGTATGTTCATCAGTTCACTCCTCAATATGTACACATTACTTTTAAAAATTAGAACTCGTTATTTCAACTTTAATCATTGTATTTTTCTCTAGCATGGACCTATAGAAGATCTAATAATGTCAAAGAAAAAAGGTCGAGCAATGGTGAATTACAGGAACGTATCAGATGCTATTTCAGCAAGTAAAATTGAAAAAGGATTATATAAAAACCCTTTAACTTTACAAAGTTTACGGCAGAATGATTGTGAGTAACAAAGTCTTAATTAACAAAGATAATATTCAAACATGACATAAGCTTTAAATATTTAAATTTCTATTACAGCTACTCAGCACTACAGATACGGGTCTACTACAAGTACAAAGACATTTCAAAGTTCTTCATCAGCTCCCAAAGTGTATACAAATAAATTAGAAGAGATGGAAAATTTAGTATTTAGTAATATTAATAAAAAAGAGGAGAGAAGAAAATTAGCAGATCAACAGATGAAGAATAGTAGCTCAAATGGATCTCATTCAAGCCAATGTTCCATGAAGAATTTATTTCCATCAGCAAATTCACAAAACGGAGCAGAAAAAACATTTCCAAGTTTCTCATCAGCTCCTAATGTAAGTGTGATTACATTTAGATATTCTTTTTGTTTTCTGTTATCATCGGCACAATTGTATTATTAATCATTAATATTTTATGTGGTTTTGGGGTTAATTTATTTGTTAAATTTTTAATTATTTAAATTAAATTTATTCATAATTTTTCAGGTGTGAAAAGTAAAAAATAAGAAGTGTCGAGAATGACGATGTTCATTTTAGTTCATCTCCAAGGAGTGGTGCTATTATCTAATTTTGCGTCAGATTTTAAAACGATACAGTTAATTTAAAAAAAAAAGGTTATAAATGATTATATTTAATTAAAAATTATTATTAATAATAATTATTACAATTTTTAATTATTAATTAGATTAGATACATATTTTTATTAATTTTTTATAAAAATGATAAAATAGGTCTCAAAATTAAAGATATCCTCTTACTGACATTCGATAAAATTTATTTTAAAAAAAATAGTTAACCTTGACTCTGTATGATAACGCTACTTTCAAATTCTGCTATTCTAACCTAAAATAATAATTTTACAAATTGCGTAAAAATCTAGTAATAATTGGATGACAATCTTCTTTCTGATTAAATTTTATTAAAATATAAATTAATAAAATACAAAGCATACCAGTGGCATTCTACAGGAAATAGGCTTTATTTTGATACTAAAATCAGTGCATATAATTGCAAATTGGTTGATAAATTAGTTATTTCCCGACTCCTTGGGATTTTCTAGGGGGAAACTGAAGTAAAGCCCAGCCTTAAATATTAGTCAATTTTTTATTAATTAAAAAAAAGGTTAGTTCAGTTTCAACGAATAATTTAATCAAATTAAACAACACGTTGAGTTCAATATTTCAATGTTTACTTCCCGCATTTTTGATGACTTTGCCTCGGCCGGGATTTGAACACGAGACCTGTGGGGCGCCAGTCTGACGCTTACCCACTCGTCCACCGTGGTGTCGGTTTCACAATTTTATATATTATATTTAAATATTAATAATTATTTTATAAGAACCTTTTATAATTGCTTTCTTCCAGGCAAATTATATACAAATGGAAAATGATGGAAGATCCAGAAAAAAACGAAAATTTTCATCGTTCTAAAGATACAAACCAACCTTATCAATCTATGACAGTAATAGGTCAATTACAATACATCTTTGCCATGATGCATTTCGGTAATCGGCACATTGTAGATTCTACCAATTTAGCAATAGCTTTATCATTAGACACTGGAACTCAGCAAGATGCTCAAGAATTTTCTAAACTTTTATTAGATTACATAGAAGGCAAACTCCAACAGAACCTTACTTTAAAATTAATGCTCTAACAATTAACTTAGGGAACTTATATTTACGTTAATCAATGTTCAACGTGTTCAACAGAATATAAGACATCAACGACATTTTATGAATTAGATCTTCAATTAGCTTCTACATTAAAAAATTCGATAGAAAAATATTTAAGTGAAGGAGAATTCGTGGGAGAAAATAGGTATCATTGTCAAAACTGTAATGAAAAAGAGATGTTAAAAGATTCATTAGATTAGAAACATTCCCAGATATCTCCAGAAATTTTCATGTATGTTGATATATCTAGTTAAGTTACTAATCTATAATCAATGGTTAATAATATTAAAATTTTTTTTTTTTAGGAGCATTTATCCTATTATCCTTGAATTAAAAGCAACACAAGAGCTCTTTATAATTTATTTTCAGCTAATTTTTACCATACAATTCATTTATTTAATTAACTGTGCAGTAGAACAGCGTCCATTAAACAACTATAGAGAATTTCTTTTCTTCGAATGGATTAGCAGATGTACTAGAAGATAGGGCCAATAATTTAACAATAAACAATGATTAATTTTCAACCTACTGTTTAATTAGTTGGGTTGTAAAAAAATATCTAACAGAGAAAAGAAATAAGAAATATTGTCTTCATAGATATTATTAATATTTATATTGTTTACACGCTTCGTTTACATTTTAATAATTATTTACTGTACATTAATCAATTAATTATAGTTTATTTAATCATCGTCGTGAGTCTAATACTAAATCGTAAGCTCACATTTATATACTATAGACAGATACTTCTTTATTTTATGTTAACTATATGATCTCTTTAATCTTATTGTTGCTAGGTTTTTTTTAAAATTTAATTTCATCATTTCTTCCATTTTATTCTCATTTTGCCGATGATATTTATCGCCCTAGTACTCACGTATTTGTCTCGTTACTCTTTTATCAAATGATTAGAGTTGTTTTGTTAAGTCAATTCTTTACTGGTATAGATTTTCGGCTTTAACAACTAAAAACTCGTATAAAAAGCGTCTTTAACTTTTACTAATATTTAAAAGATTTTTTTTTCATTTTCATCACTAATATTATCATTATTCCTATTTTTATTCTTTTAAATTGAATGGTAATTTACAAAATTATTTCAATTTATTTTCATTTTTATTTAAATTATTCAGGTGAAGTTCATTTATTTTCAAGCCTTCTACTCAATATATAAACTTTTATTTACAAATTTTTTTTATCAATTCATCCATGTATCGAGATGTTTAAATAATTCCAATTTAATTTATTTTTTATGGGAAAAAAATTAATTGATGAATTATACATTGAGAAAAAGAATGAATTTATTCCTTCACGAGTTACAATACTCCATTATATTATTATTAATAAATTCATTTGTTGTTATATTAATTTTATTCTAATCATTTTATATAAAGCACCCTGCAAACGACCTGCTTGCCCTGATATTTATTTATTTAAAATCAATATTTATACATATATATCCCTCATTTATTGTTATGAATATTAATTTAATTACTCCACAATTTCTACGTTATCGAAATTGTTTATTATTGTTTATAATATCACGTCTATCTGCGTTATTGATCAATTATTAATCGTTATTAATAATTTATATCAATATATTTTAATAATTGTGTACGAATATATTTTGCAACTATATATTTTATAAATTATATCCATTAATCATAATTAATGTACAGATTTTCATTTTGTTTTTAAATCAACTAATTTTGCGCTAATTTTTTTTTTTTTAATAATTCAATATTTTTATACAAATAAACAATTGTTTGTTTTATTTTTTATCGCATTCAAACGAATTATTTTTATTTTGCTAAGAAAATTAAAATCATTCGCGTTAAACATTTGGCGCAAATTCGGTCATTGTTGGACTTAATTAATAAACTATGAACACATTCATAAAATATTATCAGTCAATAGTTTATTTGATGTTTATGTCGCTCTTCTTAAAGGTATTTTTTTATTAATAAAAATGGACAAACATTTTAGACGGAGAAGCTTTTTTATTAATAAAATGAAACGAAATAATAATGGAAAATTTCGAGATTGTAATCTTGATTATTAGAGTTTATTTCCAAGATAAAATTATAAATTATTAGAACTATCGAATTTTTGAGATCATAAAAATTAAATAATTCATCAAAAGTAATTTATTCGTTCATAACTTAAAAGCATAAAATAATTACGTTTATTATTAATAAAATAATGATGATAATAATTAGTCAGACATACTCAATACTGAAATTTAAGATTTTTTTTTTACTTTTGGAATACACTTTTTTTTTTCTTTTGAATACAATAAAAAATTAATTTAAAATGAAAAAGGAATGACATAATAAAATTGTCTGTAAAATTATTTAAATAATTGCTTAAATGATAATTAATATTAAATTACAATGTATATCAAGTCAATCGATAAAATGAGTTGAATTAATCAATACGTATCTTATTGAACATGAATAATTATTTGTTCACGCTATTCGAAATTATTATTATTAACATACTTATTTCATTATCATATTTACATTATAACTTGAAACTTATGTAAAATATTTACCAATTATTCTCAATTATTTTGTTCCATAGTTTAATTTAAATTAATATATTTATTTAAACAAAGGTTTACAAATAATTCATATTTTGTTCTATAAGTACAAACACCATTTTTCATGTTTTAATTAATGATTATTTCATTATTATACAATACAGATTGTTTTTATGATCTATTCAGTGATCATTTGGCATTTTATTTTTCATTCCAGCAAATTTTGTCATATGATTATTACACTCTCAGTCCATTTACATGTTGTAGCCACTAAAACGTGACTTTGTTTAACAGAAATTTGTAACATTTTTACATTGGAAAGGTGAATTCTTTAAGACTTTTATTCATTTATTTTCTAGTCAAACTTATTCCTATTGTTTTTTTGTTTCTTGCTTGAATTTTATTTTAGTTGATTCATTTTTTCTTGATGATGATGGATGATAATTAATTAATAATAAAAATGCGCAAAACTGTTACAAGTATTGCGCGATCGCCCCGTTCCTCAGCTGTGCGTTTGTGGATGTGGTGGTGGCGGTGCACCTGTGATCTCCATCCATCTTGTCTCAAAGAATGTACGCATTCCATGACCTGCTTTTCCTACTGGACTATCATCCTCGTTGAAGACTTCACAATTAATAAACATTTGTCTAACGTCTGCGCAAAATTCGTCACGCGATTTGTATCTAAAATTTGTTTTGCTAAATTAATTATAGAAATTGGCAATATTGTTGTTTTGCGGTGTTATTGTTATTATTATCTTCTGCTTTTCATCACCTTTTATTTTATTACCCTAAAATTACAAAGCCTTCAATTTAATTTAAAACGTTGCTGAAATATTTAATAATTTTTTTTCTATTGAACCTCATGTTATTTATTGAATTACTGAGTAGATGAAGCTTTAATGCAATAATTAAATTAAATACAAACATTAATATTTTTTTCAAATGACTTATTATTAACAAAATTTGCTTATTCTAATCACAAAGTATTCTACTATTAATTTTAAAGCACAAATTAATTTTGAATTTATTGTTTATTGTTATTTATTACAAGATAAATATTTTTTTTGAACAAACATTAAGTATTAATTGTGAATAAAATAAATATGTTTAACATAAATGTTAAATAAGACAGAATAAAATATTATTTATATGAATGAAAGGTAATGAAAAGCATATAATTAATAATGTTAATCGCGAATGGAATTTAGTATAAACTTACATAGTGTCTTGTAGTTTTTTCTTAATAGTACTCAAGTCCATTGGAGTTTTGATGATTTTTTTATAAGTGGGAAATTGTTTGGTGTTGACAGGCAGTAAAAATGGCCAAGCCTCATCCTGTTGCTCCAATTGTTCTAGTAATAATTTGCAAGGTGCAAGCTCACGTTGTTGCTTCTTAGTTAGATTCCTGTTGTTACCAGTGTCCTTACGTGGTGAAGGAGTTGGCGTTGGTGGTTCCGATGAACTGACATCCTCTACGTGCGTGTTTGATGCCGTTGAAGGCGTTGGACTACGGCGCAAAACAATACAGACAACAGTTATTGCACAAGTCTTGCGCTTGGCAAGGAATGTACCGGCTTTTATAAAAGCTCTGAGACCCTCGTCCACTTTTATACCCAATTTTATTACCCTAAACGCCATCAACTATTGCCATAGTACATCATAATATATTTTTTATTTATTTCGTATAAAAAAAATAAATAAGTCATTAATTGATAAAATGGATTTTTTTTCTCGATTAATGACTCAAAATAAAAAAAAAAATAAATCAAAAATAAATATTAAAAAAAAGACAATTTTATAAAAAACATTAAATAATAAGTTTAAATAATTTTTAGATCATCAATAAGTGATTAACAAATTAAGAGATTCATTTTGTTTATTTGTTAACTGGCGACTTTTGAGCATCTTGTGGAATGTAGCGCTTGAATCATTAAATATTTTCTGTTGTTGAAGTAAATAAACACTTTTTCTCGATGGCCATCAAAGTAATTATCACTTTGGAGTAGTAGAATTGACGAACAATAGTAGTATACAATAGGTGTAGAAGTGTGTTTGACAGTTGATTATTTTTTATAATTTTCAATTCAAAGAATTCGTTTATTTAAATTTCGCTTTTGCTTATCAATTGTGCTCGTTAAATACTTATTTATTATTCAATTCTTTATTATTAGTAACTTTTATTTTTTTTTATCAATCATTATTTGTTATGATTATTATAATAATTTTTAGTTATTATCTAATTGCCATTTTGTTTATTATTATTTTTTTTACGGTTCTTATACTTTTGATCCAATTAAATCGATATTATTTAAGACGTTTTATGTACTTTTTTTTCGGTTGTTATAAAACAATGTTAATTAACGAGCTGATACGCTTGTTTTTTTTAACGTTAATCACCTAGCGGGAGGATGATCTGAACTTTCACTGTCTCGGGTGTTGTTGCCTCCTCCTTTGGTGTGACTCCTTCGATTGCTATTTCTCTTCTTTGGTTGTTTACTGTGACAATTTGAGCAATACCATTTCCCTCTTGGCATCTAAAAGTACCAAAATTTATATTTAATACTTTGTATTAAATATTTAATTTGATATTTAATTTATATTAATTATATTAATACCTTCGGCATTGCGGGATTATGGCAATCAGTGTGATAAGCTTTAGGACAGAGTTCACAAAGAACAAGATTTTTCCCAGTTCTCTTACCGCAAACTAAACAATTTCGTTCACCAGTTGCTTTGTTCATACACTCATGGCAATACCTGGAATAATTCATCAGTTAGTTTGTATGCTTTGGTCGTAAATTGTTTTTAAAATTTATTAAGAAAAAAAATTCTTACCAATCGCCATCTGGAATATTTTCCATTTTTGGACGGAAACAGTAAGTGTGATAACCCCGGTCACAACCATCGCAGAGTAATAACTGGTCTTCATTATCGCCACTGTGACAAAACTGGCAGTTCTAAAAGGATGAAATGCTATGTAATGACAAGAAGCAGCAAAATGGATGTTTTGTTTCAAGAAAATGCTAGGTAACTATCAAGCACATCAACTTACAGCTTTCATGATACTTTTATCCCAAGCGATGCTAGCCTCAAGCATGTAAAGAGCCATGGCAAGCTGTGCAGACGTATGAGCACGCGCTGTTGCTTCTCGCCAGTTATTTAAACCTCTAGGGGTAGTTTCTTCCGGGGGTTGATGTGGTGTGGAATTATCAGACGAATTGGAATTTGCGTTGGCAGCTGCTGCTGCTTGTTCTGCTTTCAGAGCAGCCAAGTTAGGATCTCCAGTACTGAAAAATGAATTAAATTAACATTTTATTTAACTAAATTACAGTGAAAAATTTATTTTTATTATCAACTTACCAAATCCCTAAAGGTGGCTTCAAATATCGCCGTTCAATCGCAGCCTCAAGCGACAACAGTCTTTGCCTAGCTTGCTCAACAGCACTGATTTTTTCCATTTCATTAAGTTTTTCAATTTCTTCAGCTTCTTCTGTACCAGCTCTAGGTGGTAGTTTCCACCCTTTAACTTGCATGCTTGCGTTAGCCACTTTATCCTCCAATGCCTCCACTTGTTCTAACAATTGAGCATCAACTCTTAATGCCACTTGTTCACTCCATTCATTAGGATCATCAGGTCTAGGTATTGGAACTTCTTCTTCTCCTTCCAAATGAAGGTCTGTTGCTGAAAGATTACCTGGATCTACATGAATTTTCCCAGTTACAGCTAAGAATGATTCCATAGTTGCCCAAGTAGTTCGTTTCAGTTCTTTTTCTCTTACTCCTCGTGAATGAAGATGTTCCAAGAGCTCTTGAAACGTGTCTACATCTGTGATTCTCCACCAACCGTAGCGTAAGTCCTCGGCCACTGGCTTGGCTTCTCCTGGTTGAGGTAATCCGTGGACTTTGAGGTACTCCAACTGCACTGCTTCATCTTGGGTAAGAACTAATGGAGCTGGAGAATCACATCTGTCATAACTAGGACTTGCTGGTGGAGGGAAAATGGGAATTTTCAGTTCTGTTGGTTCAGCAACACCGAATATTTGCTTAGAACTTGGTCCTGGTGTATCACAAGTTTCTCGAGGGAGAATTGAAAACCATGGCATCTCACTATTGCCCATGGAAATGAAGTTTCCATGATCTTTACCATTTGGCAAGTTGTTAACATGATTAAACTTATCTCCATTAGGCATTGTTTCCACGATTTTATCTTCCATTTGTTTAGTTGATTTCATTTCTTGACTTTCTTCAGGCTCTTTCTTGATTTCCTCTACTTCTTTTTTAACTTTATCCTTTGAATTCAATTCTACCTCTGTTGTAATTTTCTCATCATCAGGCTTAGCTTCGATAGCCTCTTCTTTGATTTCGTCGATCTTTTCTGATGACTCTTCCATATTTTCTTCAGTCTTTGTCTCTTTTTCTTTTTTACTATCGACATCAGTACCATTCTCTTTGTTACTTTCATCAATTTCCATTTTTTCTTCGTCTTTTAGCTCTGCTTTCACCTCTCTGTCCTTCCATTTTTCATCCAATTCCGCTTGAAGTGACAAAATTTCCGGCTCTGCACTCTCCATCGCTTCAACAAATATTCCACCAGCACATGGAAGCTCCCAATACCTTCTCCAATACCTGTCCTGTCCAAACACATGTGCTCGAAGTTGCTTAGACGAGCTATTTAATTTCTGTAACTGTTCTTCCGATTGTTTCAACAATTTATCTAATTTTTTCCCCAATTCTTCGCCAGATAAATTTTTATCTTCCTCCTCCTCTGGTTGGGTTCCTTCACTCTCATTCTCCGACATGTCCTCCACTTCATCCTCATGATGATTGTCCTCTGGTGTTGGTGTTGCTACTGTTGGTGCTGCTGTCGTATTATTACCTTCTTCATCTGTTTCTTTCTTTTCAATCGTTATCGCATCACCAGTTTTATTAACAACCACACCTACTGCTTCCATCCTAACTTTTCTACTATGCAATTGTCGTAGTTTTCTAATCTTCGTATCTAAAACAAATCGTTCTTTCTTCAATTGTGCGACTGTTTCCAAGCTTCCTTCAATCTGCTTTATCACAGCCTTATTTTGTAAAAGTTCGTTACATAGAAATCCAAGCATTTGAGCTTTATGTGTTGGATTTAACGCTAAGAATGGCTTGTCACGAAGTCGTTCAGACATTTTCCATGTTTCATTATTGTGAAGGTGTTCATAAAATTGTGCATTCTTTCCTGATGGTGTTGATGGATAGTCACCACCATTCTGATGATGATCAGCAAACTTTTTATCACGTTCTCTTTCTAAGCAAACACCAGTCAGAGCTTTCACTTCACCTGTTGCATTTGCGTACAAATAGATCCTCAGAATTTCGCTGATGTTGGCATGAGTTATATCAGCCTGGCGTAAACTTTGACCAAGACCGGTGGTGTGACGTGCTGGTTGAGGGATTCCTGGATCCTCGATGGCACAAACTAGCAAATGAGTCATCACTGAAAGCATCTCTTCTTCAGCTTCTTCATCATTAAGCAGTGCCATTTGGAGACTTCTCAAACTTGGCAGTGATTCCATATCAAAACCTAGGGTTTCTCCAAAGTTATGAAGAAACTCAAACACCATTACTATTTCAGCAAAAGCTTCTCCAGATAGTTTTAGACCTGGTACTCGTTTTAATTCCGGTAATGGTCGATGGTCAGTCAATTCCATGTCTTCTACTGGCTTCCTTATCTGTTCAACCAATTCCATCTCCATTTTTCTTTGCTCTGCACGCTTTTCTTTCGTTGCTATCCGCTCAGCTCTTGCTTCCAGTCGCTTTTTCTCACGCTCTTCCATTCTTCTTCGTGTCTCCAGTGCTCGAATTAAGGCCATGTGTTGACGTCTTCTTTCTCGTTCCTGAAGATTTATTATTTTTAGTATTAAATTGGGTTTTTTTTTTCTAAGGACTTTTTTTTAGTGATGATGAGTTTATCTTTTTTTATGTTAGCAATTTTGTGATTAAAGTAATGTCATTGGTAGGGTAGAGTAGATTTGGTAGCAAACAATAATAAATAACACATTGGAAGATAACACCGTGCAGAGAAATTAAGTTTTAACCATTGTCAATAGGAAAACCAACACCAAAAAAAGAGATGGTTGATTAAAGAGTCTTGAAAATTAGAGATTTTTAATTTATTTAATTTACCAAAACCAGAAGGTTAATTTATGTTTTATACATTTCTTCTCAACACTAGATATTGAACTTAATTAATTGAGAATTATTTTTGGAATAAGCAAAGACTTGGAACTATTAAAAAATTAATTGAACTTTATATTATTCAACTAAATTGTTAATATTGATTTTTATTGAAGTTATTTTATTAAACATTAATGAATGTTTATAGCTTAAAGATAAATATAATGATTCAGGATGTTAAAAAAATTGCAAAACAATTATTTAGTTGATGACATAGTTAGAATAATTTTAAATTCATATTCAAGGCTCTTCTAAGAGTCAGAAAAAAACTCCAAATAGTTGAAACCATGAATGCGCGATAGTAAAAATAAAAAAATGCCAATAAATACATGAAACAATTATTCTTCAATAGGCAATAATGAAATAAACTATTGTGCATGTTGATGATGTGTATGTGTTGAAAAATTGATTCAAGCAATAATAATGTTAGCATCGATTAATTAGCATGTTTGAATAAAACCTCAGTTATTATTTGTTTGTTTTATTTCTATTAATGAATTAAAATAATAAATTTTGTTATTTGTTTTTTTTTAATTTTCTATTTTGGATTGGAACTTTGATATTTGAATTGGAATTGGGTATGAAACATACCAACTCGACGGTGTAGAGCATCTCGCGCTGCTTGCTCAGCTCCTGCATGTACATCTGCAGCACAAAACACATCCAATCTCTACCAGTGCTTTATATTTCTCATATAATCAGTTTTAATTTGTGTTTTTTTTTTGTTCATTTTATTCACTTATATACTTTCATTAGTTTTCCTTTATTACTTTGATTTTAAATTAATAAAACAATTATTGTTGTTGATTTCTTAATTAAAATTGATCAAATAATTGGAATTGATAGAAAAAAGACTCCATTTAAAGGCAATTTTCAACACTTTTTCTCAGTTGAATTTTTTTTGATGCATAAATTTAAATTCAAGATTATAAAAATAGATGATAAGATTAAAGAAAGAAGAAAAAACATTTAGAAGAGACATTAAAACACCACATTTCATTCTTAGAAAAGTAGAAAATTTGAAATAAAATTAATTATTTTTTTTATCAAATAATTTTGCTTAATTATTAAATACTGAAATAATTCTAGAAGAGTATCTGGAAAGAACTGTTTAAAAAATTTATCATTTAAAAAAAAAAAATCAAAACAGTTTTTTTTGGTTGAAATATTTTTCGATTAATAAGTGACAGAAGCAATGAAATGCACATCTATCTAATCTACATCACACTCTAAATTCTACACTGTCAAAGACATGAATAATAAATCCTCACCTGTTCCTTGAGCATTACTGCTTGCTGTCGCTTCAATTCACGCTCCTATGGAGTAATGAATATTTAAATTAAAATAAACTTTGAAAAAAAAAAAAAAAAAATTAATTTCTACAGAATTAAATTAGAAAATAAAGCTAAAAATTCAATTATTTAATTATTTCTAATAAAAATCTTTTTGATATTTAGTTTATTAAAAAAACTTCTTCCTAAAGGCAAGTGTAATTAATTAGTTTTTATTTTTAACATTTGTTGATCAATAAACAAATTAAAGTCATCTTTTTTGATATTTAATAACAATGTTTTCATTGATAAAAATAGGAAAAAACAAATAACAGAGGTGTGAAATCCATTATGAACTATTGAGAATGGAAATAAAAAAAAATAAAAGTTAAATGAAAATTAATAAAATGAAATAGCGAATAAAAAAAAGGGTAATCAAACGAATGAAATTGAATAAATAAATAATTTTTACCTGTTGCTTTCGTTGTTGTTCTTCCATACGTATTTTTTCTACCTCTTCCTGGCGCTTTTTCCTCGCCTACAAAATATTCCCAAAAATTACACGAGCTCGTATAAAAAAAATTGATTTATTCAAAAATAAACATAAATATTAAGTGAAAAATATGCTCTACGTGATCAACTGGATAAATAAAAATTAAGTAATTGATAAATATATTATAGTTAAGAGTGTAAATAAAAAAAAAAAAAGAAAACAGGACGAGTGTCAATCAACGAGTATAAAATTGATATTTATTTGTTATTTTTTATTCATTTTTATTGGATTTTATTTGATTAAAAATTTAATTAATTAACTTTTCATCAGCAAGTTATTGTAATGGGGTCAATTTTTGAAATTCGTGATTGGTTTTTATTTTATTTAAACATTTAATTTTTTTCTTTTTTATAGATATATTTTCAAGTTAAAAAATGGACTTTACTTTAAATTTATTTAAACATAAATCGCTTAATCAATGCATTCAAGTTTGTTCGGTTCACATATCCTTGTTATTTTAATTTTTTTTTTTCACTCTTAATGTGCTGTGTGCTCAGTGAAATCAAGCTGCAAGCGCACGAATGAGAGAAGTCGAAAGTCAAGATTCGTGCGGTTCGATCCTGATAATATCAATATTTCCTTTATTTTTACAACTCTTATCAATCATTCTCAACACTATAGTATATATTAGACTCTACTCTCATCAATTTTTAATAAACAAAAATTTTTTACAATCATTTAATCAACAGAAAATATTCCTCAGGGATTTTATCCCCTTCATTAGAGCAGACTCTGAGTTTCAGATCAGCTAGGGTACTGTCAAACACTTATTCATTTATTTATTAAAAAAAAACAATAATCATAATAGGTAAATCATTAAACTTTTTAAAATTCAATAAAATAAATTTTTAAAAAATCCTCAACTAAATAAAGTAATTCAATGATAATAAAAATGGCGTTTATAGAATGTAGATTATGAGTAATAAGCATCAATAATGTACTTCAGCATGAAAATAAATAAACAAAAAATCGATGAATATATTAAGAATGAGAAACACTTTTGAAAAATACCAAAAAAGAGCATTAATTTTAATGATATAATAATAATGGCATTTTGATATGAGCAGACATAAAATGACGAAATGTAGAAAGTGAAAAGGACAAATAAATTTTAAATACAGCAAGAGAGAGAATGCATGCAGAGTAGCCAAGCAATAAAGTTTTATATATGCGTATTTCTTGAATTATTTACACAATTTATTGAAGCAATCAATGAGAACTGATATTATTTTTAGCAAAAAATATTTTTTCATCAATCAAATGAATCCAATGAAATAAAGAGAAACCGATAAATTTAGCAGGAAAAATCATTGATAGCCATTAGTACAATATAAACCCTAAAATTTTTGCATAAATTATTGGAAAAAAGTACACTTATATTTAAGATAAAGATAGAATAAAAAAATACTTAAAAATCAATTTTTTTTAAGTTCCTGTAAGATGTGAAACTCTGGTATCAAAGCATGCTGGATAATCTTTGATTATTTAGCTAGCTGTTATACATAGTGACAGGAGAAGCTGTAGGCAAAAGGCAAGTATTGCGGCAGATCATTTTTACCAATATTTCTTTTAAAATTTTTGCAGTAGAAATAATTTCAGTAATAATTTTTCTCTTCATTCATTTTTTTGTTATTAATGTTTGGGAATTTTTTTTTAATTCCTATTCTTTTTTTTGCTTCGTTTCTGTATATTTCCTGGGCTTTTTCTGCTCATTGATTATTTGCTTTTTTCATCCTGGTTTTTATTTATAAAAAAAAGTTCATGAATTCGAGCTGCACGACAACATATCGACATCCCCATTCTAGTTTGTTTAATTGTGTAAATTATTTTTTTGTGTTTCTCTCGTCTATTTTGTGCTTTGTGTGGAATTAAATATATGAGTTTGGTCAAGGTAGTCTTTTCATCAAAAAATATTTATCAATGCTTCAATAAAGCTTAATTATTGATAATTATGATTTTTTTACAATCTTTATTATCAACAAATAATTGCAGAAACAAATTTAATTAATATTGAATTATTATAAATTGAATGAAAAGAAATTCAATATCTCCAACTGCTTGAAACAATGTCCAATAATTTTTGTTCTAAAATAAATAATTAAACCTCTTCAATTAGAAACTTATGTTATGATTAATAAATAGATGAATTTGAAAAGCAATTATTGAGCAGGAGAAAAAGTCCATGCTTATTCCAACATCTAGAAGTTGGAGCTGGATGAAGTTGGCTACCTTGATAAAACTAAAAAAACTAAAATATTTCAAGCGAAAGAAACATTATTTACTTAGTGTGTTGGTAACTTTTTGTTTTTACATGTAATATATATATATATATATATATATAAATTCTACGTGACTAGTTGATCTAAAGCCATGTGTAATGAACAATCCAAGGCGATCATGAAAAAATCCTAATAAAAAAAGGTCTAGCACTAATTTCTCTTCATTATTTATTTTGCTAATAGTCAACAGCTTTATTGATTAACACAGCTTTAATACGTGGATAATCGCTTGAATTTGAGGAATAACTTGAGGGAAAAACGGTCCTTACCTCCAGCAGTTCCTGATTTTGCATTTGGGCCTGCTGGCCGGTGTCCTGAGGTTGAGGTATGATCATAGCGGGTGATGTAGGTACTGAACTACATGTTGATGATGGTGTTGTTGAACATGTTGATAGAGCTATTAGTGATGATGAGGTAGTTATTGATGGCGTTGACATCGCCAATGGTCCACTTGGTGGTGCTAGACTTGGTGGTAGTGATGATTGTGAATTTATTATCATACTAGTCTTTTTTCCTATTTGAAGATCCGAATCACCATCTGATTGCAACATGTCACGATTCCTCCAACTCTCAGCGATGCTAACACGGTTCTTCCAAATAGTTGCTACTGTACTGCTTGCTAGACCCAATTCCCGTGCGACGTCACTTTTACTCTTGCCTCGTTCTATCTCTTGAATTATTTTCATCTTCTGCTTGATTGTGAACGCAAGCCTCTTCCGACCCTGCACGAATGTTTTTTTTCGTTCCAATCGTTTTTTTCCTCAATATTTTCTCCCTCACTTAATATTATTACGATTATTCTTATTATTATTATTGGAAATATCTACTGTTGCGAGAAACTTTGCAATCATGATTTTTGTTTATTAATACTAATTATGTTTGGTTTATTGTAGTGGGATATGTTGGGTTGGATTAAACTTATTGCCTAATAGGACAAATGGGTTACAAATATTTTTATCAATCAGTTATATTTATTTCATCTCTTTTGGAATATTTGTTTTAAATATTCTAGGTAGAAAATAATGATGAGATCTCAGGTTAGATTTTGAAAATTTAATGAAGAAAGTTATTATTATGAAAATAAAATGATGATGTAGCATTCACAGTAAACCATTTGTCCATTAAACTAGAAGTTTCTATAAAAGCTTCTGACATATCCGGCATGAGAAAAGGGGTAGGGGAGAAATAATTTGTCCTTAGCACAGTCGAGTTGCCGAGGTTTTCTCTAGATATATAAGCGAGATGCATCGCAACACACGTCTCTGTCTCACGACAACGCTCTATTCTCTGGATTGTTACAAGAGTAAAAGGCTAAAAGAAATGTTAAAACTATGAACATTAAAATAAAAAAGGTAAATAAAATCATGCTGGGCTCTCCTGTCACTATCGCTAGCGTCTTTTATTGCTGAGTGTTGAGTGTTTTTTTTTTTTTATTTTAATCCAAAAAAGTGTTTTAAGAGTTTAATCATTGCAACGAATAATTACATATTAAAAAAAAAAGTCTTTAATTGATTACTGTGTTTGTGATGTTGTCTTTTAGCAAATTAATTTTCAATAAAAAAAACAAATGTTGTATCAAGTAGGATTCTAGTGAACTGGTGAATTGTTTGGTGGTTTAGTGAAATTAGATTTGTTTGATGACTAATAATTGATTATTTACTATCGGTGATGAATTAATAATGAGAACTAACTAATTTATGTACAAACATACTGCAATAATATAAAACTATGAATTGTATAATATGAATATGTGACACACAGAAAAACAACATGCGACACTTACAACAGGTGAACATAATACAATTATGGAAAAGGTATTCCAAGTAGAAGATAATTCGTTATGTGATTGTAACAACAAGATCAAAGACAAAAATACCGGTATATTTGTTTGGTTACAATCACCTTTTCTAATCAATTACTCACCTCCAACAATTGCTGATTACGAATCTCACGTTCTCGACGAACTGCCTCTTGTCTCTCAGACTTTTCTTGCTCTTTGATTAACCTAAATATCAAAGAAAAAATATCCAATTAATTCATGATATTTTGTTAAATATTTGAAATGTTGAGAAACATTGATTTACCTTGCTTGTTCTCTGTGACGTTGAGCTTCTTCTTTAGCAAGCTTTTTAGCATACGCTAGCTTATCCCTCTCATACTGATTGTTTGTAGGTCGTATGTCTCGAAATCCACCTGCTGCCCTCAATTCCTCCAACCTTCGGGCCACTTCTTGAGCCCCTAATCGTACGAACTCTGCTTCAGCCAACCCCATCGTTGGCTGGAGAAACTCTCCAACCAGAGGTCGTGAGGAAAATGAAAAGTTTGCTGATGTCAAGAGTGGAGGATTTTGTTGTTCAAGAAACTAAAAAATATTTAAAATTTTAATTATCTTAAGTTAGATAAATAAAATGAGTTGCTATGAGAAAAAGAGAGGAGTAATCACCTTATGTAAATCTGGACTGTTTCTGAATATTTTACCACATGGACTGTGATACAATACGTCACCCTTAATCACCCCTGTCTTCCCTAAACCTTTGATTACAGTCTCCCTTTTCCAACCACAGTCCAGCGGCACTTGTAGATCTTTGTCACTTGGGTTTAATTTTCTTCTTTTAGCACTAGGGGTACCATCAGCATTATCATCATCAGTGTCTGTTACTACATCTGTATTACTTCCACTTTCACTCGTCACATCCATATTGCTCTCCTCACCTGACGCCTCTAGTAATTTGTTTTTCATTTTTTCCTGCAAAGAACGCTAGATTGGGAAGCGATTTTTTGAATTTAAATCATAAAAAAAATCAAATAAAATCCAAATAATTAAATCAAATAATTGTAAAGAAATTGATAGATTAAACTAAATAAAACCTTATGAAGTGAATAAAATAAATTTGAGAATCAAATATAAATATCCTAAAATCAATATTTTAACTTACGTGATTTTTATCATCAGTTTGTGGTAGCATTGACGCTGAATGCAGTTGCGCAGCAAGGATATTAGATCTCAAAAGTGATACTTGGTGTGACAGTGGAATGTTTGGATCCAACGTAGGTGTTGGTTTGATACCTAGAGCTCGACTTTGTGCTAATAATGATGCAACTGTATTTTTCTTAGGTTTAGATACACCGCGACCTAGATTCCTTGGTCTTCCATCCTTATGATGAATCGTAGGTGTTGTCTCACTCTCTTCACTTCCACTGCTCGGTCGTTGTGGTGAGTCCGCTGCATTAAAAATTTGTGCTAACGATGGATTTGATGATGCTGGTGTTAATGCTGAATTTTGTGGTACTCGACGTGGCTTTGGACCAGGTTTCCTTCGTGCTAGAATTGGATTTATCATTATTTGTTCATTACTAGGGTTATAGCTACTTTTTTTTGCATTAAGAAGGCGATTTTGAACACTAAAATATTTACATTTCTTTTGAAAAATTTTTAATTATTTTTTTGTGATTCTAGTGTTGGTTTATATGATGAAGCTTTGTTGATTAGCAACAAAAATACCTTCTTATTGACAATCAAGAATTAAAAGACTTACACGTACGATCAGAAGCCAGAAGTGATTGACTGAGATTACTCAACTGACTTAGAGGTTGACTACTAGATATTGGTGAACTATTACTTGTCGATGCTGGTTTCAGTGATAGATTCAGAGGTGCATCAGCGTCATTTGAATTATTAATATTGCTCGTAGTGTACAAAGGTGGCGTTGCAGCGACTGATCCATTAGTAGAATGCGCTGGCAGTTTAATTACTTCTACACGATCAACTGGATCTCTATATTCATTTGATTCACTCTAGAATATCAAAATAAATCTAAGATAAGATCACCGCATTTAAATCAATGTTTTTTATCGTTAGCAATACTTACTACAGATGTTCGATTGTACTTTCGTGATTCTACGACCAGTGATGATGATGTTGTGGTGCTTGTTTGATGAGTACTAAGCGCCTGGACATTCGGTGGGTGAACACTTACACTTGGTGAGTCTAGGGATATCGTCTTCTTGCGTCCACGATTCGTTGTGCCTGGAATTTTCGGTCCTACTATACTTGATGTGTACTTGATTATTTCCGTGTCTGGAGGTAGCCGAACGCCACCCAGAATGCTGCTTGGGTCACTAAAATCAGAACTGTTGATATTCATCATCAGTACTCTAGCTTTAAAAAATTCTTTTGAATTATTTATGACCAAAATTTGATTGGATTCATTTATTAACATGAGTTTAAGTTTGTGTAGATATTTATGATGAATTTATTGATTAATTTTACCTGGCTTCTTTTACTGGTGGACTACTGTTGGCATTGAAAATAAAATGATATTTTAGTTCCATGACATATAGGTATTGTTTAATGAAACATTTATTTTTAGAAAATTCAAGTAAACTAAAGAATAAATTACCTAACGACGTTTGTTTGAGTTGTTGGTGCACTAGAGCTCGTTGATGGCGTTGTAGTGCTATGATGAGAAGTCGTGATGGTCGGTTGGCTTACTGGCAAGTTACGTGTATGACTCGTTGTCATTGTATTACTAGTGCTACTACTGCTACTATTACTAGAAGTTGTTTTATGACTCTTGCTTGACTTAGCTGTAATTTCCATTTAAAAAGATCATTAATCAACAATCAAAATAGTTGGAAACAAATTAAATAGACAAGTTCTCTTGATTGATACTTACACTTACTAGATTTGTGTGATGACAAGGACGGTGGATTAAGTAATGAGGCAGGATATGGTGGTAAAAGACTTTCAGCAGTTGGTGGAAAGCCTGGCAAACCAGCAGCAGCACCTTGCAATCTTGCTAAATAATCTTGAGCAGCTAAATGTGAGGCCATAGTCCACCAAGCAGCACTGGCTGGATTAATTCCTACAATAATGATGTAATAATGGAAGTAATTAGCGTGTATGATATAATTAATTGAAATAACTCGATCAACTTGTGGTTGTTGTACAAATTAATTTTACCTAAACTTGCCGCTTGACTGGCGGCAACACTCAGGGTACCCAGACTTGCATGAGAGTATGGGGGTGGTGGTGGTGGTGGTGCTGACGCTGCTGTGTGACCTCCAAACCCTGGTCCTGCTCCTCCACGACCCAGAATTGCGTATGCTGAAGGCAAATGATGTGCACCCAATCCATAACCACCAGGCATTCCACCAAATAGTGGTGATGTTTCGCTGTCAGGTCGTGGCCAATATGCTAGAATATCCGTCAACATTTAATTTTATTTATTTATTTTTTTGATATAAAAAAAATTATTTTCTGATTGATTGAAGTCAAAAAAAAATAAAGGAAATTAAAAATGACCTTGAGACCATAAATTTAAAAAAAAACTCTAGATAATTAAATATATCAAGTTGTCGGTCATTGCTCCTGAAGTTGATAATCATAATAAAAACGAAAGGAATCTACTTTGCACATAACATTTATCGGTCGCTGCTCTACGAAGAGATAACATCAGAAAGAGATTTTTAATGCATTTGATTATATTTTTATTAATACCTAAACAAGCTAATAATAACATTTAAAAAGAGATATTTATTTTTCGCTAGCTTTGCATGATATTTTTATACTAATGAAAATTATCTATTTATGATTATGATAATAATAATTATAGGTAGGAAGTGTGAAGAAAATGATGATAATTGATAATGATATAAAAATGATGATGATAACGTGTATTATTTAACAGCAATGAATGAATTAAATTAATCGAGATGATCAAATAAATATAATAATATCAGGGGTATCAGTAGCGCATAATTGTATATTATACCGTTGATTTCCAACGAGTAGTGGCCTTGGTCAAGGCCGTGGCAATGAGATTGTCGGGCGCCGCTTTAATTTATACCGGCCGTCGAACCTTGAACTTGGAACGTGTTTTTCATTCCACACATTTGTTACTTACTCTACGCACATTGTCTTTGTACGCTGCTTTTTTTATTTCAATAATTTCCAAAGATTTTTTTTTTTCAACCATCCTTTTTTCTTTAGTGATTCATCAAGTCAATTGTTTTCTCCACTATTTTATTTTTTAAATCCCAACTTTTATTTAAATTTTTAATTGTTTAAATAAATATTAGACACTGATTGTTTATTAAATACTAGAATTTTATGAGATTTCATAATGATGGACCCGTCATTATTGAATTTCTAATAAAAAATATATCACTTAAGCTATCTCGTTAACTAGCACCTAGTTTTTCATTTTTCGTGCTTGCACTTATCACGGCGTTTCGCACTTCACAATTCCTCCTCTTACGGCCTAAATATTAAGTGTTATTGACAATATATATCATTCTTAATTAAATGAATTTATATCGAAGATTGATTTGAGAATTGGTCAGCTTAGTTAATGACTTAAAAGTTAAGGATGTTAAATAAAACCATCAGAAATTGACCAAATTTTCTGAATAATTGATAGAATAACTATTTTTAATGTAATTGTAATAATGATTTATCTATATCGCTCATCCAGGGTCATAATTCAATAAATTTGATACCCTAGTGTTACTGAAGTATCATGTACTATATCGTGTACCTACTAAGACAAGCACGCACATTTTCTCCCCTACATGATGACGTAATGACATCGTTCCCCTCTTCCGTGCATTTGTCGATGTCATTTTCTTATCTTTATTTCTATTATTTAATCCTTTCGTTCATCAACTCATTCATAAATTAATTAAATCAATTGCATTATTAAATAAAAATATTATTTAATCACTTATTTCTATCAATAATTACATTATTTACTGCTGCTTTTCAATTGAAAGTTCATTAATTAATCATAATTTAATTATGAAGAGTAATTAAAAAATTCATAGAGATTGACTTCTAGGCTTTATTGAAGAAAAAAGGATATTAATTCGTTAATTGAAATTGGATTTTTTAAATAAATAATATTTTCAGCGAATTATTGTTGTTGGTTTTTCAGTTTGAAAAATACTCGGAGGTTTTCTGGAGCAGCAAAAAAATACATGCAGTAATATTATTGATTTAATTCTATAATTGCAAGTGGTATAGAATGAATATTCACGTTTTTGTCTGACATTCTTCTGGCATGTATTTTATCTCTCTGCGCCATTTCCCAAGCTCTCGCAAATCTCTCTCGTAACAGAGCACACTGAGGACACTGTACCCCTTTTTTACCCTCTCCCAACATCACCCTCCCCCCTGTAGTCTGACTTGTCTAGTGATTTGTTCACGATTCTGAAGCATCGGTTCGCTCTCTATTTTCTACAGCTTCCAATCTCTCTCGACGAGAAAAGAAAAACTAGAGTATCGACCGTGCATGAGTTTAAGGGGTGGGTGAAGAGTATGGCTTTAGAAATGGAATTGTATTGAAAATATTCCAACATAAAAATTTTTCATGTCTTCAAACTGCAACCTAAGTTATTTAAATATTTAAGATATTGATGAGATATTAATTGTTGTGGTGGCGTAAGTGGTAAAGTGTTGTGTGTTAGAAGATGAAAAAATTCTCGAAAATACCTTCTCACTAACCTTCTGACAGATTCTTTAGGGAATGAAATTTATCTGGCAATGATGGTAAGTAGAATTGGATAAACCAAAATCCATCCACTCTCTTATGCTCATAAAGAGTCCAAATCAGAAGAAACAGATTTATAATAACCCAAAAATTCATGATGCTGCATGAATTTTTTTTACAACTGTTCCTATTTGTTGTATAAATATGTTTAACAATTTATAAAATGTATAAAAAATAGAATACAACAGAAATTATTTAATTTTTAAGGTATTTTGATTGAGATCAATTTTTTTTTATTTTATTAGAATTAAAGATAATTCAAAAAAAATGTTGTTAAATAATTGACTACAAGACTAGATTTTTTAATATTTATTTCTTTAAATTTTCATTAAAAAAACTACATAGTGTAAATGCATTTATAGTTAATACTTAATCAAAAAGTTTTATTGCACTGTTTTTTAAAAAATAAATTATTTATAAATATATATAAATTATTTTAATTTAATAAATTATATTTTTCATCGAATAATCTCAACTGATTCATTTAAAAGAAAAAAAGTTCTAAAATAGAAAAATAATTTTAATAGATAAAAATATTCATATATTATTTTAATCATGTACTCTAGGTAACTACGGTAGAATATGAAGACATCATGAATACAAAGGTAAGGTTCTCTTTTATCACCATCTAACATCGAATTTAGTTCATCGTAATACATTAAATATTACAACCAACACAACATTTTTATGATAACACCTTCTGTTGCCATCAATATTTAATAGCACAGTTTTACTTGAAATAACCGGTTTTTATGTTATTTTAAAATTTCAACACTTTAACTCTCTTTCAAATAACAACTCTTCGTCCATACTCCAATATCTCAAGTTCGATTTTAGCCTGATTTCGAGCCCTAGAGAATCGATACGCATCAAAGGATTATGCTGCAGACGCTTCTTGGCTTGCACCAGATTACTGAAATACTATAATTATCACCGAGGAAAAATCCTAAAGCTTCTCTTAACATTTAATTACTCAATTAATCTCCAAAAATAGCTATCTTCAAACAATACTTTGCTAGGCAGGAAAAAAAGTAGCTGAAAAATATGATTATATTCATCCTCATAACGTCAATGACATCACAATTATTTGATATTTTTTTTCATCAATTAATTTCAATTGACTTGGAACACCAAAGTTGATGATTAGTTTTCTTTTTAATGACCAAAATTAATACTTCATGTTGGAAAACATGATGCTCAAATTAGCTGAACTTAGGTCTAGATCTTTATTTCTTGCCAATAAATAATTTCAATGTGCCCTAAGAATTTTTCTAACCCAATTAATATTGTTGATTTAACTGATCAAATAGACCTAGATTATGACCCATTTTGGTATCAATGCCCATCAAGTTAGCAAACTAAAATATCAGAAACAAAGCTTGAAATACTTTCATCTCCATCATCACCAATCTTTATCCCTTCAAGAGCAGTAATGACATTTTTTTCAACTAATCATAAATTTCATATCTGTAAATTTTAATTAAAACCTTTTTTCCCAAATAAAAATGATCAAAGTTATCCGTTGGATATATGGAAATAAATCTGAGACGATGGTAGAGTTGAATATCGATGGAAAAAGCATAAAAGAAAAATTGGTATTTGGTTGTTCTCGGGAGAATGGGCAATGGTTTGCAACAATGAGACACGATGACGGTAACATAGAAGAGATGAGAGATAGAACACAGAGTTGGGGGGCGAGCGGAGACGGGAGGAAATGCTGCAACCATAGTGAGGGACGACGAACTGAGGTGGCAATCAATAAATATACAGAACCGACGAAAAGAGAGAGCTAGTGGGATCATAAAGAAGGATAGAAATGGTCGTTTCTGACTATTCGTAAGCTGGATAGTAACCTCCAAAACTCATATGTTAACAGCTTACCAAAGAGCTGTTATGTTTTTAGATAGTGATCGCAGGAAAATCAGTTGATAGCGTTGGAGATAGGAGGTAAAGTGTAGGAATAAATATGGGAAATATTGGTGATAATAAATAGAATTATTTTGAATAATACTTACCGCTAAAGAGGGCGCTGGGATCGAGCAGTGGATTCGCTTGGTCTGCCTGAAGTTTGTCAGAGGCGGAAGTGGCCCCCGTCCCTGTTATTGCAGTTGCTGTTGTATCGCCACCTCCACCTCCGCTTGACGCGGAGTTCTCCTTCTCCATGCCAGTTTCTTGAAATGTTCAATCAAAATTTTAGTTACAGGAATATTAGGTACTTTTGGAGTTTAATGATGGTGAGGGGTTCATTGTTAGCTTGGATACGTGTTGGTTGGCTAGGAAAAGGTCTTTGGGAGCACAAAGAATGTATCAATGTTGGTGCATTCACACATATATTTCATTGATGTCAATAATTATTATCATTTAAATAATTTTATTACTTGATCAAAGCTTTAGATTAATTCCTTTTTCAATATGAGATTAAAAAAACCTAGATACTTTATTTTTAAATACCTTTTGAACCAAGAAAAAAATCATTTCATCGTTCTTGTTGAGTGGAATTTTTACTGACCGACTTATTGAATTTCAGATAAAAAATACTCTTTACTTTTAAAGTCTCATGACTTTCGAAAAAAATCTTCAATTGAATGAACATCGTTAGAAAGCTTCTTTTTTATTTATCAGCTTAGTTCTTGAGAAATAAATTTAAAAATGTCTATAATCTTTGAAGTTGTAAGGAAAAATATTACTATAATTAACAGATAAATATTTGATTGTTTAAAGTTGAAGATATTTTTTGAATAAACATTATTTCTTCTTTATTATGAACTACTCCAATGCCTCAATCAGCTGACTAGAACTTGCCTCAGCTTTACTACCTCAGCTGTTTTATAACTATACATCATTGTAATGTTTGATATTGAACGTCTACGTCACTTTTATAAATACTTTCACTGCTTGAAGATGCATGAAAAATATTAACCAGTTTTATTCACTCTAGTTCTTTTTTTCTATTTATTTAAATACATTAAAATATATTTATTTTAAATAATCATTTTATTTATGCAATTTTATCCAATAATGATGGTCTTTAATCAAACAGAAGCCTTTTTGAATTTTATTTTACAGTTAAAAATATTAAAGATATTTTTTATTTAATATTAATTAATTAATTTGGAAAAAATACTTACAATTAATAACAAGGCCTTAACTCATAGTGGATGTCATCACCACAGAAGCCCATTTTCCTGTAACAAACAAAATGTTTTATTAACCATTTTCTTTTCTCTAATAATAAAAAATAAAAATGCTGGTAATTGATTAACAGAGTTTATAATAAAATAATAATAAAGATGATGAAAAGTAACCACACGATAAGCCAATTATTGTAATCAATTTTCAAGCACATAAAACAAATTGAATAAATTATGTATAAATATTTTATCATATTGACTTATAAAATAAAATAACTATGAATAATATAAAGTAGTATATTTTATAGAGTGAGTCAATATTCAAAGGCACAATTGCTAATAGTATTATTATAGTAACTGGTATTCATTCATAAATATGTGATTCTCATTTTATTCTACCAGGCTGTCTTTCACCAACGTCCAGAGTTGAGTTATTGTAAACTACAAAGCAAGAGAGAGAGAAAGAAAGATGTTATTTTATTGTATAGGAAAGAAGAAAATTAATGTCTACTAAAGAAAATTTGTTTTTATTGTATTATCATCTCGTGAGACATTTTATTTACTTTAATATTTGCCTGCTAAAGATATTATTGTTAATTAACAAGTATAATTATTCTTTACTATTTAATTATATTTTTTTTATTGAAATATAATTGAATTAATATTCCAGCTTATTTATTTATATTCAATTACATTTATTTTTTAATTGAAATTAATTGATTCATTTTTATATAATTATTAAAGGAAGTAAGCAATAAAATATTCGTAATTGTGTCATTTTTGATTTTTTTTTTTTATCACAAATTGATATTGTTATAAATTTTACGTAAGTACATCTATTTTTAAACCTTCTAATGTGCTTTGAAAACGTAAAGATATGACAAAATTACAATCTTCAAAAATCGATCCCATTACAAGAACTCCTTAATGGCAAGCTAATCATTTCCAAGATTAAATTATTTATTACAAATTATTTAAAGTGCTTTGAAAAATATGTTGGCTGCTGAAACAATTTTTTTTCACGACATTACTGGATCTCATTGGCCAATTATTCCATCAACAACCTCACAAACCAACAGCAAGTATTTTTTGAAGATTTTCCTACAGCGTATAACGATTTGTTTCAACACGAGGGTCTTACTTCCTATACTAGGCATAAATCGCGTGTCGCTACCCGTCTGTTTTTTTTATTCTTGACTGCCACCTGGACAAGCTGTTATTCGTACCAGGGAAGCCATCATGTAATTCTCAATGATCTTTAACAAAGACCCAAGGCGTATCCACCTTTCGTGAATGTTAATACACTTTGGAATAGTGGATTTGCCCAAGAGATATACAGTGAAGTAGTAAGACTGATGATATGGCGTTCGAAAGTGCAGGAATGGCTGCAGATGGCATGAGAGTAAGAAGGCATACCTGTTCCAGGTAAACGACTGACCCGCATCGACCCGTAACTTGCTATCGACGTGCCAACAAGACATTACGATGCTCTGCCAACTTCAAGACAAGCCTTTAAACATTCCTCTCTCTGTTCTCTCAATAGAAACGACTCTAGATGTGGAGAAAATATCTGGCTTCTAGCCTAGATTACAGATAAATGCATTATGATGACCGGAACGTTACTGCGAAATATGACTCCTCAACAAGATAGACTTTAGCAGGAAAAATGAATCAGTAGAGTTATGTTTGTTCTCAACTATTGATTGAAAGTTAATCCTACTTAGGTCATAAATGATCACTAAAAACAGTTCTAAATATTTTTAATGCCTTAGAAACTGGTTTACTGATTGTGGAAAACTTTTTTTTTGATTGATCAAGACTTAATTTTATCTAGATGATCAACCTGAACCAGTTCTGGTCAAAATAAATTTCTAAAAGCCTTAGAAAAATGATTTATTAGGATTGTAAAAATTCTTTTAAATGAATAAATGTGCTAAATTGAAACAAAAATGATTTAGAAGTCTAGAGAATAAAAAAGAATAAGCTATGATGGCTTTTTGGGGAATAAAATTCTTAATATCAATTATATGTTACCTCATATAGCTATCAATTACTTCAGTTCCTTTATTCTATCACAAACAATTATCTTATGTACACGAAAATGAGGCTGTAATAATAACGACAAACTTTAAAAGTATTATTTAGGTACAAGATTTGTGGTTAACCAAAACGGATGTTACCATGAGCATATTTTCGCTTCCTAAGCATTCGTAGTAGAGTTGCTTAAGTATGTGAACATCGATTGTCAGTGTGCTCTGATTTATTTAGTAGCTGGCTCGACACGTTGCTCAAGTCTAAGCTTCTTTCAATATTATTGCATTTACATGATTCTTTTCAGCTTCATTGTCGATTTCTTTTTAAAGAGAATTTTTTTCAGCTTGGTCTAGCATATCAGCTTTAAAATTGTGTTTAAAGTTTCTGGAAAAAAGATAACGATGAAAATTGTTTGATATTTTATTCCTGTCAAGTTTGATAATGGAGAATCAACAATGAAAAAAAAATGGTTAATTAGTAAGAAGTTATAAATTAAATGAATAACTACTTTGATGATATTTTATTTTAAAATTAAAGTTATAAAAAATTAAAAAGTTTTTAAGTAATTACATATTAAAATACGACACGAATGATTACTCAAATAGTTTAAGTATAGTTGAAGCAGTTACTCAAATACTCATTCCCAGTAAATAAAGGTGCTACGATGGTAAAACTATGGGGTTAGAAATTGTAGGTGATCACAAAACCGTAACGAATATTCTGTACTACGTCAGAGAGTAGAGTGTAGTGTGTTGTTAAAGAATGGAAAAAGAAATAGGATTTCTTGTTTCCGTTGTCGAATGACGAGTCGTTTTAGAGTGGGATGGTGAGCGGATATAGAAAACCACAAAGACAAGAGAGTAGTACCAAGTAACTCCACAACCAGAGAGAAAGAGAATAGAACGTAACCAGCTAAGCTAAAGCTTCTTTATGGATGAACTAGACATTCTAGTGTTCTCATTCTCACGATTATCAGAGTCGAAGTGACGTTGTTGCAAGGTTTTTTTTTTATTTTAAATGACGATTGGAATTGATTGATTACTGAACAGCAGTGCAAACACCTGTTTTCTAATTGTGCTCTGTTTGAAAACTGGTGTATGGCAATGCACTTGGATAATTGCTGGACAAATTGTTGTTGTTCAAGTCATCCTAGATACCTTCAACATCTCCAATACATACAACATAAAATTGATGACAAAGGTTGGAGCATCAATTCCATGATGATTCATGACATGCTCGTAGCACTGATGATAGTCAGACCAGCTTGGATCATCAAGACACTTGATGAAAGCTTGGAAAAAATGAGATTAAAAGCCAAAATGTATGATGGTATGTAATACTGATGCAGAATGGCAAAAAGTAAACGGATCAGTGTTGATTTTCCAACAAAACAAATACACTTTTTATAGGCAACACACTTTAATGACGTCCAGCTCTTTGCGGGCAGGACAAGTATGGCGAGAAGAGGAGGCAATTTTCGCTGGCGAATCGATGTGGACGCACGCGGAGGCACGCAATGTCGTGGCACGCATACAAGTTTGAAAAGAAAAGAGATGGGTGGTAGAACATATGAGGACGAGAGAGCTACCGGCCGGACGAGTTTCGTCTCTTTGGGTAGATGGTAACAGACTTGGTTTCAAAGGCAACAGCCAGCTTATACCTACTACGTTATACACTTGAATGCATCACATTGAATTGTTATAAATTAACGCAACCATCAGTATCTTTCGTTCTTTGACCTCTCTTACACTCCACGTGGGACATCCACGTGCAGACGAAGCGTACACACACTTGATAAAGAGTCTATAGAAAGTTTTTTTTTTTTTTTTCAATTTATTTATAAATAGTCTACAACTACGTGGATTTTACGTCACTTGAGCACGTGCACCACACATACTGGATGATGATTATCATCACCAAACACTCATTGTAAGCATCTTTTAGCTTTTAATAATGCACGAATGACGGAAGAAACGTTTTCTGATGTCGCTTCTGGCTGATTTGGCTTCCTCCTCCCGCTGGTCTTCGTGCCAGGCTTCCATCGGTCTCACACCATCTCACCCCGCTTACTTTTGCCTCATTCTATCTCACTCTTTATTTCCAGCCCAGCCAACTCGCTCTTACTTTACTTCTCTCTTAATTCTCTTGGCTTTGCCGCCTACTCGTTACCGTCCTCGCATGCGTCCTCTCTCTTTGCTAGCTCCCTCTTTACCCAAGACCCTTCTGATCCCCCTTGCTCCCCTCAACACTGCCGGTCATCGTTGGACGTATACACGTTTGCAACGCCCAACTGCTTTTCGTCATTGCTTCTTATACTTTTGTTGCAAATTTATCTTCTCTCCCCTCTCCCTTCAACATCGTTTACCTATTTAATGGCATCATCTCTAAACCTTTTTGTCTATTTACCAACATTACCAGCTAATTTACTCCAAGCATCTTCACCTAAATTTCATCACATCCCAAATCAGTACTAATTCGCGGATTGTTTACCTTTATTATCAACTAGAAAAATGTTTCAAGTCCAACAAAAGGTTGGTTATTCTTAAAAGTATATTTAAAACTCGGTTTAATCCCAGGATGCTTGAATTAGGCAATGAATAGAATAGCCGTGAAGGATTTTGATGATTTTTCATAGCTCTTGGACGTTGTCTCAACCCTCCAAAAGTATCTCTGATTGCCCCACCAGCTTTCCTGTGATGTTCCTCTCTCATTTTCTTGTCTGCTTTGGCTATATACAGTTTGTTCCCAGCAACTGCCGCTCTTGTAAACGTGTGCGTGCTCAATTCTCGTTTTTCTCTTTCTTTGGATGCTATCCTTTTCTCTCTCTGCATGACTACCATCCCCTCATCGCAACGACGCCATCGCGAACCGACAGAGTGAGACACTAACGAGATAAAGACAGACACATCAACGTCACCAAAGAGCCGACGCGAATGCGAGCACCGTGTGATTTAAAGAGGATTCCATGCTGATGAGAAACGAGCCACAGTAACCGGATGCTTTGAGTTTTCCTTCAGTTAATCATAAAACAACGATGCCATTTCCGAAAGATTCTAATTCTATTCCTGAACTTGTTCAATTACTCAGCTGCCAATGTGATAGATTTCTTTATCGCTAGACCATCTTTAGATTGGTCCATTGGCTGATCGAATTAAACCATCTCTAGGTAGAAATAAGACGAGGTGGAAAAAAGACAAGCATAATCTTCCAATGACTTTTAAAGAAGGTGAGGTTAAAAAAATTGAAGAAGTTTAAAGAACCATTAAATCTTTCTTTTTATATTCTCTTAATTTGTAACAGTGAACTTGGGATATCGTTAGGATCAAATACATTTGAAAACATATTTGAAGGTTTAAAAATAGATATACATACATATAATTGTATGTACATGTATTTGTTATAAACAATTAAAAATGTTTCAATTTATTGAATGATTATTATCATTATATTTTTAAGACTCATTTTTAATAATTTATTGTCTCACACTTTTTAAAAATGAATAAGTGAAAATCAGTGCAAAAAAGCATACATTAACTGATAGTAAATAAATGCAATTATTATTATTACTCCAAAGCAATGAATATTCACTGATTTATTTTTAGAGAGCAAAATTGATAAAAAATTAAATCATCTGCTGTTAAAAGAAAAAAAAATATCAGCAGTGAGGTTGTACCACTGATAACGTGTCACTAAATCCATAAAATCAAATAAAAAGAAATAAAAATGGATTTTAACTGCGTAATTTTGATGATAAAGTGAAATGTGACTTAATGAAATAGTAAGGCAAATACTAGTGTCCTGTTAATGATAAATCTATCGTTTTAATAGCATCCACTGTAATATAGATTCTCTCATCATTCTTCAGTTTATTTTTTTGTTTTTTTTTTCTTTATCTTCACCTCTTTTATTTTCACTGTCCGTAACGTCAAAATGAAAGGAGCGAGAACGAGCCTCAGGAAATTGCCCGACTGGATTCTTCGAGTAGAGCCGGTCACGAAACTTGTATTGCTTTAGCCTCGAAAAGAATCGATTTCTCGTTCTTTTTCTTATTCCTTTTCAATTCAAATTATCTCCATCTTTCATCTCTTATCATCGAAGGTTTTCTATTCTAGTGCATCAAAAAATTCTCAATTAGTCTTTTTTCCTAATAAATCATCCTCAAAGACAGGTATTACCATTTTAAAAAAAATTTTCGTTCACTGACAAAAATTCTTTTTTCACTAATACCTATAATAGAAAATTTGTTTAACATATTTCGAACTTATAAATGAGCTTTAGATAATTTTTTATTGAGTTCATAAAGCTCGAAAGCTTAAAACAATATTATTCTTTACCCAACAAAACGCTTTTCTTCTTCTGAATTTTTTTACACAAAAACTGAAAATGATGTAATTTTTCTCAGAACGAGGTCTTCAAGTAGAATAAAAGAGCTCCAAATAGGCCTTGACTGGTCCGAATTGGCCCAAATTTGACCCAGTTACAGCCTTTTAAAAATCAGAAAAACTTTGAGACTTTAGAAATTCACTTAACACGACATCACTTGAAAAAATAAATATCTCTGTGGATTGGAGACACGATTTATTGAACAATTTGTTAATAATCGGTAATAATTTATCGATTTTGTCAAAAAGGATGGATTATCTTGCCATATTAACATCGATTTATTGATACCCAAGTATTTTATTTTTTACTCTCTTACTTCTGTTTCTTGATTTTTATTTATCTTCTTATTTGGAGTTAATATGCTTTTTTTTCTTTTCTTATATTTCTTCTCACTCGTTCACTCGACTCAAGAATCGACTAACGTGGAACACAGATGCATTCCGGTCGCGTTGTCGAGGACGCTGTGCACGCACGAGGCGTGAATTTTAAAAGGAGACAAAGAGAACGTATATACCGTTGAAATGATACTTGTGCTTTACTTAATTACCTCGATGCATGAAGAGATAAAGAAAGTAATGAAATAAAATATACAAAATCAACTTTATTTCTATATGTTAACACAATATACATATATAAAATACTTACATAGTTTTGTTAATTATTCATGTCGGAGATTGATACACTGATGTCTCATCATTTTTCTACTGCTATTGTAAATATCACTGAACTGAAAAGTAAACAGAAAAATGTCTTTTTAATTACATGTTTTTATAAATAAAATTTAGTAGATTGATATCTGACAAATGATGATAATACTTTTAAATTAATATTTTAACAAATAAATAAATTGAATCTACTGCAAATCAAAGTGTTTGAAAATTAAATACTTAAAGTGCTTCTAATATTAAACACTTTTTAAATTTTTACCGATTTACTATAGTTAGCTTATGGTATTTAAAATCGTAAACGATTAAAAATTTCAATTCCAAAACTGGAATTTTTTTTTTCTCAAAATTAATGGTGTCAATTACTTTAAAATATATTTTTTTGACAAAAGGAGTATATTTGTCGAGCGTAATGAGAATAAAATTAGCATTTTAAGTTATTGACGATAAAAAAAATACAAAAAAATATGGCCATTATTGCTTCGCAGACGTAATTCTTTTCATTATACTTAATGCCACTAACATTCTCACACTCTCAATCTGTAGTAATCATAGCGTGACCGTTTCTATAACCGTCATATTGTTCTTGACTTTATTTACGCACTTAATACTGGAAAGACATGAGGCTCTGATATGGAATAAATAACCCTCTAGCTATGAAATAAATAATTACATCCATGATAACAATCAATTGTTTTCAAAGCTGAAGGTCCTCCAATGCTCAAGTGTTATTCAATTAATTATCAACTCAAAAAGAAAAAAAATAATTACATTACCATTTTTTTGCAGTTCTATAAGTCTTAACAATTGCTCCAAAAAGACTGGAGATATGAGTATTCATAAAAGAAGTTTTGGTAAAGAAAAAAACTAAAAAATAATAATGAACGAAAAAGTAAGATTATATTCCATGAGTAACAGACGGCAGTAAAAATGATGAAATCGTCTGTTTTATACTTGGGTCAATATTGGTATAACTTTTAATACAAAATGACAACGTCCAGTTTTATTTTAAATCTAGCCCTAATGTTTGTCCAATTTGTCCAATGAATTAATGTAGAATCAATAAAAAAAACAAATGATGGTTCTTGATGTATTTCTGCTATTGTGCAAGGATTTTTGAAAGAGAAGATAAAACAAAAAAAAGAGGGACAAAGTGCAGTTGAATAGTGTGTATATGTGTGTGTGAACGAGTAAGCGCGTGCTCGTAGCCAACTCTCAAGCCATCTCTTTGGTGGGTGGAAAATTCTCCCCCTTTTTCTCCATCTCTTTTCTACCGACCCTTACGATTTCACTCCCCTCTTTTCTATTTTGCTGTAAAAAGGGGAGGGAGAAAGGGAACGACGACGAACGACACGACAGCTCTGTTGCGATTATCTTTTGTCCGATCGTATATACACTGGCACAGCCTCGTTTTCGCAGCCTTCGTGCGTGCAGACAAGTAGAGTGTGTACACAGGATAGAACGCAACTTTTTCATTGGCGCGTTTTATATCACGTGTGGCAACGTTGCTGTAACTAAGGCTGCTGCTGTCTTTTTCATCGTTTGATTTCAAGAAAACTTGAAAACAATGCCTCCTGACCTCATTTACAATCATCATACTTAAAACTTCCTAGTATCCTATTTCACTTTAAAAAATCATGAATAAATTAACGTATATGTAATAAGATGTTGATTCAATCGAGTGTTAAAAATGACTTGGTAGGATTTTTATTTAAAAACTATACTTTCATTCTCACTCAGCAATTGATGAATTTCATTTAACAATCAGCCAATTTTATTAAACCATTTTTGATTTATCTACGAAAATATGATTATTCTTCTTCACTGTTTATTCCTCAAAAATTTTAGTTGAATTGCCAAAACATGTTATCGATTCCAAATACGAAACTCATACCAAATTCAACTAATACCATACCAACCCCAACTTGAAGGAAATCCCAAATTTCGTAAGGACCCTATCTCAGGGGAAATCTGTTTTACATAACAACAATGTTCCTTGACGATAATAACCCCAGTAAGGACTACCAAGATTAACAGATGGGCCTGATCTGATATTGAAACAATCCCAAGGGTTTAACTGAAAAGAAAGTCATCTCCAAGTTGGTTGGACCATCAAGACTGGATAATGATGTATGTTGGAATGATTAGCGAAGTTGAGATGGATTGAAAGCTAAACAGCTTAGGAAATAAAAGCTCATAGGCAGTAGATGAATGCAAACTAAACGGAATAACGTCTCATAGGTCTCTCTGCATTCACTGACTAACCTAACGGTTATAGAAGCCCCAACTATATTGGTATCCTAGTGCGCGTTCAAACTGAGATCAATAAAGCACTCCTTTATAGACTTCACTACACACGCGGGTACAAGCTTGGCCAACCCTCTCAACTGACGCTCTCGTCCTCTCTATCAGTCCAACTGTCTCACTCTGTCGGTCTCGCTCACGCGCAACTCACGCTATCTATCTTTTACTCTCTATGACGTTCGCTTGCCTCTGCGGTCGTTCGTCGGCCTTCTCTTTACTTTTTCCATCTCTCTCAAATTCTCTTACTCGCTCTTTTGTTCTCTCTTGGACCAACCCCGTCGCTCAAACCCCGTACTGAGTCCATAAATAACCGAATGACCCACCACGAATGCTTGGAAAATATCTTCGTTGCGGAGTATTCAAGACTGTTTGTTTTTAAAATTGATAATTATTTCGAGTTTTATTGTTTTCAACAATTACACTATAATTGGACACTTCTGGGCCACTTTATGCTTTATTTTATGAGCCAATCATCCTGGAAGAACTTTGATTATCACCGAATTTATTTTTCTTAAAAGATTGATTTTTTTTTGTTGACATCAAACAGGTATTGATGGGTGTCAGGTCTTGCTCGGGAAAATTTTTTTCAGGATAAAAATGGAGATTATAAGGATGATAGAAATTACTTCAAACTTGACCTCGTTCATACCGATATTTCTAATAATTATCATCAGATATTGTTTGAGACTCAAGTCATATAATAATTAAACAATGTTGCTACCTGTATTACTTTTCTGTCTAACATTATTATTTATCCATTTATCAGACAATGATTTTTTTTATTCATATTCTAAAACTGCTAATAATTATTGTATCGTTTGTTTATTATTTATTATTAGTGGATAGTTGATGGGAATCAGCAAGATGTCGTTGTGAATTATTTTTTAAAAGCCAAGTAAAAAAAATTAATTTTCACCTTAAGATGTCGGAGCACATAGTGACGATTTATTTCAGGCCATGAGCCAACACATGAAGAAACAGTAGATATAGTAATACAGTGTGAAATGAAAGAGAAAGAAAAGCTAGAGAAGAAAGAACGCTCGATAAACGAAACGCTATTCCAAGTCTACCTTTACTTGTGCACTGGAAGAGATTATATTTATTTTTTTATTTACGTCATATTATTCTATTATTTGAGTAGATCAAATGCTCTCTGGGTAAATAATTGATCGTGTTTTACAAATTTTATGATTCTGTTTATCAAGTGGATTCATACATTTTTGAAGAGAATAGGCGAGGTAATAAATAGGCTGTGATTGGGTGGAATACATTAGAAGAATTAGAGTTGTATGTTTGATGGTGATAGAAAATTCCTTGGATGGTAGACAAACGTACCAAGTCATGGGAAGGGGAAATGTAGTCATGTCCCTGTCGTTGAATCATCGTTTGCAATCATGAATCATGTCGCCCTTTTATAATGCCATGGAATCTTCTGTCATTATATTCATGGATTAAAACTTTTTTTTTGAAAGCCGAGGTAGTACTTTGATGTTTGTTTACGAATGACAAATTTTTTTTATCCTCTATTTAATTTCGGTTATTTCTTTTTTCTATCAAATGATTAAACTTCAAACTGGATAGAGAATGAAAAATCAACTGTGGATTTAAAATTCATATCTCGTGAAAAAATCATCCCAAAACAACATTATAGGTTTTTTTGAGGCTAAGTATGTCATCTTTTCAATGATTCCATTAGTTTTTGTTAAAAAAAAATTTTTTTATATCGTAATTAATTTATTTGTAAATACTACTCTTTCGACCAAATCAAGAAAATGTCGTTTTTAGAAAAAAAAAATTTTTATTTGCTATTTTCAGAGATGAGAGAAATTCTTTTTAGCCTACGGTTATTGAACTAGGGATTCTTAACTTTAAAACAAGCTTTGGATCAGTGAAATTTCATGATTTTTTACATAATTACAGTATTAAATAACTATCAATGTTTTCAAAGAGAAAAAAAAACTTTATTTTGTTACAACAATTAATTTTATTTGAATCCAAATGGAATTAGTCATAAGTCTGATCCCTTTTGATATTTAAAAACACAAAACACAGTTACCGAAACGATTTTTATCATGATTTAGTCTCGAAAAAATAAAAATAAATAAAAAATATTTTTGTGTGTGAATAAATATTTATCATCCTTTATTTGAGTCCGTGACAAATAATAATACGTTTCGATCTATCACCAATAAACGTAAAATATTCATGATTTAATGTCAATACGAATGTAATGAAAAAGTATTAATTGATTAAATAACTGTCGGCAGTAGGTATTTGCTTTGGAATAATTCTCTGATTTCTGATACTTTCACTGATGATGAGTTAATTCACCATCAATATCACATAACTTGAATCCCACTAAATCATTCAGATTGTTCGTATATCCATTAGATAAATGAAATATTAACCTGATAAATTCATTTCATTTACAATAATTGTTTTTCTTAAACGATTTATTATTGTGTTTAAACTACCACTAAATACACTAGATAATGTGTCTTAAAATATAATTTCTTGTTGGGATTCGTAGCACTTCTCAAGTCTGTGCAACTTTCTAGGCTTGGGAAAGTCTGGTGCGTGGTGTTAATATATTTGTTTGAAATTCAATAACAACAATTATATAAAAACTTCCATTGTTATTATTGTGTTTGAACAAATGTTTGAAATTTAAGATCTTTGTTGATGATTGATATTTATTTTTTTCGTTTGAATGATGAGTGATAATTGGAGTAGAATTAAAAATGGTATAATCGTCGATGATCTAATTGAGTGATGTAATAATTTCAATGGATACGTTATTAGAGATTGTTCTTATTTAATTACATAAAGTTTTGTTCAATCGATGTGTTATGGTAATAAATTATTTTTATGCAACTATTTCTATTAATTTTTTTGTTCTAGAATTTTCGCTCCATTTTTAAATCATCTATCACTATGTTCTAAATCAGGCTCATTATTTAATCCATTTTTTTAACCTTATTTAACCATTAATACATCAGTGGATTCAATTCAATTATCAAAACACAATCCAATTTGATTTAATTACTAAAAATTTTTTTTTTGATCATTTATGTTTTTAAATTATTAAAAAAAAAAAATTATACAGGTTAAAATAGAGTAATAATATAGACAAATAGTCCACTTTTAGTGGAATTAAAAATAAGGATCATATAAAATTTCATGAAACCATGTGAGACAGAGCATTTTTAATTCAACATCATTTTGTCCCTCTGAAGGCGCACATTTTATTTTATATCTTCTCAGGAATTTGAAATTTGAATATACATCATAAGGAATAATATGTTCTGTGATATCTAAGGATAATTTTAGTAATCTCACTTTTTAATTTTCGCCCTAGTTTTTGAGTTATTTATCTTAAATATCATTGTTCATCATTTTAACCTAAAAATGAATTACCATATGGGTTTATCAATATTACCGTTTACCAATCAATCGACTTATGCGCACCAACGATTGAAATTCGAATTATGCGCATTTCAGAACAAACGAAATAAAAACATTACTGAATATACCTTTTTTTCAACTACCTCAACAATTTTTAAAATCCGATTACTTCATTTTCTCGGATTTTTCTAGTTCCATTATTCCCCTATGAAATACATCATTTCATTATACTCTATTGTTCAAAGTATCATGTTTTTCGTATCGTTCTTCTTTCTAAGAGCATGACTTAATTTATTAACAACAACATAAAGTAAAGGGAAGAAAAATAAATGATGAAAAGATGTACATTATTGTCAACAACACACCATGGTAGATGGAATAATTAAACTGTTGGTATGGAGATCCTTCGAAGAGGAAGTTTCACTCATAAAACCAAATTCTACTATGCAACGAAGTAGAGTTAAGAAAAATAAACGACCAAAAAGAGAGACAGAAAAAAGGAAATAAATGAGAGAGTTAAGAAACGATGAGAAAGCTTTCGCGTGTAGTTTCGGATAAAATTTCGGCGCCGCTGTGATCTCTGTCTCTTTTTCTTATGTTGGCAATGCAAGAGGTTGAATAAAGAAGAAGATGCACTCGGTTCCTTCATCTCCGTTGATTCGTCTCTTACTTTTTTTTCAACTCGTTTCTCAGGTATTTCGGCTCTTTAACGACTCTGTTCCTCTTCGCTCAGATACGAAGAAGAGAATGCAGGCGTTTTGCTTCATTTCAGAGTTGAAGATCAAAACCAATTGGAAATTTATTTGTAGTTGAAAGGATCAAAATTTTCTACAGACTTATTGTTATCATGTTTTAAACTTTCTAAAACTTTTGAAGGATAGGAAAATTTTTTTAGATTCTTTTTGTATTTGAAAGAAGTAATTTGTTAAATTGATGTAGAAAAAAATAAATTTCAAAATGATTAATAAATTTAATTAAGTAAAAATAATTGATTAAAAAAGATAACTTGAGCAATTTGTTCATTATATAGACTGGGTAGAGATGAAATATAAACGACTAAATATTTTTAAAATGTTTCTTAATTAATTTTCAATTTTTCATAAGGAAAAAAAAAGTTTTGTACTAAAATAAACTGGTACTTTAGACCAAACACAACTGTTTTAAAGTCATCATAATTCGAGAATAAAAATTTAAAAATTAAATCCAAAGGCAAAATGAGAAAATTTTTGAACTAGGAATTGATTTTGATTTGATTAAATGTTAATAATTGCATCAAAATAATAGAAGGAAAATAACGAGTAAAATGGTAAGATGTCGTTGATTTTTTATCGTACACTCGACGAATGATAACGAGAAATGTAAAATAAGAACTAGAAATGTCCCTTTTCCTCGAACAGTTGACTCATCGCATTGGACCTGAGCAACGTTAGCTTCAGTCTCCTCTTTCTTCTCTCTCGTGTTCTCTCACACGGAGTATTGAACGAGCGAGCTGAGAGAGGCCACGAGCAGAAAGAGAGAAGAGACTTGGGAGCAATGGAGATAGTAATAGGACTGATGGCGGGTGAGAAAGACGCGACTGAAGTGAGTTGGAATGAGAGAACAAGTAAGAGAGACAAGCAGGGTGGCATACACCACAGCCAGAGAGAAACGTGTCGGTTATATATCCCTCTTACTCCCCCTACCACTCGACCATCCGGCGAGCTTACCTCCCAACGCTAAAGTCCTCTCTCAAATGTGACGGTAAAACACTCGGTTCTATCCCAGGGTTGCCGCACCCCCGAGCGTGAACCGCGTCCTCTTCCTCCTCCTACCTACCTCCTCCCCCTTAGCCCCTCTTTCACTGCTATACCAAACGTGAAGCTTTACTCTTCTTGCCCATCTATACTCTCTTTTCGACCCGCATTCCCCTCGAGCCCTTGCTCTCTTTCTCGCCAAATATATCTGCAGTTACAACCTCAACTGCCGAAACCGCGAATTCCACTGTTGATCTGCGCCAGAAACATGTCACTGGCCGCTGCTAATTGGAAATTGTGCACTAGCATCTAGATTACATAGAGGTAGAACTATCGTGACAGGTAATTTGTGATTAAAATTGACTTTTAGAGTATTGTTGGACGAGATAACGGTAATGTCTTGCTTGAGATCAACTAAAGCATCATCATTTTAGAATAGGAACAATGTTTTTATTTGAAAACCTATTTTTTAATTTATTTTCCAGTGGGAAGTTATTATAATGGGTCCGATTTCGTAAATAAACAATTTAATTTTTTTTTAAAAATAAATATAAATAAAAAAATATCTTTGACAGTAAATTTTACGCCAAAAATCACAAAATACAAATTATTTTGTTTTTTTTTTTAATTTAATAACAAATAAAATTATATTCTCGATTTTTATACGAATGACCATTCCAAATAACAATAAATAGGACATATGGCATTTTTATTCTTTTCACTAAGAAGTTCGTCGTGTTCATGTTTCATTTTTTTTTAATTATCAATAAAATAATTCTTTGCGATTATTCAATGAAATACTCAAGTATCTAATTGAAAAAAATATTCATAATTTTTATTTCAATAGAATCACTCGATAAATTGATGAATTTAATTACCTTACTATGAATTAATATTTTTTTTCGATGTATTGTCATAATTTAAAAAGAACGTGGATTTTAAGTAATTAATCAACCATTCCAAGTCGCAAAGAATCAATATAAATTACATTACTCATTGACAGCGACGTTTATTACTACAAGTGTAAATAACTATTTTAATTTAATGTCGGCTAAACCATCGTCACAAAATGAATAGAATTAGAATGAATTACAGCTGTTACTGATTAGCAAATACAATAATTGATCCATCAATTTTTTTTACCAAAAAAATAAATAAATAAGTTTAATTAATAAAAAATATAAAAAGACATTTGACGGATATGCAGTCTTATTTAATTCGTTTGTCTAGAAATGATTTGTACTAAAATATTAGTGGGCAGTTGAATATTCATGATTTGTTATGAATCATGAATAATAAATTATTCTCATTCACCTTTTTCATAATTACTTACTAGTTTTTTCAAGCAAATCACGAAGAGAATTATTTTGTATGAATATCAAATTCGGCCCGAATATAAGCGGGGAATAGAAACGGAAGTAGCAACTTGTAAAATGCATATATTTAAATACTAAAACAACTAAAGTTTCAGACATATTTATTTCTGTTGTGTTCAAATTAAGTTTATCATCGTTTTAAGAGCTTATTACATCTGTTAACTCTCTCCGAAAATTTCCGTTCAACTCATTTTGTTAATAAAAAAGGTTTAAAATTAATTTATTAATTAATTAATATTATTAATGTTTAACAATTTAAATAATATAATAACTGTTTAATACTTTAAATGACATAATTTATTTTCTTTTAATCTTGCGCTGCAAAGAATTAAAAGAATTTATTGTGTTAAAGCAGATAAGTATTTTTAAAATAAAAAATCAGATGTTAAAGAAAATTTAAAATTTCTCTTTAAAAAAGTAAATAATATATTTATTTAAGCTGTGTCTCTTTAATAAACACACAATCATCTGTTATATCGGTAATAATAATAAGTTTAACGATAAGGTGATAAGCGAGAGTCATTTTTATCGTTAATATATAATCATCAAGTGATTTAATAACAGATGGTATTAGATTTATATTTACGTTAATAATATTTTGATGATTAGGTTGATTCAAGCCACAGGTTGCGAATCAATGAAAAGAATAAACTCTCATCAAAATATGTACATATATACACTAGTGATATAGGAATATAAACATATACTTTCATAAACTCCATTCATCGCTTTCTCGCGGCCATTTGAAATTCTGATTTAATTTTCTTCATAATATCGAAGAGTTAGCGATGTTTTCGAGAATTATTTTTCAATCATCTCAGCATCATAATCGACACAGTCATACTACATATATTTATTTTTAATAACAAATATTTTTTTCTATTCATATTTACCTTCAAGTTATAATAAATGTTGCTGTTAAATCACTAGGACTTTTGTTTATTCTCACAACACTCTTTATCAGCTTTTTAATTTAATTAAATCAATATTTTAAAAAATATTCACAGCACTACAATGAATAAAATAGTGAATTTACACTTGTCAATGATTCACTCATATTATCTCCAATAAATAATCTTTGTTTTAGTCTAAAGATTTCCACTATTTCCTTCACCTGTTCAATAAAATACCTGACATTAGAATTCTATCTCTCAGTCACTATGCTGACTAATTAATAGATAATTATTAGGATATCAATAATAATAATAACACAATAAATAGAAAGAATAAACACATCAAGCAGCGCCGCTCCTTTGCTCGTGCCGTGAGAGCGAAATTTATACTCGGCATGGTTACGATCGATACGCACGACGATTATTTCGGGAGCATGCCGCCTCGTTCCTCGACATTGGAGACCCTTTTCACTCCCCTCCCCCCTCACCCCACCTCTTTGAGAATGACAGAGACAGCTATAGAAAGAACCAGGGCGACTGCGACACTCCGACGAGCCATTTCGAGAGAGAGACCCCCCCCCCCCTCTCCTAAACTCAAAACGCAACTCTCCGTATTTTTCGAACCGACTCACGAAGCTACGGACAATCGATATCTATTGACGTTTAAGTAAACCCTGCTATCCGAGTGTTTTACGCCATGAAACAATTCAAGTGTTAAACACTGATAAATTTTACTATTTATTTGCTACTTTTTTTTGGAAATTCGTAACATCTTTTTTGACACAGTAATTTTTTAATTTTATTAGAAGTAAATTGAGCTGATGATTGACGTGGATTAGAATTGTTTTTTTTTTTTTTTTTTTTAAAAGAGATATAAATAAATCCTTAGAATGGAATAATTTGATTGAGAATAATTGATTTTAAGCTGCATTTTGATTATTTATTTTTAGAAGGGAATATTTGAAAAATTGATAATTGAATTATAAATAAGAATAAAAGTGGGAAATAATTTTGAATGACTTGAGAAAATTAATATTTAATTAATTTGACAGTTGAAATTTGTTTCAAGTACAATAAACCCTTTTTTTAAATTTAAAATTGAAACTACCCGCAATATTTTTTCTCTGTAACATTTATAATTGATAAAAAATTATTGACTTTCAGAAAATCAAGAGAATCCTAACATAAAATGATAAATACTTTCCCTGGATCAATAATGCTTTAAATTTCTTAGAACTCATTTATTTCCTGTTACATTAAATGTGCTATCAATGATGTAATTCAATAAAATTACCACAAACAATTATTTCAAATTGTAATGTTGATTTAAATCCATAAAAGTCATCTTTCCAATGATCTCATCATCAGTCCGAACCAAAACAACCCACAAAAAAAATTGAATTATCCTTAGTGATAGATTGTCATCTGAATCAGAAGCAAATGAGTGCATATTAATGATATTGATATCAAATCAATGATTTTATTATGATAAAGGAGTAAGTATAACGCAGTCTTCTATTCCCATATCTGTCACCTAGTGTGATTACTCATAGTAGATATAATCAGTGTGTTATAGGAAAGATTTCGCAAGACTACTATACGTTTAAGACGGTTGAAAGCAAGAGAGAGATCTCGATCGATCCTTGCCAGCGGCGAAAAAAAAACATGCCTAGCTATGGCTTCTCCGACAAAGAAACCGTTGCTTCGTGAACCAGTCACGTACGAGCGCACCCGAGAGCTCTCTTGAGCTTATTCGATTAATCAATTCATTGATTATTATAAAATCATTTCCAAAATTTTCTAATTACTGCATCACATTAGTCTCTAAGCCATTTGGGTCATCAATTGAATATAATAGGGTTAGCCTCCATTTCTTTACCCCAACATCGATTCAACGATTCTCAAAACAATTGTAACAGAAAAATAAATGAAACAATCAAATAATTTGGTAGTTAATAAAGCGTAGAGTAATGAATGATGATAAACAAAAATAATATAAGCATTGTTGATGGTGTTTTTTTGAAGCAGCATTGAAACATGAAAAGACTTTTCAAAGGAAAAGATAGCACGTCCTTTAAGAATAAAAGACATTCAGGACGATTCAGGTCGTTAACGGTAAACGTCGGACGTTTACGCTCGCAAACTGTGCACTCTGCGTTCACATTCACCCACACATACATGACAAATCTCACGAAAGTTGATCTTATTCTCTATCTTTACAACTCAGCGGGCTTCGGCTTACCTAACCGATAAACGACACGTCATTGTTTCATTTTCTTGGACACATAACTCTCAAGACAGTATGATTGATCGACACATTAGCCCTTTTTCCTAAAATCTTAATACCAAACTCCTTCCACCACGCTATCTATGTCTTGCATTTCGAGTGAGAGAGAGAGACGCGCAGGTATGCTTTTTCATCCGAATGGAGTAACCTCAGCGCAGCTTGACGTTATTTTACTGTCTACCATTTATTAGTAATTATCTGACTGCTATTTAGTTGATTATTCAGCTATATTTATATCACTAAACACAACACTTATTCAATTACACACTAATAGACTTAAAATAATTGTTATAGTTGATTAATTAATTGTTTAAACCGGTTTAAACTCACGTACAACACCCGTACACGCCGAGAGCCGATGGCAGAATGACCGTCGCGCGCACCACCGACCACAGCGCCACCTAAACACTGAATCACCACCATCACTCCTTCTCCGATCGCTTACGATTCTGCCATCATCACTACATCGAAACATTCTAAACGATCAGACGAGCGTTATAATGGATATTTACACTGACGTACCACCTGGCCTACCTAACGGGTGTCCGCCGATTTCGCTTTCGCCTCGACCTTGCACTTCTCCACAAGCATTACCGCTTATTTTAAATTAAATGTACTATTATATGCCTCATTATCTGTGATATCACTTCCAATATCATATCGACTATCAATTATCTTCTGTTTCCCTAGTGTTTTATGCTCATCACGTGATTTCATCCTATTGTAACCTATAAAGTTTCAATAACTTCAAAGTACACTTGTCCTAAGAAGCAGCAATTATTGTCATTCCTCTTTGATCATCAACAATCTCCTAGATGTTGGACGTCATTACCGTGAATGAATGAAGGTAAGGAATGTTTTGAAAAATATTTAAAAAGTCTTTGAACTCTCAGGGATGCTGATGAAATTATTTACAGCTTTAAGGAGATAATTAATGTGATTTATTTTCAGATAAAATTGTTTATCTAAAGTTGTAGCAATCGAATGGTTTATCAGAGTGGTGTTGTCAGCTGATGATGAGACAATTTACGTAGTCCAGGAGTTGAATAAAATATTTTTGAGGTTGACTAAAGTGGTAAGATATAATTTATACATAAAAACGTATACATAAAAGAGGGGAAAGAATCCCGGAAAGTCATTGTCATACAGCTGCCGTCACAGGTTTACATTTAAGCTGTATGAGTGACATGAGTGCGTACAATTCATACGATATATCCTCGTGCAATTCCATCTTAAACTCGAAGCGAGACGTTCGTTTTTTTTCCTCTCATTCCCTCCCTTACTTCTGATCGCCTCCGCGTCACAAATAAAACTCTTTTTCTCTTGAGCTCATTCCTGTCTCCCTTCTTATCTTCTTTTGTTTTCCTCTTCTGTCCTTGCCGTTTCTGTACTGGTTAGACCACGTTGTCGAATAACTCGTCTCTTTTCTCATCACTAGTCTCTTTCTTACGTTCGCGCATGCCTGAACTTGGCTTTCTTTATTTTTCTTTCTTTACTTCGTACCTACTCATCCTTTTTCTTTTTTCACTTCTTCTCTATCCGTGTAAATAAGAAACCTTTGCCTCTTTCAAACCTAAGAGTATGTGTAACAAAAATCACTGAACGGTTCTTTTGATTATAAAGTCATATTTTTACACTCATCTTCATGATTTAATTATCCAGTTTTCATTAATATAAACGATAACATTTTGTTGGATCCCTCTGATAAAAAAACAATTTGTTTGAAATTCACCTCAGTTACCTGTCGAATAATTAATCGCAAGAGGAAATAGTTAAGCAGTATATTCAAGTGCATCTGTGTATATAAATCATTCCTCCCTGTTTCCGCGACTTCATATCGTTATTATTATTAGTCAAGTATTTCTTATTTTCAGTAAATACATTAAATCATTATTTTGAGGGTGATAAATTTATTATTCAGAAGGGTTTGAAAACTTACTTGAGTAAATAAAAAATGCACTAACGGTATTATTATATATTGTACAATGTTTATAATATATTGCTAGCAGTTTAAAATGAGAAGGAAAGGCAGAATGAAGGGAGTTAGAACTGGTTTTTAAATTTATTTTCTGTTTTATTTGCGTATTTATCGTTTGTGTGTATGAAAATCGATACTAATATTCTCCAATGATCAATTCGAGTAACAAATTTTTATCATTTTATTCAATTCACTTACATGCTTGAAGGGTATAACATTTATTTAATTAATCATTCATTACTATCATGATGTCAATTAATGAATAAATAGCGATAAAATAAATTTTTTTTTAATTTATATATATATATAGTTTTTTTAATTTTAGTTTAACAAAATAATCAATTAAATAATACTATGATAAATTAATCAGGCAAAAAAATTAGATTACATTTTTATCGATAATCAGATTTTCTTTTTTAGTGATTGATAATTTTAAAGAATACTAAGGTACCTTAATATTCTTTGATAATTTACTGATGTTGGTCGGTAATGATTATCAACAGACAGCAAAAAATTGCTGATGGAGAAGAATGGATGAAAAGCCCGGACGATGGCGCTACTGTACAATGCTGTTTGGTCAATTGGGTAAATTGACACACAATAAGGTGGAGGATTATTATAAATTTAAAGTGTATTAATTAAACAATATAAGCAATACAAATAATTAAATAATTAGCTAAATACAAAAGCGAAAGATATATTCTTTCCACTACAGTTGTAGGATTCTACTCAGATTGGTTTTCACCTGTCTTATCAATTAGTCGAACTTGCGAGTTTTTTGATTGGCCGCTTGTGGCGCTGAGGCTTGATTACGCAAGCCGCCACTGCTAAGCGTCAGACGCATCATGGCGTAATTTCTCCAAACCCACGCCGTGATGTGTTTGTTCTCGATATAATTGCAGAAAATTAAGTGAATTAGATAAAAGTTAATGGAACAAATAGGCAGAAAAGCTTCCTAAGGACGAAATCTTCCGATTGAGTATAAAATTAATGACTACCATGATGTTTTTTCAGTGGAAATATGATCAACATGCTAAACGTAAGTTACACTGCTAAACGCTTACCCAAGCGTTGGTTACTTATTGAAATAAAATAATATTTATAATGTTTTTAATATTTATAGTCATTAATTTGCATAAGAAATATTAATTTAAAAAAAAAAAAAATTATAAATTTCAGCAACGATAATTATTTTGTAGAAGGTATTTTCGAGGAGTATACATAGCTATATATCAGCTTAAAAAAAGCTCCAACTAGCTTCGAAAATTTTTTTCCTCATATTAAATAATGCGATATTAAAAATAGACCAATTAATGCAATGCATTTTTCTTCAAACTCGAAAAATGGTTGTATTTATAAAAATGTCGCATAGTGTCGCATTTATCCAAGATTTAATCTTTTATGTCACGCATTGTCTTCCATAAAATACTACCGATTTACATTAGTATATTTTTTTATTTAATAATATCCCCTTTTCGTGTGCTGATTCACAAGCATACTAAAGCCCTACATATCGACACATTCCTCTAGAGAATACCTACAATAAATGCGATATTGTTCTGCTAATATCAGTCATCCTCAGCATGTCCTAGAGTTCTATAATTCTGCGCAGGTTTAATTTCGCGCAGACTCCACAGCATCACTAGATCTTTGAGTTTCAGTACCAAAATTCCGTGGAGAGCAAACGGAGCTTCTCTCGATTAAATAATATTTTCATTATTCAAATACACTATTTTACTTGTTTGATAAATATTTAAGTTATAAATGACATTAAATAATAATTGTGAATTTATTTTGAGAAATATTTAAATATTTTTTGAATTATAATCTTTATTTGTGATGGCTGATCACGACAATATGTATGATGATGAGGTAAATATTTTTATTTATTCAAAATCATTTAATTATTTCCTATTGTCATCATCCAAACAATTTATTTAAATGTTTATAATATATTTGCTTTTATTTCATCATCTGACGATTTTTAATTTATACAAATAATTATTTCTAATGATAGATTATTTTTATTTATTCAGAATAATTTTGTTAGTGTTCTTTAATGATGTGACATATTTGATAAAATGATAAAAAATATTTTCCACTTTAACAATGAATAAGCATTGGAGCGCGGGAATGAGTAGAGCAACAAGGTTGGATGTATATTGCACCCCACTGGTTCTTTTTCTATCGATTTCATGTGAGAGTAGCTCCGAGGAATGAATACCACTACAGTGGCTCAAGCTCTCAAAGAATACAGAACTCAAAAAATATTTTTTCTATTTTTTTTCTTTAATTATACCAAGGCTTATACGTTTAATTGAACTTTCATTTAAAGTATGCTCTTGACTCTGCTGGAAAGCAAACTAGAAACAAAATTGAAAGGTTTTATTTTTATTTCAGAATTAATTGAGTAAGAAATAAATAAACTTGCTTTATTTTAATATCATTTATCTTCGGTTATCATCAATGGATAGCGTTTGTTTGATGCTTGGAGATCAAATGAAGGGTGATGGAAGGTCGTCATTCTATTTCAAACACGTTTATTAATATCTACGATACTGCAATATTTTTTTAACGTCAAATCAATTCTGTTTTCAAATATGGATGATTATTATAAACAGGTGATTGACGAGATTAAAGCATTTATTTCTATTGATTTTGTCATGAAATGAGGATTACAGTAAATAATAGTATTTTATGTCAACATTATGACAAGAAAGAAAAACAAATGAATTTTTGTAACCAGAAATGTGAGAATTTTTTTTTTAGAATTAAAAGGTTTTTTAAATGACTGCATTTTGGTCAAAAATAGTCAGGTTTCAATGGACTGAAAAGCATTTGAAAGCTTGATACTTCTTGGTACTAAACACTCAATCAAAACTTTTTTAATTACTTTTTACAGATAGAAAAATGCGTTGGAAAAAAATATTCTATTTTGTTAGAACAATTCTTTAAATAGAACTTTGGCAATTATTTAAATGACTGCATTTCTGCAAAAAAAAGCTCAAATTTTAATGAACCAGGGCTTATTAGAGAGCTTAAGTTCTCCAGTTTGCTAAGCTCTCATCAAAAAAATTCTTGCTCTTCATTGCTTCACAAAGAAATAAATAAAAAAAGTTCTGCATCAATCAAATGGATGTTTTTTCGTTTAAAAGAAGATAAAATTCATGTTGTAAAATACTTGAGAATGATTGTTTATTCATGAGATAATGTTGAATAATTATTTTGTAGGAGTTGGTGTCGACAAATCCAAACCAAAGGAACTGGCGAGGAATACTAATTGCCCTCCTCGTTATTATCGCTGTCCTGGCGCTGATAGTGACATCAGTAGCACTTTTAACACCACCTGATGAAGGTCCACGGGTCCGGGGGACGCGACTACGTTTGTCAGAAGTAAATTGGAATTTTTATCAACGCTTATTAGGGATACAATTAATTACAATGAATTTTGTGGATATTAAACCAGTTTTCTGTTTAATTTGAAAGTACAAATGAGATTCTAATTGATCACCTATGACTTGTTATCAGATATTAACTGGTGAATTAACACCACCTCCATTCAATGGAACTTGGGTAAGCAACCGACACATATGCTTCCTCGATTCTTGGGGTGGTATTTCACTTCTCGATGCTCTTGATCCGAATGCAACAGCTCAGAGTCTTATGCCAAATGAAACTTTTGTAAGTCACTCTTTAATTATTTCTCAAAATACCTTCAGTAATATCTGCAAACAGTTTTCATCTTTGTGTGTTGTATTTTTACAATTAAAAAATAAAAGACATACGAAAAAGATTTAAGGAGAGTCATCAGAATGCAAGAGAGAATGTTTTTAATGACTTTAAAAACAGAAAAAAAATGTTTAGAATGTTTTTAGAATTAAAATCTAGAGTAAGCAGTTTGCGAAAAACATGTTCAATTTTTTAATGACCTTTGACTCATTACTATTCGATGTTTTTCTCAAGAGTTATTGAGGTTCGAAGTTGAAGACGGCACTTTTTTTTTTGAAAAACGATTACTCCGTTAAAAATGGCCATATGACATCCATTTATAAAAAATCTTGTAGGAAATAAAAGAGTCTTTCAAACGCTTACCTTGGATTTTATCTAAAAAATTTATTTGTGCTAGAGGGTCCTCTTAAACTTATCGCCAACTAAAAGAACAAAAACTCGACGTTGCTCTTCTTTCTTAATTTTCTTTATAGTTTATTTTTTTTGCAGTTATTTATTTTTGCGTATCAACTGAAATCTCAATTGATTGAAACAATATTTTAAAATTTAGAAATCCCATTACTATAACTTCCAAATAGGAAGTTAAAAATTGTTCGCTACATAGATTTAGTCATCAATCAGCTCACCCTAATCACTCAAAAAAAAAATTGATGGTCAAATAAAAAAAGATTTTCTATCATCGTTTAGCTTATCAAATTATTTTAAGCAAAAAATCTTTTATTGATTGATTAAACTTTCCAGAGGCGCCTGAATCCCGAGACATTTTCTCTCTCACCCGATCATCGATATCTTCTGCTGTCCCAGAATGTCGAGAAGCTATTTAGGTTCACCTCTCTTGCGCAATACATTATTTATGACGTTAACACACGGTGAGTATTGATAAATTATGGTAAATAATTATAACAAAGTAGTAGATAAATTTGTTATTCAATTAATTGTTATCTTTTTTTTAATTTATTTATTGATTGTTTTTTAATGTAGAGAAATAATACCTCTGACCCCGAATCCAGAGAAATATGTTCACCCTTATCTGCTATACGCACAATGGACTCCACGAGGTCATGGCCTCGTCATGATTCAGGATTATGATATTTACTATAAAACTAGTCCAACATCCAGCCTCGAATATCGCGTGACTGACACCGCAGTACCGGGCATTGTATCCAATGGTTTTCCCGACTGGCTTTATGAAGGTAATATTTTTTTATACTAGTCGATGTAATTTTAATAGCTTTCATTATTGTTTCCATGCAAACATGACGTCATTGAAAATTTTATAATATTCATTGTAAATAGAAAGAAAATATTTTTTATGCATATTCGATCAAAACTAATGAACTCTAATTGAAACTTGTTGGATTTAGTAGAAGCAAATAAATAAATAAATAAAATAAATTCCTCAATTTCTAGAGGAAATTCTCCAAAGCCCAAGTGCTCTCTGGATGTCAAAGGATGGCCACATGATGTTATATGCAACATTCAACGATTCCCTAGTAGAAGAAGCCCACATTCCATGGTTTGGAGAAGAGAATCAGAAGCTTAATTCAGAATCCTCATCACTAAGATACCCACGGCCTGGCACACCAAATCCTCAAGTAAAGCTTTTTGTCGCAGATTTAGCTGATCCTAAGGATATTTCTGTGAAAGCTGTTAAACCTCCACTTGTTATAGAACATGTGTAAGTAAATTTCATCAAGACATACATACATTCAAGAGGTATATATTCCTCACAGTTAAAATATTTAATGGTTTTGCAAGTAACTGATGGAATAATTGATTATAGGGAACACTATTTCACCACTGCTTCTTGGGTTTCATTAACGGAAGTGACGATAACTTGGCTAACGCGTGCTCAAAATCTATCAGTCATCACAGTGTGCAAAAGTCCATTATGGCATTGCCAGGAAACTCAGAGAATTAGTGAAAGTCGTGGTTGGGTTGATATTGTTTCAGATTCCCCTTTGTTTTCGTTGAATAGCAGTAGTTATATTACGATAGCCCCCGTTAGGGATGGTCCGGCTGGCTTTTTCAAACATATTGTTTGGGTCAATGTTGCTAAAAAGCAAGTATTACCACTGACTCATGGTCGACGTGAAGTCGTTAAAATTCTTGCATGGGACCAAGTTAGCAATATTATGTAAGTGTTTTTTATTTTCATCTGATATACACTTTTTTTTTTATTTTTATCTTCTATTTAAATTGTTTTTAAAGATATTTTCTAGGAATTCCTTCATTAAAGCCAGCTCAGCGCCATTTATATAGAATAAGCTCCGTTCTCCCGGAAATTGGATCATCATTACATCCAGCTTTTTGCATCACTTGCGCTGCTTCAACGCCAGAAAATCATTCATCATTGATTGAGACCGAGAGTGAATTTCAATTGGGATTATCGGGAGTTTCTGGCTGGTTGGACACCGATTGGAGTGAAAAAGTGGATACTGCTGAGGAAGACGAAGAAGAAAAATCAACTGAAGAGACTTCTGTTGAAAGTAAAAGTTCCAAAAAGTCCAAGAAAATCAATAAACGTAAGTAAAAAAATTAATTGACATTTATTTTTCAATGAGTTATCAATCTTCCTTTAGCATAGAATATCTAGACCCTATAAAATTAAACTTTTAGATTTCTAGCTATTTTTTTTTGTCTATCACACACTATTGGTAATGATTTCTCGCTCACTTTTGATTGAAAAGCACTTTTTATTGATTAAAAATATCGATATATTCTCTCACACATGCACACACACTAACAATTTTTGGAAAAAATTTTTTAATTAGGATTTTAATCGTGGAAGAATTTCCTTTTGGAGTAAAATAATTTTTTTTAGAACTTTAATAAAGGATTTAAAGAATTTTTTCCTTTCTGAAAGTAGAATGATTTTGTATTTAAACAGTATTACTTCGAAGAATCAGTATGATTTACACCAGCCATAATGACCTGAAAAAATAATTCTGAGCTGTTAGATAACAAAAAGAAATAAATTGAATGAACTCTTCAAAATGAAAATGAGGAAAGAAAAATTGAGCAATCAGTTACATTTGTTTATTATAAAGAAAAGATTTCTTAACAGCTGGACATTTGTTGGAACCTCATGGAACTTTACTTGATCTCCGTGGCTTGTGGCATTTCTGAACCCAGAGAATCTCATTATTACAGTAATCGTGATTCATTATCATCTTCTGCACCATCGATCCCGATTATTACTCAGGTAGAGACAGAATAAAATATCTGTTTTGTTAGTTAGTCAGGTAATATAATAAATGGAGAAATAATTTGTTAAAAACACTGTGTATATGTGTGATTGTAATATACATATTATTTTGTTAAACATCAGGGTTCTAGAGTCTTTGGGATTAATGTCAACAATCATTGTGATTTATTCATGCAATTTATGTTAGATTTGACAAATAAAAATTTAAATTAAAATACAAAAATATATAGGTGGGGATAAAAAGTAATCTAATATTTTTAGGAAATAAACTGCACTAAAACACTACTTCATTTATGTGCATTTACACTTCATTTGAATGTTAAATATGTTGTGAGCATTTTTTTCCCGTCTATAAAAATGTCTCTAATCTAGTTTTGATGTTTAAATATTCGTTTGAGGTCATTGTCATGCTTTAGCCATTTTTCTGATCATAAAATCAACTGGACTATGACTTTAATGCATGCAGTCAATCAACCAATGATTAAAATTAAGACTATTTTTGAAAAATAAAATTTTTTTCTTGATCACTAATGCACTCTATTGAATAGCATCACTCTTCTAGACTTGTAGAAATTTTTAAATGAAAACTTTCAATTCTCATGATATGATGAATCATCAAAACAATTTACCAATTGATATTTTATAAGCTAAATGTGTTTATTACAATAATATTGAGTATAAGAAATATTTTAGCTGTGGTTGAAACATGTTCATATCACAATGCAATATTTTCTTCGGGATTGGACTACTTTATTCTGGAGTGCTTAGGTCCTGGTGTTCCAACAGTGTCTTTGTATAAAACAGAAACTCCAAAGCCACGATTCATAAGGTTCCTTCAAAATAACACGGCATTGAAGGTAATTATTAATCATTTACATCTTTAATATATAATAATTATTCATTACTTATATTCAAAAATTGATTCTACAGGAAAGGCTGTCTAAAATAGCATTACCACAAATAAAAACATTCCCAGTACAAATAAGTGGAGGTTATAATGCTCAAGTTCGACTTTATTTACCACCGGGATTGAGAGAAGATGAAATAACGCGTTATTCAATGGTGGTTCAAGTGTAAGATTTTTCTTTGTAAATATTCAATAAAATTATTCAACAGAAATATATAATCAATACTATGAATCTTTTGCAGATATGGGAGTCCAGGAACTCAGTTAGTAACAGACAAGTTTAGAATCGACTGGAACACCTATCTAGCAAGCCGAAAGAATGTTATCGTCGCACAGATTGACGGAAGAGGAAGTGGAGGACAAGGATACAAAATGCTATATGAGGTGTACTACAGACTTGGTACAGTTGAAGTTGCTGATCAGCTGGAGGTGACAGAGTATTTACGTGATTCACTACACTTTGTCGACAAACGACGCGTGGCTATTTGGGGCTGGAGCTATGGTGGTTTTGTTGCTGCTCTGGCATTAGCGGATCCTGGACAAGATGTTTTTCAGTGTGGTGTTAGCGTGGCTCCGATCGTTTCATGGAAGTTATATGGTGAGTCCTTGTCAATATTAATGTAACATTACCCTGCATGCTAGCTTTTTTTTTTAAAAGAATATTTGTTTATCAAATTCCGAAAATTTCCCCAATAAAATTTTGCGATGAATGGGAAAAAACATGATACGAATAATCCATTTGATATTGATTAATTAAAATTAATAGAAGGATTATGAAGGTCCTGCATGATAAATAAGTTTAACACTACCACTTAATATCTTCATTGGTAGGAAGCCATAATTTTTTGTCACCTGGAATTTTTTTAGTTGGCTTAGAGGATGTCTGATTTATTTTCTGGTTTGCTTTATTGATGTTTTTTTGTTCAATTTTATTAACTGGTGTCTAGAATTTTATTTTGTTGATTCTTAATCTTTTGATTTGCTTCATTGATTGGTTTGGATCTTGATTTCGAATTTCATTATTTGCTCAATATAGTCAAAAATAAGAGTTTATAGTGAATCATCTGGTGCTCCTATTTTCTATTTTAGATTCAGTATTTGCTGAAAGATATATGGGATCACCAAACGTAACATCTAATTACAAAGGATATTTAGAGTCTGATGTATCCAACAAAATAGAATTCCTGCGAGATAAAATGTATTACTTGATCCATGGAACTGCTGATGACATTGTGCAATTTAAACAATCAATGACTCTAGCGCATCATCTTTCAAAGAAAGGAATAGTATATCGTCAACAGATCTATCCTGATGTTGGACATAGTTTGAATGGAGTAACTGGCCATTTATATCTGTCGATAGCACAATTCTTTGATGATTGTTTTCTCAAACAAATACCTGTTGATTCTAAGGCTGGATTAGGAAGTGGTGGTGCTGATATTTAATATCATTTTGCTATCATTTAGAAATGATTTTTAGGATATCAATGGTTATGTAGAATATTCCGACTCCTGATTAAAAATAAATTTCATTCCAATCCTAATGATAATTAATTAAATCAATTATATTTTGAATAATTCAATTAATTATGTTAAACAAAAATTGTGAGGATGAAAAATAAGATACATTTTAAATGTTCCATCTTTTTATGCTTTTTTTTTGCTATTGATTCTTGGAGAATCATCAGAATATCCCCATGAAATACAAAAAAAAAACATCTCCAAATTGTGTTCTGTTTATATTAATGATAAATATTTACATTACATTGAAACAAAATTTTATCTGATAAATTTATTCTATACTTAATCGTAAATGAACAAACTTAATAAGTAACATAGAAAATAAAATGAAGTTTTACATTTTTCAAAATTACGATAATAAAATAACAAATGAACGCGTTATTTAATAACAATAATAACAATAAAATATCAAGATGTAACTTTTAAGTAATAATGAAAAAAATGTGATTAAATTTAATGTCTATCACTTTCAAATATTTTTTGATTCAACACTTTGAGTGCAAATTAAATTTAACAATCGAAATCTTTTTTTTTCTTTAAATTTTAGTATTTTTAATTAGACGTCTTCCATTTAATAAAATGATAAAATATTACCAGTAAAAAAAGTGTACCCAAAGTGTTAATTGAATGAAAAAATGAACTTTAATGATAAAAATATTATAGATAAAAATTAGAACTGTTTAAAATCTGGCACATCAATTTTACTATTATCTATTTCACTTATTTTACTTATTATGAAAAGGTCTAATAATCTGTTATAATTAAAAAATATTATTGTATTTATACATCAGACTTGATGAATTTTTTATTGGAGCATCTACCGAGATGGAGAAGCATGTGATTTTTAAGATTAGTTGGTTTGCTGAATCCACGATTACAAACATGACATCTGAAAGGCCATAGTCCATTGTGAACGTACATGTGGCTTTTTAGATCACCTGGTGTTGGAAATGATTTAGAACATTGAGAACATTTATGTGGTTTTTCCTAAAAAAAAATAATAATAAATATTCTAATTAATTAATTGATAATCATTAGTTAATAAAATATTTTCAAAATATATCAACAATTCACTCAAAAGTGAAACTATTCGTTTTTGGTCCGACATTTCATACTTGAAAGACAAAATTGAGTTCTTAAGTAATTCCGTTCATATCATTATTATAATAAATGTACTTTCAAGTATTAATTCTCTTCATTAGAAGGATTAAAGATTTTTTTTTTCTTTAAAAAAATTTCCGATTTTAGACAACATATTTCTTTAACATTAATTTGCTTTAAAAGCTTTTTTTAATTTACTGAATAAAAAATAATTTCAAGCCAATTTCACTGTTATCCGGTGTAATCAACGTTCGATAGTTTTTTCTCCCACTTTGAAAACAAAGTTGATAATTAATGAGTTGAAATACTTGAGTGCTTGAGCTGGATAATGTAGTGGGGTTCAAGTCACACGCAGGAAGAAGCTGTAGTGCAGCGAAACTTACTATAGTGTAAGTAAAATGCGAAACAGCCTAAGGGTACATACGCTCTCTGTCTCTCTAATTGGATTGCATTCCAAGCGGTAGCAAGTAATGGGCCAATTACAGTAGCTGATGGCAGTGGAACCTATATGGTTCCTTGAGATATCATTACTTCGGGGGATTAGAGAGAAACTCATGAAGTTTCCGTTCTGATAAAAAAAAATGTCGCGGTATAGATGCATTCATTTACAATCTTGTGGTTATGAGAGATATTTAACTGTCTTCTGGATTTACGCATAACGGAAGTCCTCGTGCTTTGCTGAGATAGGATGATAGATCTAGGACTAAGTAACATTATTCACCATCAAAATGTGTAAGTTTATTCCTTCCTGTCAGCAAATGAAAAGGAAATAACGGAACCGATAAGCTTTTTTGTTAAAAAAAATCTAGACAAAAAATAGTGACAGGTCTATTGGGCATCAGAATCATCATATTTCATTGTTCATTGATAAAAAAAAAAACATTCTCTAATTGGCACATAATTTTTTTTTGCTCCTGTTTTCATTTTTTTTTGTCCGTTTGAGTAATTAAGATGTAAGCAACGAAGGTATTTCTTGTTTCTAAAGAATATACCAGAGAATTTGCTCCAAGAATTTGTTTCAAATAACTCTTAAATTATTTGAATGATTAAATTTAAAAAAAAAGAAGAAAGTGTTGAGTGATATTTTTTTATTCTTACCTTAATATGAGTCATTCGATGATAATAAAGGTTCGATGAAGCTGTGAATTTTTTGCCACACACAAGACACTGATGAGGTTTTTCCCCGCTGTGTATTCGCTTGTGGGTATTGAGAGAACTTGAAGTCGAGAAGCCTTTGTTGCAGACCATGCAAACATGTGGTTTTTCTCCTGGAATTCCAACAGGTTATTTTTCAGTAAAATCATTGAAAAAATTCGTTCAATGACTGGCGAAAAAATTTAGGAACATGCAAATAGGAATATTACCTGTATGAGTTCTCATGTGGCGTTTCAGTAAAGACGGTCGATCGAATGATTTGCCACAGACTTTGCAAGGTAGGAGAACACGTTCTCCTCTTTTGATTGTTGTCAGAATACTGCAATCCAAGTGATCACTTGTCAAGGACAGATTTGTTGATGAGAATTCTTCTGATGTTGATTCGTATTCGTCCAACTCATAGTATGAAGAAGTTATTTGGCTTGATTGTTGAGAAATAAGAGTCTTTGATAGGTCCAAGGGTGAATCTTAATACAGAAAAAACTTTTTTTTAGTTAAAGAAAAATTATCTAAGTTGTTTTACTTCATCAACTTAGATGTTGGTTAAGAAAAGCCATAGAGAAATTTTAAAAGACGTATTTTAAAGTGAAATATATAAATTTTTAACCCCTGATGGAATTTTTTTAGCACAAAGTCACGAAAGTGGAGAATTGTAGCTCCAAAATGACCTATAGGTAATTAAAATTCATCAATTTTTTGTACAAATACAGCCATAGCAAGAAATTCAGCAGAATGTTGAAAAGGAGATTGATCTAAAACTGCTATAAACTCTTGAATGAAAGAAAATGTACCTATACCGGTGGAGGAAGAGCAAAAAAAGCTTCTTATTGTGAGCAAAATTGATTGCTGAAGCGATTTTTCATCTCATTTATTGGCTTGTTCAGGATAATTCAGATAAGAAATGAATTCGATAGGTTTATTTTGAGGGTTACAATCGCTAACTAGACTCCTTTTTTATTTCTCCGTGTCTGAGTAGCATCGCGGCAATAGGGGCGAATAAAGAATGAGAGTAGAAAAAAAATGAAAAAGATAAGACTGCCTACAAATCTGAAATGCAAATACACTTGAGAAATTTTTTGTCGGTCAGATCACAAGAGTTTGCCGCTTGTGATTCAAATGTGTATCCCTGTCGTCAGAATAAACGACAGTACAATGGATGATGGTAAGCTAGAAGGTCTTTAGTTGCACTCTTGCCTTCTTTTTTCAAGCTTTCAAAGTCTCAGTATAATGAAAAAAAAAAACCAGAAATCTCGCAAGCAAATAAAGCAGGAAAGGAAGTCGACTTAACTATTTATCTTAATTGAAGATAAATTTAACCAATTAATGAAATGGCAATCTTATGGCGCAGAATATTTCTCCATTCATTTGAATGGGAATCAATAGCTACTGCATTTAAATATGCAGATCAAACAAGTAATACTCACCAGCAAGAATCGAGTCGATGGTGCACCTGTAGATTGCAGAACGCGAGCAGACATCACGCGATATGAGGACGAGGTCTTCATGCGAACCTGGCAAGAACCAAGCAACCAGCTCTGAGTCCGGTTCAACGTCTTTAATAACTTCAAATATGGGATCACCTGATAAAACATGCGTTCTGTATGAATGAATGTGCATTTTAAAAGATACATTTAAAATAATGATTTCATTTCCAGTGGCACTTTTATATCAATATATTCAACTAAACTATCATCATGCTCTTATTGCTATCATCTAGACCTAGATGTTGAAAATATTCTTACCCAATTTTATGAGTTATAAAACCAATATACAGCTCAGTAATAATAATACTCAATGTTTCATTCAATGAGGTTGTTATTAATTAATTAAAAATATTAGATCTTTTATTTGTAATTTATTTATCTATTTACCTTTAACTTTGGTGCCAATAAGATTGACTTGGTCATTGTAGGTTTGAACAATGCGTAGAAATCGAATCCAATTACATTGACGTTTGTTTAAATTGTAGTTGGAGAAAGATACTTCATCGTAGCACCCATACTCACGTCTTATCTAAACAAAAGTAATCCATTTATCAGTTATCATCAAGGAAATTAGGAATTGTTTTTATATGTTACATATTAGTTTTAACTACTTACATCGTTGTCATCGAGAAGTGAGTAGAGATCAATTTTGTCAAACCTAATGGACCCTTGAAAGGGATAAATAAGAGTTCCGGAAGGAATAAAAACATTGGACCACACAGAAATTCGAACATCAGCAAGGGATCGCGAGTCATTTGGAAACAGACCAGAACAAGTGCCACGATCTGTAGCTAGTGCTAATGAGAATTCTTTTGGTATCAAAACGCAGGTTTCCATAGTTATATTTTCTGGTCCATACACTGCTCTAGACCATCTGAGGTTTTTTTTTATATGGTTATTTATCCAGAAGTTTAAAAATTTTAATTTTCTATTTATCAATTTGTTCAATTACTCTAACGGAGATAAAAGTTAACATTAAAAATTGAAGTTATATCTTAGATAAATGTCAAATGAATTTTTTAACAAAAAAATATTTGATTAAAAATGAAAAATTCATTGTTAATTGTATATCATCAGAATATTTTAATTAAATAATTATCAACAATTTTTTTTCTTTTTCAACTTACATAACACTAGTGTATTGAAGTATCAAGAATGATTATCAGATTAATTAGAAAAAAATATTTTCATCCATTTAAAAACCAAATTAGTTGAGTTACCAAAAAGCTTGCTCATAAGTAGTTAACAGTTGAATAAATTAAATAACTGATAAAAAATAAATGTAAAGAATATTGAATTTAACAAAAATCACAAATAAACTTAAAACAATAACCCATTAAAATTGGTAATTTGGCTAGTAACTGCAGATAACACACGCACAATATCTCGTGGCAGTAAAGTGCAAGGTCTTTAGCTCACTGGATAGGATTAACCGACTGATCTTGACCTTGCGACGGGTTAGCAGCATTTGCTACCGAATGGGTAGTCCAGCCCCTCCTCAAACTCCACCTATTGCATCGGATCTCATGTATTCTCCCACCAAGTGGATATATTACCTTCACTATCTCAGGAATACGTTTGGTCAGGCACAAGGAAGCCGGCCGTCGTCCGCAGGTTGTGGTTGTCCTGTTTGCTCTCAAGAACCCCGTCTCTCCCATCTATATACCGGCCTCTTAAGAAGAACCACGTGGGCGATTCTCGGCACCTGTCTTAGTTCTGGACCTCTCACTTCTTCCCATGTTCACTTCCATCATAGCTTCTTTATCTCCAACGTCCTCTGCATCTTCTCTTTGCTCCCGAAACGATCGACTGGCAGCTTGCTTCAGACAAGCTCGATACGAGCCGAGATTCTTTTCCCTCTTCGCTTCAACACGTTATATCTTGGAGATATATATGTATATATGCTTTATATTCCTTCAGGGCTCTCATTTCATCCACTCCCTACGTGCTCACTTTACGCATACACACCTTTACTTTCCTTCGTCTTACTTCTCACGTTTGTGGTGTCCTCACGCCTATCGTTCGCGTGCATCCGACGATATTCTCAACCAAGATTCTTTACTGCTGAAACCATCTCCATTACATTCTTGAAAAACTGTCGAAAATCAAAAACTTTGGGTGTCGAGTTAAAATTATTTCTTGATGGTAGACCATGTTGATGATTTTTTACATAATTTATTTGTCAGTTAAACTTTGTTTAAACACTAGAAGACCATCATGATCATCAAGAACATTACAACAAACTTTAATTCACTCTGATGAAGTTTAAAAATGATTTAATTCCAGATTTCTATCATTAATATTCTAACTTACATTTCAATTATTAATGAATTACTTGAAAGAAAAATCAACTGAATTAATTATTATTTAATTCATAACATTGACATAAAAATTTAATCATTAGAGTAATACTACTGACAAAACTAGTTTACTTTAACACCAATATCCTTTTAACTGGATTTTTTAATAGATAGCACATCATCCTTGTAGAAAATTGAACAAATGAATAAAGCAATAACTAGTTTCCTACTTAGATACCATACGATCTCTTCCGGCTTTATATTTACGTATTCTCGTCAGCGTTATCAAATACTAATAGCTCCACTTCTTCCTCTGTTGTAGTTTTTCTCTTTTTTATCTTACCATTTAATTTAAATGAAGGTGAAAATCGTTTAATCAGTTGGCGTAAATTATTTTGCCAATGTGTTGTTTTTGGTTTTAAAATCTTTCTGTTTAATTTCTTTTGCTTCAAGTAAGCAGACATGCCACCTTTTAATCGATCTTGAAACTTGAGGTAATAATAAAGACCGAGAGATATGGTAGATATTATGATAATAAACATCAAAACTACTGAAACAGCAACAAAAGTTTCATTTGGCATCCAACCAAAAAATGGTTTCGTAAATTCATCTTCCATAAGATATGTTCGCCAATTAGGTGCACTAATGACGTTCACTAGAATAGTGTTAGTCGTCCAGATGAATCTTAAATCATCCTCTCTCACTTGACACTCCCAGAGTCCATTATGAGATTGATTAATAGCAAGAACAGTATCAACATTTACAGTTATTGGTACTGATATTCCATAATTTTTGTAAGTCTTCTTATTAATCAACCAGGTAATTTTTAAATTTTTATAAACGTATCCTAAGATCACGCATCGACAAATGATGGTCATTGGCATAGTCTCACGAACTATTAGTTTTGTTTGGGTGGGTTGAACAGCCAAACTGATCACTTTGAGAATAAGATGAGTTCCATCAACTCTACGAATACTGATAGCATAGATTCCTGAATCTTGGACTCTAGTTTGCGTTATTTCTAAAAGAAAAAATCTCTTATCATTAAAAGTTAGAATTCAATAAAAAAAGAATATTTACCAATTGTATAATTTTGAATGAAAACTCGATCATTTTCTTCTTTGATAATAATTCCATCGTGCGACCATTGAACATCAGAGTTAGATGATTCTTCGCCAATTCGCGCTACAACATCAACATCAGGTACTATAAGTGTAGGTTGATTTTCTCTGACCACTATTGCTGTAAAATTAGTTCTCTTTCTTCGTCTTATCAAAGAAACTGTATCTTCTGTTATATCACCACAAGCTATCGTGTTACATCTTCCTGTCATTATACTTGGACCCAAACACGGTTCACCTTTTATATTTGGTTCGGGATTATTGCAAACACGTTTTCTCGTACCCACTCCTCCATTACAACTTGCACTACAAGTCCATGGACCCCATTCAGACCATTCTCCATCCTCTGGGTCTCCATCAATATCTGCAATTATTTTACCAGAGTAAAAAATGTGTATCACATGGCAGCAAAGAATCTAATGTTCATTGTTTTATAAATCTTTTATTGATTTAATATTTTTTTTTTTATTCGTGAGTTAGGTATTTTTTATTATAACTGTTTATTTATTCAAACCTATATTTCTCAATTGGATATTAATTCAAAATGGATATATTAGCGAAGATATCAATAGAATATAAATGTTGACATTTCTAGAAATGAATACAATTCAAGTTATGACAACTTGAAGGTATTGACGTCTAAAACTAACGATAATTCGTTTTTCTTCTGTAACAAATTGAATTATTGATCTATAAACATAGACATATCATCACTTTTATTGTTGTGCGTATTACAAATTTTTTGTTTGAATTATTTCTTTGATAAACATAGCTATATAATAACCCATGAAAATTTATTCAAACATCGTTAGTTTTCAAAAGAGAAGGTGTAACCGTAATTATTTTGAAAGTATTAGTATTATTAACCAACATACAATATGCGATTGACAATTTTATGTGTCGCGATCAGCTTAGTTTCCACCATCACTGATGCTTCTCCAAGTAAGAAAAATTATCCAGTTTATTGTTGATCTAATAAATCATCATTTATTAATTTTTTTTAGAAAAAATCATTTGCTATTTCGGTTCTTAGTCAGTTTATCGTCCAGGAAATGAAAAGTTCAGTATCAACGGAATTGATCCAACTTTTTGCACTCATTTAATTTATTCATTCGTTGGTGTTGAAGGCAAGGACGTCAAAATCTTAGACCTCTGGAGTGATCTCCCAGGGAATCTAAACGGTTTTGGGAAATTTGTTAGTCTTCGAAAAAAAAATCCATCTCTCAAAATTATGGTTGCTGTTGGTGGATGGAATGCTGGATCGGTTACATTCTCTCAAATGACAAGTAATCAAGCCCAACGAGAAGCTTTTGCTCAAAATGCAGTGAAGTTTCTCAAAAAATACCAATTTGATGGATTGGATATCGATTGGGAATATCCCGCTCAACGAGGGCGAGTTAAAGCAGATGTAAAAAATTTTGTGAAACTAGCTGCTGCTTTAAAAAAAGCATTTGCTCCACATGGTTACATTCTTAGTACTGCTGTAGCAGCACCAGAGTCTTCAGCATTACAGTCTTATGACATAATAGGGATGAGTCAATACTTTGATTTCATTAATCTCATGGCGTATGATTTTCATGGCTACTGGGATGGTCACACTGGAATGAATGCACCTATTTCTGCTTCATCGAGTGACTCCGGGAATGAATTGAAATTAAATATTGTAAGTAGTCGAGGATCTTCCTGAAATTCCAGAAGAGTCTGATCGTTCATCAGGAAGTACAGAATGTACCTTTGTTGGTCAATTTATTGTTAACCTAAGTAATTGTGGATTTTTTGTTTGTAATAATGATGGTATTGGAGGCTTTAGGAAAATTCCAGGAACCTGTCCTGCAGGCCTTTGTTTTAGTCCAACTCGTCAATGGTGCAATTGGAAATCGAAGTGAAAAAATTATGAATTATAATTTGATTGTTAGTAAAAAGAATTTTGAATAGAGGAAAAAAAATTATGTAACTAGAAACTTTAATATAAAATCATTCTTACCAGGTGGTAAGCAATTAGCAGTCCATAGAGCCTTACTTCCATTCCCAACAATCACAGAGAAAAAATAGAATAGTAGGGGATGTGTATGCTCGTGATGAAATACCTTTGTGTCATTCCATAAAACTGTAATCGTATGATTCATCCATCTAATAGAAATTTACGACAAAAAAAAAATAAATTAAACTTTATGATTAATAAAATTATAAAGTAAAGTCTCTCACATTATCGTTATGTTTGTCCAATTATTTTTATCAAGCAGCTTGTTCACAGGTACCTTCTGTTGATGAAGTGGTGATGGGATTGAATTGACTATTTTTAACAAAGAAATCCTAGTACTGTCTTCATTGATTCTCAAAGCATAGTATCTGTAAGAATAAGAATATTTTTTTATGAACAATTAGTTTGTAATGATTCTATTTAAAATATGTTAATGGAGAAATTACTCTAATTCTTCTGGGAATAAGAAGAACAAAAGTTCTACAATTCCATCTGCTCTTATTATAAAGCTGAGTACTCGATCATCTAGATGACGAATCTCATTTCCAATTGAGACTGGAAGTATTCTGGAGCGTTGGTTTGTCGTCGTTATTTCTACGTGACATTCTAAACAAGTTATATCATTGATAGTTAATTTTAATTATTAACTGAAAAAATTATTGATTTAATTATTAAAATAATTTACTTAGGACGCAATCAAAGGTGACTGCCATAATATTTTGCTCAGTCAAGAAATAATAATAAATTGGCAAGAAAGATTTAACAGGCTCTGGATGTGTCCAATCAAAAAATGGACTGGTAGTTCCTTCATGATAAACTTGAATTTTTCCACGAGGAATTTTAATTAAGAAGTTACTCCACTTTCCAATATATAAAATATGAGGCATTGTTTTTCGATGCATTATTTCAAAGTCTTTGAAAAAATGTTCATCATCAGTAATTTAATTTTTAGATATTTAATTTAGCAGAATAATACCTCCAACTTCAGATCTGTAGTAGAGTATAGTCTCGTTATTTTTATTAGCTCCAATGACGAGCTTATAAGCAGACTTCAATCCATCATCAGCAGTCAAAATAATTGCTATGTAATCAGGTTTATTAGGTACCCAAATTTTAACGTTAATAAATAGACCTGTCATTCGATGCTGTGGTAAAATAAACATTCGTCGTCCATCATCAGATCCATTAATAAAATTAATACACTGCTCTGGAGCCATTTTTTTCGGTCAAAGATAAAAAATCTTGGATTAAAGATTGTAACTATTCTAGTTAGATTTTTATAATTATAATAATCTTTTAAAGTCTTTTAATGTTAAGAGAAAAGTCTTCTGATCCTTAATCTAACTTAGTTATCTTAAAAAATGCATAACTTGTATGTTAAAAAATTTTTTGTTTATTGACGTATAATATTTTGCAGCAAGAAACTCATTACCAACTGCAACCTTTCATAATTAAAAGAAAAAAAGCTGGCAAAAAATGAATTACCTGTCATATCACAATCCTTAACATCACATAAATCCTGTGGTACTAAAGGATCAGTAGTGTAACACCACGTTCCAGCAGCAGATTGCGATGGATCACGGCAATAATTACTAGCATCTTTTACATTTCGTTCCGGATAAAGAGTATCATTAAAATATTCAGGATTAACAGGATGAATGGGCTTTATTGTATCCCTTTTTTCAAAATTCTTTCTTATCTCATTAATTTTAATTGTTGATTTTTTATTAGTCTTTAATAATTCCGCATGTACTTGTCTGCTTTTCTTTTGCTTCTCTAGTTGTTCAGAATCATAATCACTTAGCCATGGAGCACACTCACGTCCAGAATGTGTAACAGCTAGTGTGCCAGTGTAATCATTAGCAGTTCCTGCCATTCGGCAATCAGCAGACCTACATTTTCTAATTGTGCAATCTTGTCTGTAAAATTTATCAGTTGCAGTTGGAAAAAATGTTATGTAGCAGTAAGGACCATTAGGATTATTGGTAGGATTTCTGCATTTATTAGTCGCATTCAGTACTGATTTTTCAGGGAACAAGATATCTTGTCTCTCATTTTCTGGAATCTGAAGAAAAAAAATGCAGCTTCTCTTTGATATTAGATTTTTAATTGGACACTTACGTATTTTGATGTCCATGGAATACAAGGACTCAAAGTCTTGGCAAACCATTGTGATCCTGAATATTCATCAGCTTTGGTAGTCAGACAGTTAGGGGGTGTAGGCTCTTCTACTGCATCTGCTGCTTCAGGAACACAGTACAAAGTCCAATGTGCAATGCCTACACTACTGATGCTGAACCAGCGCCATTTATAAGCAAGGAGATGATGCTCCAAGTACAATACTTGACGTATTATTGAATTATGATCTATCAAGATGTGTAGAGTTGATGGTGAAAAGCTGGAATGCCATTTTTAAAATTAATTTAATGATTTAATTGAAAATTACATCACTGAAATTTATATTTACATAAATACAAAGTTTCTCCACTCCCAATAATCAAGCAACTCTCTATTGAATGTTTCGGATATGTAAACTATTGAATGATCAATATCTTCATAAATTACTAATACTTTATTGGTAAATGCAATTTTGATCTGTCAAATGAGTCATTCAATTGAATATAAAATGGTTCAGTGCTGCATTAGAGTGAAATTAATTATTTACTGTGATGCAGGGATATTCAACAGCAGGACTGGTGTACAATTGTATTGAAAATTCAGAAAATGCACGTACGAATACTTCAATGGTGTATTCAGAATAGATTTGTCTTATTGGCCATACTCTCTGATATTTTTCTCCGAATGTTGTGTGAACTTCACAAGCTTTAGAAAATAACAAATATTTGTTTAAGTTTCATAAAAATAAAATGATTTATTATTGAACGTGGTAAACAGTTACCTTCTTGACAAGAGTCCATACTCCAAAGTAATCCACCACCGGTGATGCCGTAATACAAAAACCCATCTGGGTAAAGATCTGTGGTTGAATTTTTAACAGCATATTCTTGCATAAATAGAGGCTTCGTTGAACCTAATGCGTGTACAGATATTAAGCCATAACTCCAACTCACGATGAATCCAGACCATTTTTTTCCAGATAGTATGTGTGGAGTCACTTCGAAATTTGTCTCTACCTTTTTTCAAAATGTAAACATTTGAAAGAATAATTTTTTGAAGAAAATATCACTTTCTTACATCAAACTCAGGATAAACCATTCCGCTGTAGATATTCGAAATAAAAATTTCAGTTCCTGCTTTCCACTCATCAGCGATATTTTTTCCTAATGAGAGGATTGGAAGATGACTGAATAATATCCTTGCTCCAGTCTGTTGAAACAAACTCATTAATTTTCAATAATCAGCGTTGTTAAAATTAATTACCTTTTGTTGATCAGCTGGGTTCCAGAATTTTAACCAAACTGTGATATTTCCAGTTGTATAATTCATTTTTGTGATGATCGTATAAGCGTCAAATTCTTTCGTGTAAACTAAACAATCTCTATCATCACAAAAAGGAATATCACAGTACTCTTTATGGACAGTTTCAATGTTTTCACTGTCAACATAACACCAGGGACCCCCTGGATCACCATCAGGATTGCGACAATGATTCTCAGCCACCATGCGTGAATTTTCAGGGAAGTTTTTATCAGGAAATATTTTGTCTTCCTAAAAATACTTTATATCATTCTTTGTCATTCATTTAATAATATTCTAGTTACTTTTTCATGGTCTAGATGATGTTTTTGATCCCAATATTTGCATTCTTTCTTAGTTGAACTAATTTTTGTATCACCACTGTATTCTGAACCAGGTCCAGTTATTCGACACTCTAGATAGTTAAATAATTGTTTTTTCAAAATTTTAATGATTAAGATAATCAGGAAATATTACCATCAAAATCACACAAAGGGATATTGCAATCTTCATTGATTATGTTTGGATCTATCGTATAACACCAAGGGCCTCTAGGATCATCACTTGGATTGCGACAATAATTTTTTGCAATGAACATATTTCCATCAGGAAAATGTCGATGACTGATCCATCGATCAACCTGAAAAGAGATGCATGATGACAGTAAACATAAACTGATGAATAATTTTTCATTTCCAAGTAAAGATACCTCGTGTACTGGATTTTCTGCAGACCAAGCCTGACATCGAACACCTGATGAGGTTATTGACATTGATCCTTCATAATCACTTCCGATTATTGTTAATTTGCAATTCGATGAGTCCATTTGGTTAGTAACATTAGCTAAAAATTTTAAGTCAATCACAATCACTTATTTAAAACGTGAATGTAATAATAATAATCTCCATTGGCATTGATAAAACGTGTATGTAATTAATTAAATTTCTTTGTTGTCTTACATGCTGACGTTAAAAATATTTGAATGAAAGTAATAACTACACTGAACAATTCTTCTCGTTCTACCATTATACTCATAATTATTAAATTATTTAATTGACTGAAAAGACCAATGTAAACTTAATTTTTAACTCGAAATATTATAAATAATTTTCAATTGTTTCCCACATTTTTTTTAAAACTCAACAATTATTATCAGTCGGTAATTTAGAACATAATTTTATCATTAGAGTTAATAATCTTTGGTAAGAATTATAAATTACTACTATTACCGACTGAGCTGGCATCAGTACTGCATCTACTCCCCAATTTTCATTCCAAAGCCATCACTCCACGTGTGCAAACGAATTGTCGCTCCAATAATAAGTGATTAATCATTATTTACTGATAAATAAATAAAAATAATTGTGAAAATGGTGTTAGATTTAGATTTATTTCGTGAAGACAAAGGATTTAATCCAGAAAAAATAATAGAAAATCAACGAAAAAGATTTAAAGATGTTGGGCTTGTAACAGCAGTCATTGAAAAAGATAAATATTGGCGTCAGTTGAGACATCGTGCGGACAATTTAAATAAATTAAAAAATGTATGTAGCAAAGAAATTGGTGAGAAAATGAAAAAAAAGGAACCCGTTAGTGACAGTGATGTTATACCAGATGATGTAACGAATAATTTGGATGGCGTCACCTCAGATAGCCTCAAAGCATTGACAGTAACACAAATAAAAAAAATACGTGCACTTATAGATGATGAAATGGAAAAGAATAATCAAGAATTAATTAAAACCGAAGTTGAAAGAAATTCGGCTTTGAGAGAAGTTGGAAACCATTTGGATCCTTCGGTTCCTATCAGCAATGATGAAGAAGAAAATAAGGTAATTTAAATTTCTTTTCTAGTAATTAAGTTATTAAATAAAGTGGAATTTTTTTTATTTTAAATTTATTTTTTAGGTGGAGAGAACATTTGGCGATTGTACACAACGAAAAAAATATTCTCATGTAGATTTAATTCACATGGTTGATGGAATGGATGGAGAAAGAGGAGCTGCTGTCGCAGGAGGACGTGGCTATTTTTTACAAGGCGCTGTATGGTTTTTGGAGCAAGCATTGATTCAATTTGCAGTTAGGAAATTATTTAAAAAAGATTATAAACCTCTGTCCACTCCGTTTTTCATGAAAAAAGATGCTATGCAAGAAGTAGCACAGCTGGCACAATTTGATGAAGAGTTATATAAAGTAATTGGCAAAGGAGCTGACAAGGATGATAAAGAATCTGATGAAAAATATTTAATTGCAACTTCAGAACAACCGATTGCGGCTTTTCATCGTAATGAATGGATTCCTGAAGCTGCATTGCCAATTAAGTACGCCGGATTTTCAACATGTTTCCGACAAGAAGTAGGTTCACATGGTAGAGATACCCGTGGTATTTTTCGAGTGCATCAATTTCAAAAAGTTGAACAATTTTGTTTAACTTCGCCACATGATAATAAATCCTGGGAAATGATGGAAGAGATGATCAAGAATGCTGAAGACTTTTACCAGGAGTTAAATATTCCTTATCGAATTGTAAATATTGTATCAGGTGCTTTGAATCATGCTGCTGCTAAAAAATTGGACCTTGAAGCTTGGTTCCCTGGATCAGGAGCTTTTAGAGAACTTGTTTCATGTAGTAACTGCCTGGATTATCAGGCCAGACGTTTATTAGTAAGGTAAATCAAATATTATTTTTAAAAAAAAGATTTATTAAATAATTAAGAAATAATAATTTACTTAATAAATGTAAAATAATTTTATTGTTTCTAGATATGGACAAACAAAGAAAATGAATGCAGCTGTAAATTATGTGCATATGTTAAATGCAACCATGTGTGCAACAACTCGTGTTATATGTGCAATTTTAGAAGTATATCAAACAGAAACTGGTATTGACATCCCAGAAGCAATTTCTTCATTTATGCCACCAGAGTTCCAACATCATATTCCATTTGTTAAACCTGCGCCTATTGATGAGGCAGAAATGAAAAAGCAAAAGAAACAGAAAGCACATATACTTATAAAAAATTCACAAGCCATCGAAACTGAAAATAATTAATTTTTATTATTAAATACAAAGCTATTTTTTATTTTCTACAGCAATAAGATACACAAATATTTTTATTTTTAACAGTAACTTACTGTGAAACATTTGTTGAAATCATGTTATTCGAAGTACGCATTTAACTCACTCATATTTATAAAACTAGCTTATATATAAAGAAAAAATATCTAAAAATTAGTATTTCTCTATATCAAATATTTTATTCTTTGGAAAGCTCTTTTTTTTCTAATTGTCTTTATTCGATGTACTATCAAATCCCATAAATCTTTGCTCATATTCCCATTGTGCTTTAGATGAAATTAGCAAGTTTACTAAATATCCTTAACAGTACAAGTTAAAGGAACTATGTTTTTTGGAATCACATTGAATACTCACATTCCGGATAACACTTGCACTTGTAGTGGCTTTTTTGAACAGAGTACACTGGAATCCAATCTATATCCACATTAGCGAAAAATATATTAATTTAAAATTAGAATGACAAGTTTATTTGATTGTTTTTAAGTTTAGATACAAATTTTTTTAACAATAAACAATAATTTAAAAGAGAATCAAGGTTAATCATCTACCGAGGAAAGGACAAGCACATGCTAGTGGATCATCTGGTTCATCAGCTGTAAAAGACAGATTTAAGATTGAAAAATAAGTTTTTTTGTCTTTCTCTGCGGGATAGAATACGTTACTTTTCCAACCTCAAAGTAGGAAGAAAACTTGAACTTTGAGAGGAAGAATAAGAAAAAAATTTGATTGCTGAAAAATAACAATCTTTAATTCGAGAAAAAACATTGAATAATGTTGTTACAAATAGCTTTTCTCGCTGTAACAGTATGAAAAAAAATATATTAATTTGATAGTTTTAATTAATTGAAATTATAAGCTGAATTAAAGTGATAAAATATATTACGATCAATATCTTCTTCGGAGTCATCCTGACCGTTTGTAGTAAATGAAGTTAATATGAACACGAACAGAAAACAGAATACTATTGGAAATTTGGAATTCATATTGCAAGTTTGAAAAACTGTTTAGGTCGATCCTAAAATTTTTAACGGTAAATATTCAATATTTATTTAGATAAAGAACTTTTGAAGGAAATTTTTAATGTCTTTTAATTATAGTAGTTAAACTCTTACTAGTTATTGAATAATTCAATTCAATAATTATTGTTCGGTAGATTAAATAAACAGTCCATAATGAAATAATTGAATAGCTATATTTTCATTGTCAAATGACGTAAGTTCAATAACTGACAGGCATTGTATTTTGCAACAAAAGGGACGAAGAAGAGAAGTGGAACACGAAAAAAACAAGTAAATCAACAAATAAGTAATTAATTTCGTAACAAATTATAATAATTTTGAATGCATTAATAAATTGAAAAATTGATTAACAAAAAGCGCAATGAATGTATTTAAACTTATTACGATAATTTAGTTAATTTTCTTAAGCATTTCACGATATTCTCCGTCTTCTAAAAATTTTTGAATTTACCATTTTTTAAGATATTTGAAAATTATAATCGGCTATAAATAAGTCTGTTATTGTTCACGTTTTTACAGTTCTTTTTTTTAAATTTTAGTAGAAACAAACTGAGTAACAGAGTTTATAAATTTTTATTGAATTTTCAATTAAAATTTTTTAAATCTTTTACAATCACAGAATATTTTCTACAAATTTTTTCTCCAAAATGTTTTCTATTCTTCGGATTGTCCTATTTCATGCCTGGAGAATCCTTACCGCCAAATTCAGATCCTAATCCCCCATATCGAGATTCTCAATATCGTTATTTTCTTCTGGAGTTGCTGGTCCTGTAGATTAAAAAAGAAAGTTTGTTAAACTATCTCTAAAATTTAGATAAAAAAAGAGTTATTAGTTAGAAAAAAAATGAACACAACATGATAAATTAGTTAAGACTAATTATCTATTATATATTTCAAATAATTATACACATAATTTCTATTTGTAAAAATATTTTAACAACAAAATAAATTAAGTATGCCGAGTTAATTTATTTAATTTAAATTTCAATAATGTACATTTTTTTTTTTCTTCAATGTTACAAAATACTTTTTTTTCATCATTTTCTCTATTGTTCCGATAGTTTTAATGCGGAATTTCTCTTTTTTGTACAGATTTTGAATCTAAAAAATGAATTGAGAAGTATATTAATACCTATTAAAAGTCAGATAAATAAATACTACATTTTCAGTAGTTACCTCCAGGATAACACTTGCATTGGCGGACACCACTATCCTCGTTGCAGTCAATTTGCCAATCTATATCATTAACATTAGTAAAAATATATTTAAATATTAATCAGCTGTTTTTGAATTTTGAATTGACAAAAAAAAATTGATTATTTTTTAAAAAACAAAAATGACTATTTACCGTATTTACGACACATACACGGCGCTGATGGTCCTGTATCAACATCAGTAAATGATTATTCATTAAATGATTTAAAAAAAAAACTTATTTATTACCTGACCCAAAACATATTGGTTGTGCTGTAATAATATAAGAAAAAATATCTTAATTATATGATGTTAATAAATTTAAATAATATGCTGAATGAAAAATATAAAATATATTACAATCATCTGCTTCAGTGTCCTGGCCGTTAGCAATTAGCACGCAAAAAAATATAGCACAGAATACCACTGCGAATTTAGACTTCATCATGTAGCAAATTTGAAAACCTGAGTCGATACTAATGATGTTTTCGAGACAGGAAAACACGACACGCGTTGTGTTGGCCGAAAATGGTCGAAAGTAGCCGATCATTTCCGGTAATTCCCGAACGCTTATAGTATAAAGAACAACCATATCGTACCTTTGCAAATAGACTGTGTATAAAATTTTTATTTATAAAAAGATAAGATTACGAGATACGGGCATGGCAAAAAAAGTTTTGCATAAAATTGTAGTCGATGACAACGATCGAAAATATATTACATGCGGTGCAAGACTTAATAAAAAGTTCATTACTCTATCGTTCACGATGAATAATGTAGAGATTGCCATGTTAAATCTTTCGGAAACGCTTCGTAGAGTACTTTTATTTGCAGCATACCTAAATAAAATATTAAATCAATACTCATATCGATAACCATTATTAATAAGCTATACAGAAAATTGACCACAAACCATATGAAAGCTAAAATGTGCTCTTCAGCACTTTTACGTCGATGATCATTTGGAAAAAATTCACTCTCTTCAAACAACTCTACAAGTTTGTTGACAGTTTCCCTGGATACACGAAAATTTTCTCTAAACTAGAATAAAAATGATAAAGTTTAGTACGATGGAGCTATAAATAAAGAGTCAAAAAATGAAATACTCATTTTATACATACTTGTTTCTCTGTATAATAGTTGACTACATCTTCTATATAATTTTCTATTTTTCTTCTTCGCTGACGTCGACGTCTATTAAGTCTAAGTGGAATATCATCATCATCTTCTTCTGAAGAAGATGATGAGAATAGTTCAAAAAGCAGGAAAAATCTATCCAAACTTGCCTGCATACTTCATAGTATAATTACTTTTAAATTATCAAAGTTTTTTCGAACAGAAAAACACTTAAGAACACAAATATATAACCTATACAATAAATTCCCATCGTAGCGCGCGAATCATGTTTTAGAAAACTGAACTTCGGTTCAGATCGGGAATATTCGGTCAACACAACGCGTGTCGTGTTTTCCTGTCTCGAAAACATCATAAAACCTTTTTAAGTGGTGAATATGCCATTTTTTACGTTTAAATACTTTTTGAACAATTTATAATTGCTCTTCGACATTGTATTTAAGTGATTACAAATTCCTAGATTACAGAAATAATTAGCAAAAATTATTTCTTATCATAAATTTGATAAGTTACGAAACTTGTGTAACACAATATTTATTGAGATAATATTCAAATATCAACATTATTATATAATCGATTTTACAAATATGAGTTATTGGAACTACCATTTTTTTTAAGCAGCTGTTCGTATAAGCAATGTTTACAAATTATTATTGGTCGTAAATAAGTCTATTATAAAAAATAAACTTTTAACTTACATTATTGGTGGTGTTTTTGAAATTCTTAGTACAATAAATAAATGGAAATAAATAAATAGGTAAAATAAGAATATTTATAATTTTTAAATATTTTGAATCAATGCATTGTTTAAGCTTTAAAGAGCTAGTTAACGGTAAATTGTTGTGAAAATATTTCTTCAGTTACATGAATTACATAATTATTTGGTTATTCTTCGTTTTGAAATAAAGTAATTTGATAATTATTGTTAGTTACATAGAAAAATGTACATAATAAAATAATTGAGGCTAATCACATATTCTGAATAATTCTTAACATTATTACAGTTTTCTTTTTTTATATTTCAATAATTAAAAAAGAAAATAGTAAAGTATTAATTTTATTAATTTTTTTTTTATTTTTTAGCTCCTTTCATGGGATGTTTAACAGCTGAGAGTAGAAGAATAACAGACTGAACACTGCGTACAGTAGCAGACTTTCTACGAATGCAGCATTGGAGAAAATCAGTTGCTAAATTAGTGATAGCTGAAAAGTCATTGGTTGCTGGTAATGGTGAGTTAGAAATCTGATTATCAAGTAATCGTTATTTTATTCTTAATTCAATATTAATTATTAATGAAATACACTCAATATTTTTTTTCTAATTGAAAGTGAAGTTCAATTTTTGAGATAAAATGAATTAATTAATTTAAATTGAATTAATTAATTTTATGATGCAGAAAGATTAATTCCTAAACGATAAATGAAGAAAAAAAATGAATATGTTGATAATTAATATTGATGAAAAGATACATTATATTCTCAATAGCGATGAGAAAAAAGCATCTTCCGGTGATAATAGGAGGAGATATCCTATTGGAAATTAGCATACATAGTGTGATAAAAGACACTCATAGGTCAGTAGGCAAGAACATTTAATAAGAATCGATTTTATGCATGCAAATAAGTGACACCTTCTATCCATTCTCAAAGTGTGAATCATTGCACTCGCGACACTATCAGAATCCAATTTTTCTCCTCCACACAATGAGAATGCTCACACTCAGTTATTACTATCATACATTAACATAAATTATTTATTGTCATTACTTGGAGGTACGTCTGCCTCAGTATATCATTTTATCTGATAATTATGATCACGTGAATCTGATTGTGATTGATAATAAACCCATCGATTTATTTTTAAATATTCTAGAGTTATACAAAAACAGTAGATTGTTAACCAAAGAAGAAAAATATGATATTCTAACCTGGATATAAAATTGCTTATTTTCATTTAAAATTCGCATGTGTAAACGATTTTTTTTTTCTGCGGAATAGAAAACATTGCTTTTCCGACCTTACAGCAAGGAGAAAACTTTAACTTTAAGCGGAGACATAAAAAAAAAGTTATTGGGAAATAAATAAAGATTTGATAATTTTATTTTGGTATGGAGGAAGAAGGAAATTAAACTGTTTCTAATGTGCATCTGTGTGCACCAAGTATGAATGAATGTGGCGCCAAGAGAATGGAGTTTGTGTCTAATCCGTATACCCACGCACATCTTGAGTAACTAAGAGTGGTAAATACGAGTGTGCGTAGATAAATCATAATGTTCATGGCTTGAAAAAAGTAATTTAGTTTACGACTCTTAAATAATTTTTTTCTGTTTATATATAAAAAAATGTTGAGCTTTGATGATTCATCATCAGTTGAGTATTAAAACAAGTTTGCAAGCGTCAGTAAACAAAGTTACTGCTATATTAGTAGGTTATATATGAAATTGATATTCTCGATCTTACGTTGCATTTATAGTAGACATGTATTATCACTGAGATTAAATTTCTGATAAGCAAATTGAGTCAGCATTAGTCACATCATTTTAAATTGTTGTTTATTTAGGTATATTTTGATAGGGGATTTATTTTTTGAATTATTTCTAGATTTTGATGGGAAAATTTTAGTGTTGTTTATTTCATGACTTCCGGACGTTTTGTACTCTGATAATAGTTAATGTGAAGATGTGGGTATTAAAAAGTATAGAGAAATAATAATAAGTTAAATCACACTAAGAGAATCCATTCACCTTAGAATAGAATCAGTGTGGCATAATAAGGACTTATTCAAACCACCCACTTACAAATTTTCATATTTGCATTGATCCTACACGTATGAGCAGAATATACACGAGCAGTCGTTGATATTGATGGGTTATTGAAGATGGAATATTTATAAATAAGAAAAAAACTTTTTTTTTTTAATTTTCATTTTCAATGAAAAATTTTTTTTACAGATAACTTGATTAATAACTTTAATACTTAGGCTTTCCTCTTGAATTGGAACTTTTGAAAAAATTTCTGTATCTTTTTTTAATTAAATTATTAATGATTTAAACATCAAACTCACTATTACACTTAATGATGCTTAATTTTTATGTCAATTATTTGATTATCTGACCAAAATATTTTTTTTTATTGATTGAAGGCTTTAAAATAATACTTTATTATTAGGGCATAAACTTAAAAAATTCAGCAACTTATAAATATAGCGAAAAGACATAAAGTAATGCAGTTATGGTTTTTAGTGTAAAGAAAGAGTAAAAATGAAGTGCTTAATAACAGGTTAGAGCGAAACTTCTTCAGGTATATTATTTAACTTTAAAGAAAGGTTTTGCAAGCGCGTTAAAGATGATTTTCGGCCGCATAGTAATGCAGATATAAATCATGAGCTTATTACAAGCGACAGATGCATCGATAATAATTTTTAACTAAACATAAAAAAAATCCAACACACGTTTTTGTATTGTGTGCTTCTCTTTAAATGTTTTTTCTTCATTACTTCAACTAATAAATCATCTCATTTAATTTTCTCAACAATTAAAAATTAATTTTGAGTAATAAACGAATTAATATTTTCTTTTTTCACTTATTATTTATTGTCTTAATTTTTTTGCATTAAGTATATGCTGGTAATAAACTCGAATAATAAACAAGAAAGTGAAGTATGTGTAACTGCAAAAGTCATTAAAGTATCTAATAGATAATGATGTTATTGTTTTTTAAATTATTTTCATGTTGCGATTGCGTGCAGTTGAGTGTTTAACTTGGAAAATAATAATATCAACGGTGTCAGTTTATTTACGGTAAATAACACGCAATTATGTCGTGAATCTCACGATTTTATTGTCAAATTTTTTTTAGACCAACTTAAAATATGGTTTCAACGATATTAAAATAAATTAATCAATAGATAAAAATTGTCAACAGAGGCTAATATGGTGGAAAATTAATTTTAAAGCTAAAAATAAACTATTTGTAACTTAAAAAAATATTAAAAATTGTATAAATAATTTTTTAAATACATATATGAATAAAAAAAATTAACAGTGAATAATTTGAGCATACGAGCAAGAAATAATCGCGTGTAGAGCGTTTGAGATTGCATGTGCAGATGAGATGAGTTTTCGTGACATAGATCGCGTGGACAGCAGCGATATCTAATCGTAAAATGTCAGGAAATGTTAATAATCGATATATTCCCATCACGTATTTTGTGCTGAATGTTCGAGTGATGAAAAGAGATGAATACAATAATTTTTCTAATCAATATTTATCATACATTACAACTCATAATATATTGATAAAATTCCAGAGATTGTTATAAGCATCTTTATCTGCTTTTTATATTTTTTCCATCGATTTACATAGTTTTTAATCAACGAGAAAGATCTCCCAGCGTTTCTTCATGTTTTTCAAGGGTTTTTTAAGACGAAAAAAAATTTTTTTTCGCAGGTTAATAATTTTATTTTTTATTTATTTATTTTTTTTTTTTGTACTACACCAGGTGCAGAAATATCCAAGGTTTATGTTAGCATTCCTTTGATACCCTATGATCATTGTATAGACGCATAGACTTGACTTTTATGACTCAATCAAGATTTGTGAAGCAGATCTTCACCTGACTGCAGTCTGCAGTATCTAAGATTTTTGCTTGGATTTTTTTTATTACTCTAGAGACTGAATTAACGACTGCCCTAGTACTGTATATAAATTACACATTTCTTCTTATAAAATAATGTCTCATAATAATAATCAATATAATTCCACACAAATTGTATATTATTTACAAATATTTATTGACATAAAAAATTCTGTCACAGTCAGAGGTTCCATTGGATCGACATAGACACGGTCGAATATAGCCACGATAAAGGCGGACATAAAAAGTACGATGCAGCTTAAGTGGTAGAGCATCCTATCACGTAACTAGGAGGATCGTAGATTCGACTTCCGATCTCACCCAGTTATTTTTTGTTTTATGGGAAAAAGAAATGATTTGAAAAATTCTTATAAAATGAAAAATAGAAGAATAACAATTGTTGAGTGTCAGTATAAATTTTTTTTTAAGACATACGGAAATAAATAAATATTTATTATATATTAAAAGTGATATATAATATATTAGTACAGTTACGAAATGCTATCGAGCATGCATATGGTCACGGTTGGGTCGTTTTACGCGGGCGAGAACCAGCCACACGGATAAAACATGGATAAGACGGTGGTCCACGAGACAAAAGGCGCGTATGAGAGCTCGTGAACTGATTGCCACTGATAGCATCGGAGATTTATGCATACTAGTCTAGGTAACGCGTGTGCTATACCAGAGACTATCTTAAGAACCGCATAGATCTCATCCTGAATCTATTTGTTGTCATAAAAAACTTTAATGGCTACATAAAATTACATGAAAATTAAAACGATATAAACGCTTTTTTCACATTGATTCCTTCAATGATAACAGTCGATAGGACAACCGATTTCTAGCTCTAATGATAAAGGGATTAATTTACAACAATTGTTGGATCATAAAAATAATTATTTTTACATTTTTTTCTGACAACCAGACACTCCAATACTATCTTACAGTGACTTCAAATAACTTATTCGATATTTTTTTTTATAAAAAAATGGGTGTTTAGTTTTGTAAACTTGTTGATTAATTTTTTAGTAATTTAATTAATAAATGAATTAAATAAATATTGTGTAATGATTGATAGAAATTTGTGAGTAAAGACAAATTTGATTAATGAAAAAAGAGAAAAGTATTTATTGAAAGTATAAACGTTACAGTACAAAAGAATATAAGCAGAGGTAAGAGCCGGAAGTGCGGACCATGCAAAAAAAAAAAAAATATAAGTTAAGCAGGTTAGGTACTGCATGACACTTGATGAGTTTGTCGATAATCAGTGAGATACTCTCAACAGTAATTATTGATTAGTTGTTACATTTTAAATCTTTTGAAACATAAAATACCTTAGGATTATTTTAGATTGATTGAAAAAATTTATTTAACGTTATTTAAATAATGAAAATAATTTTTTCGATGGTTTAATGAATAAATGAAATATTAGTATAAATTAATAGGTAATAGGCAGTGATTTATAAAGAATGGGTTAATATAAAAATATAACATATTATACTCGAGTACTCATTATTCCAATTAAATTGCAAAATTCAATAGAAATAAGAAAAGAAAAAATGGTTTAAATTAAACAATCGTTATGGATAATTGAAGTAAAGTATCTCGCAATCAAAGGCTTTCATCAGAACACGATAAAATCTCTTAATCGTCGTTAAGACTTATGCATGTTAAATCTCACCTACATATTAATACATTACTGATGGTGTAGTGAAAGAGATTGAATTGAGTATAACTCAATAGCCATACGCACATAATAGACAGACAGATAATAGTTACACTTGTGTATATATGCGTACGTATTATACCGGAATATTACACTATAATGGTGCACAAATAGGCCGAGATAGGAGTAGGCACAGAAAAATAAATAACTTGAAGAAATTAAAAGGAAAAGTGTGAAAGGTCAAGGGAACGTAGCCGCGATAAAATAAATGAAAGTTTCACTTTCGGGTACGCTTTTAAAACTTGATTGAATGCGTGTAGAGTAAAGGAATAATGGCTAGTACGCGTGTACATGTGTAAATGTGCTAGAGACCATAGGAGGTAAATATGGACAATGAAAAACGCCGGGAGGTGTCCATTGTGTATCGTATAATCTAGATCAAAAACATTCTTTTTTATAATTTTACAACTCGCGTAACATTTATTACATGTTTCACATATTTCGATAATGTAATTAGTGTTTCTTTGCTGAGAAAATTCAATATTTCCCTTATTTATTAAAATAAAAAGTTTTTAATAATATTTTCCAGCAAAATAAAAACAAAAAATAAGTCTGGAGGTATTTTTTTGTTTTTCACGAATTGCTATTGTTATAAACAATATACAATTGTTTAAAATCATGTCAATTCATCGACAACCATATTGTTTTAATATTGAGTTTAGTTTTTAACAATATTAATCACTCAATAAGTGGAATCTATTTCAAATATCTTCTTAACTCAATTTATTTAAAAAAAAAAAAAAAACGGCTGGATCGAATTTAAAAAAATTCTTAGAGTATTCTATTTTATCCCAAGTACCTCATATTGCTTCGATTTTCCTTATCTTTTATTTAAAAATAACAATAAGATGTAAAGAAACGTGTTTAAGATGGTGATAAACTAGGATTATTTAGAATTTATTATAGATAATGACAATGAGATGATTTATTCTTTCTCGGATTGTTCCAATTTGTGTACACATGTAGGTAGATAGATAGACAATCGAGGGAATATGAGTTTAGCTGTTTAATGTTAGACATTATATCCGCGAACTCTCGATAATTTATTCAATTACAGCAGATCAGATCGACTTTTCAGATAGTAGGTGATACACCTTCTCATGACTAGGCGCGAGTCGATATAGTTCGCAACCTTCAATACAGCAATTTGACACAATAATCTATTAACTTTCGACATAAAAACCATTGTAATTTGATGAAATACTATGTTACAATACGCAATGTACATGCACTTATAGACATATCGTAATCGTACGATAAATAATCATTTTTTTTTTCATTCTCTTGTTCCCACATGTGTTGCTAACATTAAAACTATTTATTTATTACTTGAAACAATAATTTTAAAAAGGCTTTAAGACTTAAAAAAAGAATGATTTAAATAAAATAAATGATGTTCTTTATTTATAGAATATAAAATAATGCTTATAAGTTTCATAAGCTGTAGATATACGACACGTATCAGATCAACCTGCTCTCGTCGGCGGCGAGATCAGCAGGATAGTAATCTTCGACACGCATTGCGAGCTTATCAAGTCGCGCCGTGAGTCTTATATCTCATAAATGTATCCCTATTCTTCTACTCTTATTATATTGCACGGTAGATAGATAAATGTACACCATATCGATATAAGCATACGTATAATCTCCACTCACTTGGCATCTTTCTGCCACCGGCACTCTATACCTGGCCTGTAATATCAAAGTCGATCAACCTCGCGCCATTATTAGTCACTTTATAGTTTTTGATTATTTTTAGAATGAAACTTTGTAGCCATTTAAAAGCATCAACAGATCAGTTTATTTTATCAGTAAGGAAGAAAAAAATCAGTTGGTTGATAAAAACATAAATTTTTATTGCTGAAGATCAGAAAGGAAGCTCTGGTATGCTAAGTCTCATCATTCATCAGCTTCTCTGCTGGTTGAAATACACTAGACATTTCTAGATTCTATACATTATTGTGGCTAACTTGAGCTAATGAACAGCTAAAAGCATTTGTTGTAAAAATATGTACATACGTAAAGTAAGTCTCGTAAATCTGATCAATGCTAGAGGGTAGTTCTCTTTGCTGGTTGTGCTATGTTAAGATCTATCGATCTATCACAAATGTTTCTCTTATTGCGTAACCACACACGAAACACAACATACTCAAACTCACGCACTTGGCGATTCATGACTCGACTGATGCTCGTTACGCGCAAGAAAGTCTTATTTTCATGACAATACAGATTACATTTATCCTTACATGGCTTTAGATATTTTTATTTATGAGTCTTTGTGGTCTTCTCCAACTTCTGAAGATATTTTCATAATCTTAATTCATAGTATAATTGTGTTTTTATTCAAGTTATAGATATAATATTTTTATTGAGAATTAAAAACTTAGATGTGTTCATGATCTTGATGATGGGCAGGTATATTTAGAATTCAGGTCGCTTAATAGTTAATTAAGATTTCATTGGACGTTAATTTTACTCACAAGGTTTGTGATATCATCGAAAGACACGTGTTCAAATGGGGTTTTTGCGATTAATTCAATAAAATGTTGTCATTGTTTATTCTCTAGAATATTGTGCGCACAAACTACGCGCCAATAACTTGATTATTATTTAAAGTTTTTGATCAATGAGATATCAGTCACTACATTATTCATTATATTTCGATTATTGACTCTACATAGCCACGTAAATTTGTTAAAAGGATAACAGTGGCAAATTTTTAAAAAATAATAATTATCTTAACAGAGAGATTTAAAGGGTTCTGAATGTATTGTTGTTAGTGGATTTCGATTGATTTTGAACCGAGTATTAAATTCTAACATTTATTATAATATGAGTTGAACAGAATAAAATGTGAGACATTTCATAGTGAGTGATTTTTGGTTTTAATTAGTTACACAACAATTTAATCAATGAAAAAAAGAGCTGGAAGCTGCACATTTAGTTCCTACGACTAACTCATTGGTGTACGCAGCTTGGATTCTGAAATTGGTTTCACGAGGATTTAAAGAACCTGTCATGACTTTCTGAAAAGATGGAGTAATCACCCAGAGCTCATCTCTTCCATCAGGAGCAGTAATTATCTGAAAAAAAAATTATCTGTTAATCAGCAAATAGAATTAAAGCTTCTAGACATTTACTTTCAAGCCTGATGCAAATTGAAGAGTTTCTCTGTCAACAACAAGCACATCTAGATTTTTTCCACCGAACTCTGGATGACTTTTGCTATTCCAACATCCAATAGCTGTGTCTGACATCAAACCATAATACAACACACCATTTTTATCCATGGCTTGAGCTCCAGCTTGAGAAGACCTTCCTTTTCTAAATGAGCTGAATAATTTAGAGACTGCATAGTCATTGTCATGATTCTCAAACAGAGATGAATTTCTAAAAAAAAAATAAAATGGCGGATAGGATATTAATTTCTTAGTGAGGTTAAAATTGTTTTATTAACCTGATAACTGATGTGCGAACTTGACTTTCCATGACACTTGCTAGTGAGTGAAAATAAAGCATCCTATCACCATACCCAGTCAGTGGACCTAAAGCTAAGCCAAAGATACCATCCATCAGATTAAAACTCTCTCCAGCTATTGTGAATGAACCATAGTCTGGGTATGGATAGAACAGATTGTTCTCAATACTCCATGACTTTTTATTCATATCATCGTAAACAATTAACTGAAATCCTGTTACGTCTGCAATGTAGACAAATGTGTGATCACACTGGCTACGAATATCAACAGCTGGTGTGATAAAGAGAGAAGAAGGCTTGTATTGATTCTGTGAAAATATGTAGGTCGTTGATGTATTAGTGTTCAAGTCAAACTTCAATAGTTTTGGGGGGCATATTTGATCGTCTATTAATTTTCCTGTGTCTAAGACCCACAGTCTGCTACATTCGTCTACCTACAAATTTATAAAAATTCTTCTTCATGAGAAATAATGATAAAAACATTGCTTTCTAGCTTAAAAATGCTTGTTTACCTTTATTCTGTATACTGAAACAAGATTATCGCAGTTTCCAATTCTATTTCGCCCCCAGTTAGGATAGGGGATGATGATAGGATCGTTGACTTGTCTTGTTAGGGCATTGTTGTGGACAATGTATCCAAGAGTAGCAGGGACTCCTTTTTGAAACCGTGGGATTGTAATGAAAATTTTAGAATTGCTCGTACCCACTAGAATCCACAATAATACATCATTTCTGCTAATTAATTCCATTTTTTAGCAATAAATAAATGTTTTACTGTTCGCTACGTCCACATCGATAGGCACTGGAGCTCCAGGAATGAATTCCTCAGTCTCAATAGCTCTCTGTCTTGCATGATCATCACTAAAATCGAAATCCAGTGCTCTCCATGAGTGTATTAATTTCAATTTTTTATTTGTCGTTCCAAAATCATAACGAGGAATTGTTTTATAGGCTAATAAATAATTAAAGAAGTAACTTAGGATGATGCAGAACTGGATTGTCTTAGTGATCTGGCTTGTCATGATTCACTGCAACACACAGAGCTGAAAAAATATCTTGGTTAAATTTCACAGTTATACTGACAGTAGTTGGGCATAACAAATAATATAAATAAATTTTTTATCTTCTTATCGCATCCCGTTGTCATGTGTCTTTGTATAGTTGAGCTGTTCTCTATTGACTTTTATGATAACAAATATTTTAACTACATTGACTTCTAATTGATGCTAAATTCTCTTTTATGCTAATTGAATAACTTGATGTTGTGAATACAATACATTTATTATAAAATTATTTATTTTTATCTTTATATAAAAATAAATAATTCAATTTGAATCTTATTAATAACTTATTTTAGAATTAATTTATTCATCAATTAAAAGTTTAAAAGCTTTACGAAAGGTTCGAGACTTTGTTTAACGTTGGATATTCAACCTCAAGTGAGTCATGAAAATTTTTTTATCATAATTAGTTGATAAAATGTTACCTTGAGAAAAGTCCTTGAAATACCAATAGAAATGTTTAATAAAGAATTTGAATTTGTTACAAACCAGATAAGTTGTATTTAAGCAAATCTACCATCATTGATGTTATTTATTTATAAAACAATATTTAATTGTGCTACATTTTATTGAACAATACCATTATCTAGATATGTGAATTTTCCTTTTACTCATAATCATCCTTCTGCAACAACTCACAGGCTTAGTGTAACAAATAATATCTCGAAATCGTATCAAATTGAGTTAAAATATCGATTCATAAACACAAAGATACCCGTGAGTATCGCACCAGTGAGCATTAATTCAAGAGTAAAGGGGGATGATAGCTAGGGCATACACAGATATCGTGTGCCAATGTATTAAGTATAGTTTATATAATGAACCCTCAGTTGCACGTTCAATTTACAATAAGAAAATCAACGCCAACCACTTTTATCCCACGCTATATACTGCCACGTGTTTTGGATCATTCAACCTGCTCTGCTCCTGACAAGCCGTGTGAGTTTTTTGGTTGAATCTGTACTGTTTGCTCTTATTTTTGCATTCATCTACCTGCAAATACAATCATTTTTTTATTTAAGGAATAATTTTTCCTCTTTTATAATTCAATTGTACAATAATTAAATGCTGGTAGTGAAATAGCTGAGTTTTTTACTCTCAATCAAAAATTCCTACAGAGTCCAAGGAATTTTTTTTATAAAATCCAGCCCCGAAACTTAAAAGCTGAGCTTTTGCCCTTAAAAATGCATTGTTTAAAATTGTTCTACGACTACTTTTTACCGAGTTATGATTTTTTAAATAAATCACTAAATTTCAGCATTATCAAATTCAGAATCTTTCTGAGCTTCTATCTTTGAGCTTTTATTACTTTCAGAAAAAATGTTCAAATCAAACTGTCTTATAGCTCATTTTGAATCTCAAAATCTACTGTACAAAATAAAAATCCTTGATTTTACTAAAAAAAATTATTCTGGCTGTAATAATTATTTAAAAACAATTACAAAGAAATATTAAAATAAGAACATGCCTTATTAGTTTTAATTTTCGAATTTTTTTTTTTTAAAAATGAAGAATGAATAATTGAAGTGATAAATAAATTGTATATGATATAAAGTAGGGTGTAGATATAGAACAATGATGAGCTCAAGCTTCCGATTGAGACGAGTGGCTGGCTCGTGCAAGATATTCATCCTGATGACTATTGACTCCTCTTGTCGTTTATCACGCTCTCTTTTCTTCCGTTACGTCTATATAGATTTACATTATATATTGTACTACTATGTACTACTATACATTGACCAAGTATATTGTGCGCAATCAGAGCGACTGATTCATTGCAGCGGATGTACGTCGTCACAGGAATTCTGAACCATTGACTAGAGTGCTCCAAAAACTTTTAAACAATGCAACATCAATTGCTAAGATGTCAAGTGTAAATTTCAGACACTTATTTCTATTTTTTAGTGAATGAGTTTGATTCATTTAATTTTGCAAAAGATTTTTTTTTCAAAAATTAATATTATTAATTATCTAACCTATAAAAAATTTTTATTCAACCATTCTTCACTAAAATAATACCTTAAATTGGATTATTGTAATAATTTTTGAATTATTTAATTCAGAAATCTGCATCCTAAGAAGTGAAAAGACGTCTAATTGCTTGAAATAATTACTCCAACATTGATTTATAATCTTCAACTTCATAGAACTCTGTAACGATGTGTCCTTGATTTCAAGTAGTTCCCACAGGTCTGCTAGTGACTCGATGAGAAACATATTGTTGCTGTTGACAAAGCAACGTGCTACTCAATAAATGAATCGTGTGTATGTTCATTATAGTCATCATATCAAAAGCAATACGTTAGAAAGAGCGAGGTGGGAGCATAGAAAAGGTCAAGTGTGAGAGAGAAAAAATCAGCGGGCATAGAAGGGATCAAAATGGAAAGAATAAAAAAAAGAGAGAATTGTGCGGGTTACATCCATCACCATGAAATCGCCCTGCTCGTAGTCCACCCTCGTGAAGCGGGTGGGAATAAACCATGATCACCATCCTATTACTGATTCCCATGAGTATCAAGAGCTAGCAAATAAGACAAATGTATATCTACATGGCTGATGAGCAATAGGGTGCATGACATCAGAGACATAATTGAAGTCTGAACTGGTATCTGAGAATAATTCTCAGAACTTTTGGTCGGTTTAATTAACACAAAGTATGAAGGGTTTAATGAATTTTTGAAAAAAAAACTCTGAAATAAAATTCCAAAACATTTATTTTTAATAATCATCTTTTGAATTGTTGATATAAAATTGTGTATTTAAGAAGATTCCATCACTGCATAGACCCATTCAGAATACGCACCAACTCGGGTATAAACAGTAGGAGCTCCAATAGTTCCACAAAGCAAATGACTCCAGGAAACAACACCAATAACTACATATTTGTCATTTTCTTTATTAACCAGAGCACTGCCACCGTCTAAGATACAAGCTCCAAAGTGTTCTCCAACTGGTCCAGTGCAAGTTTGATTACTGTTAATCTCCACTGGCGAAAATTCAATGCCGAAGAATGCCTCGTTGATGGCCTCAGCACAAGTTAGGGCATCTTCCACTGGAAGGTACTTGTTGTAATGAAGCTCCTTGGGAAAAGTAGGGATATAGTTGACACCACTTGAACCCCATCCCGCTAGAGATCCAGAATCAAAGTAAGTACTGACATCAGATACTCCAGCAATGTCTACGTATCCATTGAAGGTAAAAGGAGAGTCGACTTCGAGCATAGCAAGGTCATTCTGAGCGATGAGTCTCTTGGAAATGATAGGTCTAAAAGCAAGATTTTTTTATTACTTTCATTTGGACTATTGGGTTTGTTTGAAAGAAGAATTTTCTTACCGTTTATAGTTTGGATGGGTGACATGACGAATAACATAACGAACTTGTTCACTAGCTTCTTCTTGATCGAAGACATGTTTACCAGCTTTGACCACTATTTGACCATATTTACGTACACAGTGTGCTGCTGTTAGCACCCATTTATCACTAACTACTGCTCCACCACAGTAGTAAGGGGCTTTTAGAACTGGAATTGGGATTTTGCTCTTCCAGTAGAGACCTACATGATATGGGAATTGGTGTGGAGCTGCTGGATCTCCATTAAGTACTGCCAGGGAACCTTCATCACAACATTATTTAATTCAATTAAAAATAGAAATTAGAAAAGCAAATTTTCTTTATCAATTTATTCATTAAATTATTTAGAATATAAAGTTTTCTGATAATTACCAGTTGCTAAGACGGCCAAGAGAGTAAAATATAATGTCAGCATGTTGACAATCGTTGAAAGACAACTATTAGCTTTAGACTCTAAATGAGCTCTTTTTATACCGAAAGTTAAAACAGATAAGATGCTAATAATATTTGTTTAAGATGCTCGTGTTAATTAGAATTGATTATCAATCTCAGATATCTGCTTAGTTTAGTATATCAGTGCTTTGAGATCAAACTAATTTAATAAATAAAAAAGTATTGGACGATTGAGAAACATATTTTTATAGATTCATTAATTGATAAAATGATGTTTTCGTACATCAATAACTTTGTCAGTATCAAGAGCTTACAAATAAGAACAATGTATATCTATATAGCTGATGGGCAATGAGTATCTAAGGCTTTGTAGCTCTTGGTTGGCTCAATTGGCAATAAAAAAAATTTAAAGTCTTTAAAAAAAATACTTATGAACACAACTTAAAAAATATTTACTCTTGACAATTAGCTTTTCAAGTAGTTACTTGATCTAAATTAGAAGATTTCAGAAGTAATACAGAAAATAAATTAAAAATTTCATTCGATTTTAAGACTTCATTCAAATTGAACCCTATCCTGCTAGCAATCCACCTTGGTAACGAGTACTGACGTTAGGAATCTTAGCAGGACTTGCATGTTTGTTGAATTAAAAAAGAGGCGATATGTTTTGCAGACTTCAGTTTATCAGCACTTAAAAATGAAGTTAATTTAGCTTATTTCGAAAGACGATCTAGATGAACAACATGTCTTTATTGATCTATTGATGGATTACTTTTTTTGTCCAATTAATAACTCTCATTAATTATTATTAGAAATGGATAAATTGGTGATTGTGTGTGATTTTTCGTGCATGACAAATACATATATGTGAATAATAATAGACAATGATAAGCAGAGAATGGACGCGTGTCATCTTGAATGTTCCTGACTGCTAGATGATTGTGTGATGTGCACGTGTCAAAGACTTTACCCTGCTTTGTCTGCATCAAAGTCCAGTCAGCTAAATCTAACTATATCTAACCAGCAGATCACAGCACACTTACAATAGCTAACTGATAAAAGAAGATATCTGATTATCTACATTACATTGGCTGTTATTACCATAACAAGTGTTATTAATTAACCTGATCACTGACATTAAACTTTTCTCTACACTCTTTATCGTAGTTTTCTATTATTGATTTTATCACGGATGATTATATTTTAGTTGCTTCATGACTGCAAGTCATTTCCAAGCATTCTCAAATTTATTCTTCAAATTTTTATTTATTTCTTTTATTATTCAAGTCTTCCAAGTTGTTTCTTTCTTATAAATAAACCTGTATGATGTAACCAATTAAAAATATTTTTATCATCTTCAATGATATCAACATATGATCAATTAATTGACCAAAGACGTCCCAAGAATTAGCAAAAAGAAATAATCATTAAAATTTCCATTAATGACGTGTTCATTTCCTTTTACAACACCTCCAAAGATCTCTCTTTATCTCTAGCTAAATTCTCCTCTAGACCTCTAGTGATTATTATTTCAATGTAGACATTTGCATGCTATGCAAAATAGCAAAATCAGTAGTGACGCCGGCATTATCGAGGTGTATATTGCTCGTGTGGCGGCAAACGTGTCATAGAGGCCGCTGTTGAGTACTAATAATAAATTAGAAGTCTGCTTATTTGCTTTTATGGTAGAATAGTTTGTGAGAATGTATACGTAAGATAGATCGAATTTATTTATATCCATACGTGATATGTACAGGAAAATAAATGCCATACTTTTGTTATGTGCCGTGATTATTAATTGCGGCCACACCGTTTAATGAGTGATAAAAATCGACTCTTTGAACTCGATAAAGATCGATAAACGCTTTAATTAATGTTCTTTAATTTATTAAAAATTCATTTTATGTTTCGGAAATGTTTTAGATTTTTCTTGAGGAGAAGTTCAATAGTAAAATGGATGCCAGTTGTGGCTTTTGCGTAATAATTTCTTGGTTTCAGAGTCATTTTTCTAGGACTTTGTTGAATAGTTGGCAGAACTGAAGCATTAATTTAATTGAAATCATGTTTTGCTACGAGAACAGTAAATTTACTGTATACAGTAGTATGTTGATTGAAAGTTCAATAAATAAAAGACTTAAAAATCTAGTGACTTTAACGTGTTAAGTAAAAATCCCTAGATTTTTTGATTCCGAGTATCGACAAATGTACTTTGTAATGAAATTTATGGGAACATTGGTATGTATATATTATTTTCATTGTCTTACTCCAACAGTATCGTATCCAATAGCGTCATTGACATTTCCGTAGAAGCATGTGCAAAATCAATTGACTCCCACGGACCCGGAAGACGTTAGATGTTTAGCACGACGCTATGCGTACTGAAGATATGTGTATATGAATGTATATAAATGTATATAGAAGACTGATAGACAAAGAGATAGATAGAGAAGATACTAAAAGACATATGGACTACGTAAGAAATTTCTTGTGGTTTGACACTAACATCGAACGTTTCGCGCAACAAGAAACTTGTTGTTAAGAAACTCATAGCTTAGGTGGATGGAAGAAAAATAGCCTTACATATTATGGAATATTGGTGTGCGGGAAAGAAAGTTTTACTTTTTTTACTTTCTCATATTTTCCCAGGAGAATAATGCCGTTGACTATGGTAGCTTTGATGTTCTAAATTCTTTAGCAAGCTTTCAACGGCTGTATTTTTTTAAAAAATTCACGAATTTTGATGAACTAAAGCGCATTTTGAAGCTTATAATCTCTTCTATTGATGCTAATTTCATAAAAAATTTTATTACTTTTTTTTTTTTATTTTTCTTCAAATATCACTGCAGAAAATAGCTTTTGAAGGAAATAAATGCTGTCTGATTTTTAACTCACGTTTAAAAAAATCTACAGAGTCCAAGGAATTTTTTTTATAAAATCCAGCCCCGAAACTTAAAAGCTGAGCTTTTGCCCTTAAAAATGCATTGTTTAAAATTGTTCTACGACTACTTTTTACCGAGTTATGATTTTTTAAATAAATCACTAAATTTCAGCATTATCAAATTCAGAATCTTTCTGAGCTTCTATCTTTGAGCTTTTATTACTTTCAGAAAAAATGTTCAAATCAAACTGTCTTATAGCTCATTTTGAATCTCAAAATCTACTGTACAAAATAAAAATCCTTGATTTTACTAAAAAAAATTATTCTGGCTGTAATAATTATTTAAAAACAATTACAAAAAAGTAGAAATCGTTAATTAAATCAAACGAAATTTAGAATTAATATAGTTTTTAATATAAACAAAAAGTGAACGATAAAAACAAGTTGAAATATAGGGGCGGAAATGTTGCCAATTAATAGCATTATAAATTCAGCCGCACCAACCAGTCTTGCAAACAATGGACTAACGTTAGTTGTAGAGCCGTTGTAGCTACGAAGTACACACGCGTTTAGCCGATTAACAATCATCTATATGCTTTCTATGAGCCTCAATATATGTGTATGGAAGTGCAGTATGTATAGTAATATGGCAGTAGATACACTCGGGAAATATGGAAAAAATAAAAATTTCATTTAAATAAACTCTACTCTTGTTGTGCTATCAATAAGGAATAGTGTTTTACAATCTAATTTCCAACTAACTATGTAATGAATGACACATTAATGGGCTTATGAATTTAATTTGTATGGACGAGAATGAAATAATTATAAAGCTGCATCATTATAATCCTTTCGATGGAGCACAATGTATGACTCTTATTTATTCCATGGAAACATTTTAATTATTAAATACCTAGGCATTACGTGGATGCTTTTAAACCAACAAAAATGTTTGTTTTATTTTGGAGATATTTTTCATAGTAGTGGAAAAATAAGTGCAAGAGAAAGCACCGTATCTAATATATATAATGTCTACAACGGCAACGTAACCAAGAACTCTCTAATTGGAGATTTCTATTGTAGTTAACCAACTTGAGGTAGCCGTAACTGGAAACCGTAAACACCAATTTTTATTACGTTTTCTTATACAGCTGCTCTCGCCTTGAATCGATATGGCCACTGATAAACAAAACTATTTTACTTTACACACGCTATAATTATTATTTAATGCTTTTATTATTTTGCCAGTTGGACAAGTCATGATTATCATTTTTTTCTGGCTTCACTGTTATTTTAGTCGATAAAAAAAAATCTTGGGAAGTTTATCATGCTTTTATACAATACATTCCATAATAACATTGCTTTTAAAGTCTTTTTTTGATTAATTAACAATTAATTCTAAGCCAACTTCTCTTGTACAACAATCTCTAAATGATCGAGTTTTAGATGTTTTGATTTAAAAATTTATTCCGGTGAATCTAGGAGTTATGGAGAATTTTTTATAGTACCATCGTGTAGAGGGGAAAAAGAGCGATCTAAAACACTATAATTTTATGCAAGTTCATTCGGAAGAAGCGAAGAAAAAAAATTATTGAAAAATAAAACAAATTAAGTAGTGTTGGAGAAGAATTAGATTTGTCACTAGTGGTAAAAAAAAAATCTCTAAAATTTTTTACCATTTAAATAGTATTAAAACATTAGTCATAAGTGTTTATAAAATCAAACCGGACCCACGCCGACGCGGTAGTCGATCTTGGTTGATCTAATATTGCGTGAACGTGAACACGTATTGTTCGATAATGGTGTGTGCACGGGTTTTAAATCGCACGGTTGATTATTTCATAGGGACATTCCCAGACAGTCAGTGGTCTTGGCGCCCGGTTATCAGACACAACAGAGAGAGAGAGAGAGAGAGAGAGAGAGAGAGAGAAGGAAAAAGAAAAAAAAGTCTTTTTAAATAAAACCACATCAACTATATATTTATATTCGCATTCGAGTAACATAACCTCTAATGCACACAGCAGCCTACTACACTACTGACTCCACACAATACACCACCCCCGGCCTTTGTTTCTCCGTCTTATGTTTTTTAGCTTCTAAAATCGTTTCAAATGAAACCGGTCAATATCTTTGTGTCTCTCTTGTCTTTACTGTCGTGAATAAAACATCTAATTGTCGTCTTAATTATCAAGAAATGGAGTTGTTCTGATTCTCGTGGAAGTAAGGGCGTCTTTCTGAATTAATTTTCAGTTTAATATTTTAGAGGTTATGAGATTGTTGGTGTTGCGTCATACAGTGTGCACAATAAACCCTGGATACAATGCATCATGGCTAATAGTACGCACACACATGCGTTATTAAACGAGTTAATTTATTCTGACGAGTATCGAGGGCGGCCTATCAGTGAATAACTTGCGGGAACCATAGATATATATTTATTCATGACAATGAATGAATTGTTTCTAAGGTGCGCCTGGATGTTTGTACACATGAAAAGATAGTTGACATTTTTTATTTGATAATAGATATTTTTTTAATTCAAAGAAGCAATCAATTAGTTGATTGATTAAAGTTTGATAATAATGTTAGAAAGATCCAGAAATGTTGGAGATCTGGATTGAATGCCAAAAATATTTCAACTGATTTGAAATGAAGTTGAGTGTGTGTATTCAACCCCTCAGATGTTCTAGAAACCCAAACACCCAGTTTATTTTCTCTATTTATTGCAGAAAAAAATTCCTAGCAAAGTAGAAATTGATGTTAAACAATAAAAGCGTAAACAATTACAAAGCCGTCTTCAGAGTTGCGTGGTTCAACCGTTCTCATCACCTGCCTCAGCTCAACACAATAGAAACGCGCACCACTAGGTGCACACATAGATTACCCACACAACCATTATTCCCCTTTGCCACACGAGATCCTAAGAGGTCTAGAAAACCACCCTTCCTGATGCAGTGTATACACATCCTGCATCATAATATGTGTGCTAAGTATTCCCTGCCTATTCTCGTCTTCAATTCCGAGCATGGGGGGCGCGCACACAGGTAAAAGCTGCACCCCAATGAGTAGGAACTCTCGATAGAATACATGCACGGATTGGAGACGACTGGGGAACTATTCAGAAAGCCAAAGATTGACAATACAGAAGGTGCTCACCTGCCTTTTAGATGTTAGTATGCTTTGGCCTGATGGACACGCGTCCCGATTCACCACCTGGTGGTGACTACGTGGTATATTGAAGACTGCTTTATGCTTAAAAAAGTTTCACTATGATAAAAGTAGATCCTTACGCTTCAAAGAAACCCCAACAATCAGCTTGAAATTTTTCATTTACTTTTATTATATTTTATCCAATCTATTCAACATCACTTACTGCAATGATCATCAACAAATGAAATTAAAAAATTAAATAGTTGTGGGACTTATCTCAGCAGGAATTGATGCACCCACAATCCAGGATTAATTAGATCTTCATGGCATACCATCATTTTAATTAATCCTCTAGCGCAGAGGCTTCAGTTTGATGAATCTCAGCAAGGAAAAATAGCGAATTGATTAAAAATCTGGCAAACCAGTTTCCAAGAGGTCTTGAGACATCACTGATCCTTTTAATTTAAAGATAAAAAGAACTCCGCCCCCGCTCGTGTGGGGCACGCGTCCACATGAAAAGACCAAGTCACACCTGCTCCTCAAGTTCATTGTGACTAAAGGGGCATCATCCCCTTCCGACAAAATTAGACAGAGAACAGATGAAATTCCCTCGCTCAATGACGACTTTACTTGCATGTGGCCTGTCTCTCTTTAATAGTACAGCATCTGTTGGAATCTGTGACGGATACGACTTGTATTTTTTCGAGGGTCTGCATTCAGGGGGAGGATTGACGATATAAGTTATTATATTAGCATTGTGTGTGGAGTTTTCATGGTTAGTATCAACTATGAATATTCCTCCACCGACATGTGTGACTTGGATCCAGGTGTCAATATATGCTTTAAATGTTTAACGATTATCAAACGTGGATAATTGATGGGGATTTTAAATTTTAAAGGTCTAGGATTTCATGATTAAATGTATTTTTCAAGTTTTTTTTTGAAAAATGACGCTTTATTCAGTCATGAAGCTGATTCTAAAGTTTATTTAACGATCATAAATAATTTGAGATATTTATTGGGATTTTTATTCTTGATTTTTCTTCAAATCCAATACAGAATGTTGAAAATGTTGCAGTTGAAGTAGCCTTGAAGCTTAGAAAGATATTGTTGAATTAAAATATCTTATTCTCAAGATATTTTAATTTTTTCCTAGCATTTGAATGACTTGAAAATTATTTAAATATTTAATTAACCTTCTATTTGAACAGTCACATCATTACTTAGTCCCACCAACAATCAGAAATGATTTCCAGCATGATTTTGAATCCTATATATAGGATTCAATTGTATACAATCAGTCGATAACATCCCCAGCAGTAATCATCCATCTCCAACTAGCTCTCCACAGCAATTTCTATCGATCCATTTAGTGTCAACTTCCACCCCTTTTTCATATACCCATTTGACCATGACGATATATCAAATCCAGCTTGCATCTTTCACCAGTGGCACGCGCACATTTCAAGTTCCGTGCAGGCATGGTCTGTGAATAATAGTGGGGGTAAAGACACGCGCCCTTTTCTACTTGCGTTACTGCTTTAGGTTGCTTCTTTTCATCCCCAAGCACACATGTCTATATACCCCCCCCCCCCCTTCCCTGTCCTGTTCCACTTCTCTAAAATTCCCTTCCAATAGTTGCAGCAACCCCTCAGTTGTTGTTGGTGACCGTTGAGATTTAAGAATAACTAAGGGTGCAAGGCCCGGTGATGTTGGTCTGAGCCAAGTGGATTTTTGTATCCTGCAGGGAAAGAAAAAAGCAAGCGACTGCTGTGTACTGTATACGTATTATTACTTTGCATAACGTTTTCGTACAATTAAGTTGGTACATTCATTGTTATACTTTTTTTTCTTTATGCATTAATTAGAGTATAAGCTTTTTATTGGTTAGGATTCTTTGAAAAGATTGCAATATCAAGCTAAATTATTTTACATCATCCTTCTAAAGACTCGGTATGAGTTGGTAAAATTTATTTCATCAATTAAATCAATGTCATTCAATAAATCTTTAATGAAAGATGATCTGAATGTGGAAATTTTGATGTTGCAGTTTTATCCCCTTTCACTCTAGAACTAAATTTTTGACGATCAAAGTAGCATATTAGTTTTCAAGATCACACCTTGGGTGATGTTAAACACTGGTTTAGAAATGTTCCAAGTGTGTTAGTTTATCATCGATAACAAACTAAACTCTAGAGCTGAAAGACCTAGGGCTTGATCTGATATCCAATGTAATGGATAATATTATTCTAACTAGAAAAAAATATTCAGAATGACTTGGCAAGATCTGTATTTTACTTAAAGCAGGCTTATGTAATAAAACCGAGATAATTAAGTTGGTTTGTCTACCTGCTGGCGGAACCAACGAGAACCGTTTGCTGTGGTTGATCCCCAACAGCTTGTTGACCAGTTTTACTTAATAACCATATAGTTTTACTGAAAATAAGGGTCTACAGCCGACTAACCGGTCCAAGGTTTTAGACTTAATCTTCACCAGAATCAATTACACCTAAAAATAACCTAAATCAGTTTCCTGATTTAATCATCAATTTATCAATTCAACACCTCTTAGTATTTTAGACAAATTCTTGCGTTCAAGTCTGATTAAAAATTCTTAGATGATTCGCCAATGGAAAACCAAAGGCTAGAATCAGTGGACTATGGCTCATTATTTACTATGTATGCTCTCCCTTGATGAAGAACAAAAGCACTAGGGGATGGATCTGCCTTAAATACAAGCATAACCCCAAGAATGCTTCTCGGATGTCTGCATCCGGTTGGTCACTTCCGGCACGCGTTAAGACACGTGTCGAAAAGCGTGTGGTATTAATCCCCCTTGCTATAGGACTTAAAGAAGCTCATTTGAACAACGCCACCCTCCAACCTTCTTTAATGTATTTTCTTAACCAACAAGAACAACCTAATGGACTTGAGAGCTTCTGCATTATGCACAAAAAAGCATGTCTTATTTGCTGCTGCCAATTAAAAATTAGAAAGCTCATATTAAACAAATGTTTATTTAATGTTTTTATTACTAAAAGGTATCATTACTATTGAGTAGCAGGAATAAAAAAAACTCTAAGGGTGGAGTAGATATTTTTAGAGATTAACTTATTTTCAGAAAGAGTTGGTTTGACTTTAAACCGTTGAAACTTTGAAAAAAGAGTGATAACGTGATAAATCAGAACGCGTTTGAAAACTTAGATTCTCCTCTTTCCAATGTTATCCTTAAATTAATTTTACAAAAATTTTGATCGTCAAAAAAAAATTTTTTTAAGTCTAACAATGAATGGACCTTTTTTGAAAAAATACTGAAAATCAATACTTGAGGTTTATAAACTTTTTTCAAGCAATGGGAGTTGAAAAAGAGATTTATAAGGATATTGATGAAAACTAAAGACTTTGAACTTTAAAATAAACTTTGGTTTTTAAAAATTTGATGATTTTTTATTGAGATATAATTTTTTGAAACATAAATAGACATTCCGCAAAATCATGATTTTTCAGCATCAGTATTTAAATTAAATAGAGAGGAAAAAAAATTTTTTAATTCAGTTCTATTACAAGTTTGTGTCATGTTGAATATGTTGAACAACCATAAACGGTATTTCGTGAAAATATTAATGCAAATTTACTAAAGGGTTGCCAAACTAGAACACTTTTATAAGGGTAACAATCGCGCGACTTTTCATCTCACTTATATACATGCATCTGCTCTGCATACACATCTGCAGACAGATGTATACGTTTATGTACAGAGTAGACTTTGATGTCTGCTTTAGAAAATCGTTCAACTACATCCGCTCAACATCAAATCCGGAAATGAAATTCAAAGCACCCTCTTTCGCCATCTTTCCCTTTTTGCCTTCTCAAGTAGACTTCTTGCATGAATGTCATATCTTTTGGTATCTCTTTATGCCCCAACAATTGGAATTAAATGACTGCATGTGTGAGAATTGAATTGAGTGTACAATATAAAAAATCATCATAATAAAAATTGACTACTTTAGAGACTCTAAAGACGTCAGCAACTGCAGCGGATGAAGTTACGGATTTTTTTTCGATCTTTTTTTGTATTTATCAAAGGCAACTCCTACTGAGATTTGATTCGTCTCAAGTGCAGTCCGTTGGAGTTGTGTGCTACACCCTCTTTTCTCTGTAATGAATCAACATCTGGGTGCAGGAAATCACGTCAAAGAATCCGATATCCGGTGAAAGTACGTTGGACTTTTTAGCTAAGAAGGCGTTAAAGACAAACAAAGAAATTTTTTAACGTCATTTTAATAATTTTTTACCACTAATTAGATCATACGAAATATCATTCATTATAGTGATTTGAAAACTAGAAATCGTGAGCTTTACATTGAACTTGAGCTAATTAAAATCAGATAATTATTTCAAAAGATACAGCCAGTTAAATAACTATAGAAAAATCATTTTAAACGAAAAAAAAAAAATAGTTAATTTATTTTCCATCAATTTAATGGTGGAAAATATTTATAAAAAATTTTATGGGCCCAAAAAAATCTATGAAAAAGCGATTTAAGTTATATAACAGTGAGGAAGCTGAGAAAAGATAGCTCAGCGAGCATCCAAGTGTGGTACGTGCCGTTTATACTAGAGAAAAGAAAGAATAATCATCCCTCACATTTCCCTTTGCTCTTCACACACATATATTTCTACAACTCCAACACCCTAGTGTACACACATACACATAAGCCATCAAAAAAAGAAATGGGATAGGATTTTTCTAAGAAAGTAGGTCCAAAATCAACCTCTGAACAGGCAGATGCAAAATGATTGAATCAATGGCGCGATATGAGCTCCACCTGTCTACACAGAGGACTTCTTGCGTCTTAAAAACATTGTGAAGCACGGGACCTCGGAAGAATCATTTTGTATACAAGCGTCCCTTGATTTTTCGTGATTCTATTTTCTTACATAGAATGGAGTAGCATTAGGTTGGTTCAGGTTGAGAATTTAAAATACGCGTCACCTCGACTGTAAGTCTGCTGCTTTTCGTGTGACAAAAGAAGTCCCTGCTTCTTTGTCGGCTCCTCCGACTGAGTTCTTTGTCAGGTTTTTCTATTCAGCTCTCGTCATTCATAAACAGAAGCCGGCCTAGACTTGCAACAAGTGTGCAGGAATGCGCCTTACGTAAAAATCTTGCACAAGTGCACATATTTGAGCTTGTGTAAGTTTTTAGATTGAGAAAATCCTTTTATTCACAAAGAAATTATCCTCTTTAATATCTACAACCTTTCAATAGATTTCTTTTACCTTCAGTTCTTTTTTCATCCAATGAATCTTCTCTTTAACATCCAACTTTTGTGAATCGATTTTTTTTATTGATTGAATATTAATTTTAAGTCAAAATTTTTCAGTACTCCAATTTCTAGATTGAGTTTTAGATACCTTGACTTAAAAATTTATTCAATCGAATCTAGAGATGATAGAAAATTTTTGGTTGATTGCATCATATAAAGACGAGAAAGAGCAATCTAAAGGAATATAATATGATGCAATTCAATTGAATAATAATATTGAAAAATACGAAAGATTTAGAAGTGTGGTAGAAGGCTTGACTGCTTGATATATATTCAATAATGCATTTAGTTGATAAAATCTGCAGCTAAAAAAAAAGCTTGCATTCGATAACGATTTTTAGATGCGACACAACGGCTATACTTGGTGAGAATTGATAGAATTATTTATTAAATTGGCAGGTGACAAAATAGAGATACTGTTGTGAGTATCTTGACGTAAATATTGAATTTTAGAATATCAGAGCACCTTGTGACATAAGTCAATATATAGAGCGTTGTGGGAAAGCAAGTTATTTATTTTGAAGATAGCTCAGAATTTTTCTTGTATCAAAAAAAATTCGAGTTTTAAAAATTGAAGATTTAATACAATTTATTTTACTTAAAAAATTATTTTTAATTCTCAAAAAAAATTACTTATAGCTTAAATGTTTAATTTCTTGAAAAAAAATTCGTTTTTTTGGGAACAAATAATTTTTTCTGTTGATATATAAATGTTAAAAAGTATTATCAGCAATGTATTATCGGTGATATGTTTTACAAAAATACTACTGTCCCACAAAATGGATAAAGAAGGTCTTTGTGAGCAAATTTAACATCATAAATTGACACCTTCAGAAAAAAGAGATGTTCAAAATCAACTGATTATTCTTAAAAAAAAAAAAAAAAAAAAAAAAAATCCATCTCACTTAAATCCAATATTTAATTAATTTACATTGTTTCTAATCCTCAAGAACTCCAATAAATCATTCAATACTTAATAATATTGTTGAAAAAAAAAATGAGAGAAAGAAGTATTCTACAAAGTCTATCATAAAATTAAGCAAACAGCTGCAGATACTTTTAATTCAAAATTAAACTGCGGCAAACGAGCTTTGAACTATCGACTATCAGGCACGTGTGAAACCCTTGAAATTTCGGTTAATAGGTGCCAATTATTATATCTGCTTTTCAGAAACACTATTACGACGGATTATTGACGAAAGGTCAAAGGCTGTAGCCTGAGGCTTATTAGTGGATTTCTCGTTTTTTTTTTTCTCAGTATCATTATTATTAAATTCGCTGATTGATTTTCGCTCCTACTGATTTTATTTCCTTTTCAGTCTATTAATTTATGTAATGAACATTGGAATAAATCACTAGACCAATCAGTTGATACTTCATTTATTATTGGAAGTAATTGCTGATCACCTGCTTTACAGCTGTCAGACCTGATTCATCATCATCTTTGATCAATCGATGAACTGATTAAATATTTGATGCCAATGCGTCATCAATTTAAGCTCATGAATATGTATTAAACACCTTCGGATGCTTCAACATGTTGGGAAAAATTTATTTCGATATTCTTTAACAGTAAAGTTAATGAAAATTTTTTAAAATGTCACCCAGAGTGGCATGAAGGTAATTTATTAATTAGTATGAGATAAAGAAAAGTCAGGAAATAGTTGATAAGAGGGAAATAAATCTACCGGAAGTTTCTTTTATTTATTTTCTGACTTGAATGGTATCAAGGTATGTCTATGTTGTGCTTAAAGCTTGCAACAGATGTTATCCAAGTACTCACTCGTTTAGAAAAACACATGCTTATTGCCATGTGGTCCACCTATTGCACCAACCAATGTTGTCTATTAACATGTTTATCATAAATAGTTCATTTTTAATTAGACTCTTCAATGAATTCTTCCCTAAAATAAAGTGATTAGTAGAGAAAAAAATTCAATTAATCAGTACTATTTCTATTTCCTAAATTATCCATTACAGAATTAATTGATAATTTTACCCAGTAATACACTAATAAAAATATTGATGCTGATCTCTAAAATAAACAAGGGTTATTTAATAATTATTTATATAATAAGGTAGTAGTTAGGTAGTTTTGTATTGTTATTAAATATTTTAATAACAAAACGTCATCAGCTCATACTTCATTGTCACTATTGCTTACAAGATAAAAAAAAATTTTTCGAGTAAGAGACTCTTACGTCGTTCAGCGTCTACTAATCGATATTTATCTTGATATCGAAATCACTTCCGGTGATGCTTCGTATCTGAGAAAACATTGAAAAATAATAAACGATTCCATTGTTTGTTCAGTCAAAGGTCCGACCTGTCGCATAGCACAATTTTTGTTTGGTTCTTATCAAAGACATCATTTTTTTTTTCCTATCATCAGACATAACAAGTCTGAAATATTTGTCTCATCTTGGTCAAACTATGAAGCATTTTCATCGAAGTTATCACTATCATATGACTTTATCATTTCTTTACGGATTAGTCAGTATTTTGAAAACCAATAGTGATTAGAAAATCTCTTTATGAATGTCACGTTTTTGTTCTCTAGGAAATTTTGAAAGAAAATAGCTGGGTATATTAAACAGATCTCATTTTATCTCTAGTAATCTTTTCTGAATACACTAACGACACTTACAGTGTGTTTATACGTGACTTTTAAACAATTCTTATCAGTGAATCTGATGAGATAAATAATTTTTAAACGAGCTCAAGAGAAAATTGATGATGATTTAAGGACTTGTTTACACTTGTGATTATTTTTCTTTAGTTTTCGAACCGAGAAAAATGTTTAATTTTTCCAAATTCTTCAAATTAAAATTCTTCTCTCAACAATAAAAACACTAAATTTAATTTAACACATTATTTGTTAATCTATCAATAAATATTAAATAAACAAAATAGTGTAATAAATGATTATTATTTTGATTTAAAAAATAAAAAAAATATAGGATAGCTGGGATTTAGAATGAACGGTACCACACTTGGCTGAATAGAAAATAATCGAGTTGGCGGCACATGAGCGTATGAAAGCCAACATATATGTTTCTAAGCATTCTAATACCAGTTATTCATCATCATCTTTATCTTTTATTAGCGAGAATCTACTAATATAACTCACATAACGAACACAATAATAATAACAATAAACAGTATGTATATCATAGCTGCCACTGTGACGTAGGATAAAGGATACGTGTGATTATGATCCTTACAGATAAATTATTTTTTATTTTACTCTATATAATGAGACTTAAATATCTACATAAATATTACTTGGAGCCACGAACAAACGATTCTTAATTGAACATTAGATGCTTTAGAAGATCATTCGATGCCGAATTCACTTCTTCTCAAAGTCTAGGACAATTAATTGTTGAAAACAAATTTATTTATCTAAAAAAATTTTTTGCAGGCTTAGTAGAGGTTAAGAGTTGATTTGAATTTGTTGATAAATAATTGGATGAAGAAAAAATTGATTAGAATCTTTGGATGAATAAAATATCATTGATTTTATTTTTCTGTTGGGCTGCTTCCCGACATGTAGAGTTGAGTAATATTAAAAAAGAGGGGAAAACTCTTGAATAGGTATCGTCGTGTGTGTCTCAAGCTGTAGCTGAAGCACGTCATCACTGTAGGTATCAGACTATCGAACAATCACGGAGGACGTGAGAGAAACAGAAAAAGTGGCATCTGCTCTCACGTGAGTGCTGCGGGGGTCGAACCAGGTGCTGATTGTACTCATGAGACCGCTGTCTTGTTATATATGCCATTAAATCGATACTAATCGATCGAAAGGTGTCATTAAGGAAGTTGGAACTTGTAGACCACATTTGATGATCGTACTTTTTTTCATATCAGTTTAATAAGACTTTTAGCAATCACGTCTTAAAAAATTTTTTTCTGTTAGATAATAATGTCCAAAAGTAATTTCGAGTTTTCTATTATCTCAATTGTTCATTGTATAAGAAATAAAATCTAGTAGCAATAACAATTTTCAATCAATTTACGTTATCGGAACATGCTTATTAATTATCTTATCAAAGTAATTAAAACTTATTAATTACCCTATACATCTAATGCTCTAATTCATTTTTCAAGCATATAAATTATCGTAATAATTATCTACAGGCAATTACTAACTACAAAAAATACTAAAAAATGCCGTATACTTTTTGTACTTCCCCAACTAATCACCAAAACATGTTGAAAAGATTCGATTTATCACACAATATAGCTCGAAAAAGTTTTCAAGTGTTTTCGAATATTAACTCAATTGAATCAGTAATAAAAAAAAAATGTTCACTAATATTAATAATATATTTAATAATCAGTTGAATGTGCGAGAAACTGAAATCTACCGAGGAAATCTAGTTAGCAATCAAGAAAGATAGATGATTGGGTGGATATAGTACATAATACATCTAAATGATATATAATATCATATACTTATTGAACAAGAAACACATGTGGATTAAATCGACGTAAAAAAATGGGCAAAAAATTCGGTGAAATCCACTTGGTTATACAGAGCCGCAAGATTCAGTCATGCGTGATCGACTGGATCAATCGCGTGTATCTCGATCGATCGTCCAATCTATAAGTGCGACCGTACAATTATCGCCGCTATGTGTATTATAATATCTTTGCACGGCATTATGCCGCATGAGTGTATGAATATTTATATATATATATATATATATATATATACAATATCTACAAAGAGATCGCGATGACCGATTATACGGCGCCCGCAATCGTGGCCACACATTCGCTGATAGATTATAAACGATCTACTCATATGTTGACTCATATCAGGGATTAGGTCATGTACATGTTAATGCATTTTAAAGACTCTCATGACTGATTAAACAGTTTTGCTCACCATCTCTTGAACTTTTTAACCTAGGTTGGAGCTCCGAAAACAAATGATTTATTTCTTTTAAACATTAACATCATCTCCTTATCATTGATAAATCATAAAAAAAATTATTATTTTTTTTTATTAAAGATATTTTTTTTAACAAAATAATAAATAACTGGCTATCTTGGAGTCAGCATTGGAGCAGTCTTAGTCAACTTTGGCCGAATGTCATGGAAGTAGGATTTTCATTTATAACAGTGATCTTAGGAATATTAATCGATGATTTATGAAAAAAATTAAATCATTAAACTAATGATATAAATCACCAATTTTATTTAACAAATTATTTCTGCTCGAAATATAATTTGTTTTATTGATAATAATAAATGAATTTTTTCCGTTTATTTGTTTATTTATTGATGATAATTAACTTTTTCTCTAAAGACATTGATAATTATCATTGAATAATAGAAAATTTTTTTGTAATGATCCTAAATGGCTGTTTAAAAACAAGTTTTGATCTAGAATGTGTGAAAAAGGTCTCCACCAGAAAGACAATAAGATACTAATTATGTTGAATAATAATAAGTATTACAATAAAGGTTATAAGTTAAAAAGAAAAGGCCTATAGGATACAGATAGATAGATTAAAGTAATATCAAATGAGCTGAGAATATTTTTAAAACATTTACTTCTAATATATAATTATACATATGTCCATGTATATATTTTTATAATCCAGGTATATTTATGTGTGCGTTGTTGCATTGATGCATGTGTTTTTATGTTAACATTTAACACATATGAGAACAATTCAGAGGCTGTATGTAGATCGTAGGCGCTGCGGCGCGTGCTGGTGATTGCTACTCGCGATTCTCTAATCAAGTAATCATTTTCTTGCACCGAGTACTATTAGGGTCACACTTTCTCCAACTACACAAGACAATGGTCTACTCATATAACCTTATACACATACTCAAGTTATACTGCGTTACTATCAACTAACTGATTTATTCCAATTTTAACTTATACTCAAAAATGATCTTTTCTCTTTCAAATAAATCAACCCAACACATCAAAAACACTCTCACTTTTCATTCAATACTTTTTTTCATAACCAAAAGTTACAATTAAGTATTTTGTATTTTATATACTTACTTGGTCATACTATTTATCTTTTTTTCTGTAATTTCTAACGCACAGCCTAAATTACTTATCCTTGTAGAAATATGTACATAACTTTTTCACTGTTTCATTCACTGTAAAGATCACATTGTATATATATATATATATATATATATATATATATATTAATGAAATCGTCAAATCATTCTAATCGCCTGCCTTATATTTATTTCAAGTTTACACTGTTCTCAACAATTACTTGATAGTTTTTCTTTCTATTTAATTTCTCTGCGTCAATACTTTATTTTAAATGCTCAAGAATAAAAATAAAATTATGAAGAAACTTTGAAATAAATTTATAGATAAAAATCAATTTTATAATGGCATTGAATAATTGTTTGTTTTTTCGTTAAAGCAAAAAAAGTATATTCTACAAATAACCCTGATGTGTGAACAAGATTAATTGATCGTACTTTCTCTACAATGCATTTCCCATTATCTACAGATCGTTAGCTCGTTAGTTTACTTTATTTCGTTAAGTCATTGAATTTTTTCGAGTGTTTTAATACAACTCACCTGTTCGTACCATAAATATTCACGTTCAATTTGGGTGTGATTTTATCAGTTGACCATCTAGCGTAGGAATGACTTTTTTATTTCATGCATCAACATAATACACAATAAATAACATTTATTATTTCCTATTTCCCGTAGCTGCCAATTCCATAGCTCATAAATAATTTTAAATAAATAATAAATAATTTAATTTAATGCAGTGCAATATAACTTCAATTACTACATAAATTACTAGCAGCTAAAATTATTTAAATAATCGTTGTTAAATAATATGAGCTTAAATAAACGGTTAAACGACAATGGAAAATAAAGTTGGAGCTTTCACTTTATGAAGTGGGATGGAATTTCATGCTGGAGAAATTGTTTGGGGCACGAGCTACATACGAATGGACATCAGCTGTTCTAGAATAGTATAGAGAGGGATTCAGGCCTAATCTATAACGGTTATGTCGAGAGATAGAAATAAAAGGAATGTACCTACCATCATAGATCCTAGATGGGGATATTTTTGAACTTGGGATCACCTGCTCTAATGGATCCAAGCATCCGACCCCCGATAGAGGCCTTATGATCTTATGTAGGGTGAAGAAAAATCATCCATGGACTGAACTAATCGGCCATATGTTTATTATTCCTAGAACATGAATATTTTTAATCTTGTAGCATTGTTTTGAGGTCGAGGAGTCTTAGGAGGGTTTAGGAGAATTGGTGGAGATGAGAGGAAATTGGGTTGTGAGTGGATTTATTTTTTTCTGGAAGACTTCGCTTAGAACAAAGATCAAAGAATTTTTTCTGATGCATTCTAGACCTTTTTAACAACAAAGACATGTTCTATATTTGTTTGCAATGCTTTCAAAGCTTTATTAAATTTTTTTAACATAGTTACATGCCATTGTTTTGCTTTTAACTGACTCTTCCTTCCGAAAAAAATTTTAAAATAATTTTGTCAAGTAAAAAAATGATCCATGAATAATTCAGGGTAAAATAGGACGTAGAAATGTTATGAAAAGTAACAAGTCTGTGCAAGTAGGGAACAGGTATAACGGAATTGTGGTGGATCATGACAAAGATAAAATAGCATTTTTCTGAGGTCGTTCACCTGAAAATTGGCGGGAAAATTTAAGATTTGGGGGTTCGTTGGATTTGACTCAAGTTGAACGATGCATAAACGAGAAAGAGGAATGAATAGAAAAGAATGACATAAAAAAAAAAGAGAAAAAGGAAGAGGAGGGAAGTTGTCACCCTTCACAAAGATGAATATTTTGTAGTGTATATACAATAAGACATCTGCTCATCTGCAGCTTCAATCTCTAGACAGATGATTTGATATTTTTTCTTCCTGCTTCTCGACTTTGCTTTTTCATCAATGAAACCTCATAAGAAGTCCTGGTAAAAAATATTTTTTAAATAAAATAATTCTTGGAACATACTTATTTTCAGTCATTCAAACTTCCAAAAATCAAAGTCTTGATTTTCGTGTTTTTTGAAAATTTTTTTCAGAGCTTTCGAAAATACTAAGAAGCTTTTATTAGAGTTTGCCGAAAACTAGAGAATTATATCTTCAATATGAGGTTTGATTAATTGAAATCAGATAATTTTGTAAATAATTACAGCATGCTGAAAATAAACTTTATTTTCTGAAAATTTCTTCAAGATCTTTTCTAAAATAAATTATTTAACGAACATAAACTGTAATTATTATTCATAATTAATGACATGTATTTACATAGAAATAGGATAATGTTTTAAAAACAATAGAATGTATGAGTCAAGTGTTTGTTAAAGAGATTCTCTCTGCGCTAACATCTCAGAAAAAGCGATGATGAAATAACTGTATTAAGTGTCACTAAACAAGCGGACTACCAGACAATTGCTGATGCCTGCAGTTAAATATAATAAAATGTCAAGTTTAACATTCTTATACTATTGTCAAGTTCTTTGACATTATCAGTGTTTCTCTACTTCACTAATACCCTTAGCATTGTCTCGAGCATCATCATCTAGAAATTAAAAATGAATCATTGGAAAAATCACCAATTTTTATTTCACTAAAATTCTTGTGCTACTTTGTTGATGAAAATCTATAATCAGATGGTAATGACAAAAGAAAGAGAAACCGGTAAATAAAAAAACTGATGGCGAAAAGGGATTATGATAATCACAAAGGAAACAAGATGAAGAAGTAAACAAAGATAAAGACAAAGATATGTTACGGTTAATATAATAGCCATGAAGAGACTAGTCAGGAAGGATTTTTGTCCTTAAATGTGCATGATTCAGAAGAGAAAGTAGGGATGAAAAATAACAAAGAATTTATTTTTACCTGAGAAGAAAATGTTATTAATTATTTCTGCTGAGTAATGATGACTGAGAGGTTCGTATTTCGGAGCAGGAAGATGAGTAAATAGTATCGATAAAAGTGAAAAATAAAATTCAGTGATAGTCTCAAGTGGTAGATCAATATAAGAAAAATGTTATTTTAGGAGAAAAAATATTATCAGATAATTTTTCAAAGACCAATGAATTTTTTCAGAGTTTCCAAGTGTTTAAATCTTTAAATTTCATTTAAAAAATTACTGCAAGTAAGCGAGTAAAGAAAAAGCTGATTACAATTAATTTAATAACAGTTTTTTTTTAGGATAAAGAGTTCCAATAAATGTGTTTGGTATAAATTTATTATTATATACTTGAAATAGATGAGAAGAATAAAATTAAAATGAATAAAAGTTTTTGAAAGCGTAAAAGAATATTCGACAAACAGCATTAAAATGTTGACTTCCTGGAACATGAGGGCTAAAGTGCTAGAAATTATGGAGATATTTCAGTGTGTAATTATGAGATTACATACTACCAACAAGATTTATATATAAAAAATGGTTTCATAGAGGTGTAAGTCTTACAATGGCAAAATTTTCGTTGTTGATCTTGAGGCTCACCGGTAGTTGGCCCCATCGGAAGGAAGCTGGTTTATTTTTTGTGCTGCAATACATGGTGTGAGGTAGAAATAAGGGAGACATGAGCTGAAGAGAGGGAAAGGCCGTGGCTTCACCTTTCGAAACACCTGGCTATTATCGCTGGATATATTATACTACCATATGTGCCTAGCATAAGGTTTGGCCCCACTGGGACTAGTCATGGACCCATTTTTGGGGGCTCTTGGTGCCACTTCATCTGTATAAGCAGGCGAGCATGTGCGCCAATTCCTGTTTGATGCCACGAGCGACGGAATGGGAGAGATGAAAGAGGAAAAACCGATGTGATGAAAGTGGAAAATAAAAAGTGTCGTCATTTTTTTTGTTTCTTTTATGCATGGGGAGTAAATCGGTTACAATCATTCTTGTTATGATGCAGATCCATCGAAAATTAATTAGAAAAAATTAATATGTTGTTATTTTAATGATTTTTCTCGATAAATTATTTTTTAAAAATTATCTAGAAAATTAATTTTATTTCTTTTGGTTGTTAAAAAAAATATCTTGATAGAAAAATCAACATATCCTAGTATATAATAAAAAATAGTCGAATCAAGGTGCATCTAGGCTCATTTTGAAGCTTGCTTTGTCAACTTTAATAAGAACATCCCATATAAATTATTCAATCATCCTTTATCATGCTAAAAAAAATTAAAACAGGGGAAATTTGATAAAATCATTGCGCTTTTCTGATACTTTTTAATTGAAAAAAAAAAAATGTCTAGGATAATTTGGTGATGCTATTGTCTAAGAAGAATGTTTAGTGATTAGTTGGATGTCTCACTACCTTTAAATTTCAGTAAATAAAACCATAAATCATTGAAGTCGGTTCTTCAAGTAATAAACCCCTCAATGTAATTCACCAACACTGCAAATCGTAGTGTTTTATTTTAATGCATTTAAAGTGTTATAAAATGACACCACTCATTTTGATTAACATTGTAGTAACTTTTAATACGCTTGAAAGTGTCTAAAAAGCTAATACAATGTTAATCAAATGGGTGACGTCATTTTTAAACACTTTAAGTGTATTAAAATAAAACACTATGATTTGCAGTGAACAGTCAAGTACAAACTTGCCCTCCCGGTTTTTCCAGTGCACATTCTCATATATTAGCTGTGAGGCGACTTTATGCCAACAAAATTTCACTCGTTTCTCACCCTCATTTTTTTCTTATTGAATTTTTTATCCTTTTTCACCTTGTTCACGAAAAGAATGTCAGTAATATCATAACAAAAAGACACCAGGCAAGTACCCTTATATTTTTAATACCAACTCTTCTTCTTTACGCACAAGTAAAGTATACTATTTCTCTCGTATTTTTTCTTATTCTTTATAATCTCGACGACGTTGTGGTACCAGAGTCCATTGTTTGAAATTTTTACCAGGTATCAAACGAGTCTAAGGATTTATACCAGTTTTTAATGCATTATATAAGCGACAGGTAACCCTTTTAGATTTTATTTGTTGGCTTATATTTAACGGCAGGTCGTTGAAAATTTTGTTGATGAAGAGGCTTTGGTCCGTTGAATATATTTGCTACCTGCTGTGGCACCTTAGGATTCCGTTATAAACGATTTATACTTTTTTACTTATTTTTTTCATAATTTTTAACAACAAATTCATTAATTAATTTGAGAAAATTATTTTAAACAATTTTTTAACAACTATTAATAGTAATAATAAACTTAAATATAGAAATAATTTATTAGAAAATTCTTTTTCAAACCTTTAAACAACAATAATATAATAATTAAAAAACAACAAATAATAATAATTATAAATAATTGTAACTATTTAATAATAATACATAACTAACAATTTAAATATTTTTCAACATTTTTTGACTCGAAAAAAAATTATTTCTTGAATTGCGATTGTTAATTCATATTTAGAAAATATAATGAGATGATTTATTTAAAGATAACTATTGTATCTTCCCAAGAAAAAATGGATATGTGTCGTAATGCCTCTTCCTTTACATACCGACCACACTCTGATTGGTCGTCCACCTAAATACGTCGATATCTATAACTTTTTCGATCTTCCATTCACCATAATGCATACATTTCTGTCTAGTACATAGCACCGAGGACTCTCAAAGAGTCCCCTCTCCACAAACCACCCACCTTTTCATTAATGTGTTCTCCCACCCCACACCAGCCAGCTCAATTCACCCCTCTAGTAATACCGTCTGTGTAACGGTCATGTCGCGTGCCATGGCATCGCCCACGCGACGTACTCAATATTCACACATGCATACCGTCGTGATATATACCCTCAAGCACGTAAATGTTCATATTTATCATAAGATCTGCTTATTAAAGTTAAATTGACAATCGTGTTATTTAGATTTGTGCTTTTAACTCACGTAACTTTATTGCAATCATTCGACGATAATGATGAGGATACATGATAAAAGATGGCCTTTCTAACGATTAATACACTGTCAAATGTTTACGATAATTAGCTAAAAGTATCCACGAATAAATCTACTTAGACTGGATGACAAAATGACCTGTAAAAATAGAAGATGTGTATGGATCGAAAATGTAATGATTCTATCAAAAAAATTGTCTTCTGGGCAATTTAAAAGAGTGGCTTGGAAAGGATTTACGGTAATTAGCTAGCGAAAAATGAACCTTTAAAGTTTCTAAAAAAAACTTTCGCTGTTTAACAAATATTTTGGAATTGATCTATATCCACACATACACATACATTGTGGAGTTATATCTTGAACAAATCTACATTTACCAATACACATAAAAAGTGTGTCTACTCGAGTCGAAGAAACGAGTACGACAAGTATAGTGCACGGATTATATCGCATCGGAACAAAGGGAGAGAGAAGTGAAAATCCAGCATCTGCTGATGGTTCAGACTCCGACGACGACACAAGCGGAACAATCATCAGACTCACATAAGAAACCAGGTAGAGAAGAGAAAGAAAGCGAAATATGTGTATTGAAGGGGGGTATAAACCTACTACGGGAAACAGATGCGAGATTGACGATTGGTTGGCGGCCCGCGACAATGTCTCCCCCCATTGGCGAGCAGTACAAGGCCCATGGGCCTACATTGCCTGCATTGGTTATAGCGCACGTGCGAGGAGCACCTGCGCAGTAGAGGGGATAAGGGACGGTGCTTATTTAAGTCCCGACAGCTCCCCCATCTAGTCAATCTCTGGCCTGCAGCCGAGCCGTACACATCTCTCGGGCCTTTCTTCCTTGCCTCCTACTCATTTATCGTGAGTGCGTTCAAGCAATCGTCACATTTCATCTTTGAATGTTTTGTGTATTTAAGTGCCTGTGAATTCAATCACGATATTTCATCGAATTTTTTCTGTGAAGTGCTGTTGATCTCCCCATACTTGGATTACCGGGAGACAACTTATTTTCGTACAACAATTGACATTTTTTTATTCTTTGGACTCATTTAAAATGCTCGTTGACGAAATGCCGCGTAGTTTTGTTAAGAAGAACAATAGTTACAGTCATTGTCCGTTAAAAAAGCGGCCAGTGCATGTCTTGTATGAAGACTCTTCTGAATCTGTTAAAGGTAAGCATTTTTTATCTCGTTGAATGTTAAAGATATAATTGGCGAGTTAAAAGTTTCATGGTGATGATAGATTGACCAGTTGTTTTAATAATTAATTTTTTTTTTTTTCTTTTAAAGATGAAATCATTGATGTGGTAACAGATGACATCCCAGAGCCAGAAAACCTGAGCACCAAACCAGAAGACTTAAGCAGAACATCTGAAAAATATCGTTCAACAAAATCAATATCACGATCTCCATCACCAACGACGATAAGTCAACAATCAAGTTCTCCAGTTCGATTGATTCCAGTCCAACCGACACCACATCAACATTTATACCCATCAAAGCCAATCACTCCACCAGTAGGAATTGCTCCAATCCATCCAATCATCAAGAAAGAAAGAATTGAAGTCATCCAACACGATGGTGGTGCACCAGTTCATTTTCTCGCCAGCAAACCACCACTGGAATCATTAAATTTAAACACACCAGTTGAACCTGTGGCTCATTATGCCACACCAGCATGGGCAAGAGTAGCACCACTCTATCCACCACACTACTTGCCGTATTCTCCAGCCTACAGATTCCAACATTCCAGTGAACTTTATCCATCATATACTCTGCCATCGTATCCACACTCGTCGCCAGAACATGCATCAGTGTCATCACCACCTCCACCACCACCAGCTTTGACTTGTTCAACGATTCAACGACCAATCGCCAGATCTTTTTGGGCCAATTCAAGTCCAGAGCATTGTACTTTATCTCCAACGTCTTCACTAGGATATGGCCCCCTCAGATCACCACCCCCAGTCACCCCAGAAGACTTATCATCACCCGGAAGTGACAGTGGTCGATCATCAGCAGGCAGTACATCAGCAGGATCCACTATTCTAATGAAAATGGAAACCAACACTTCAGTCATGAGCCCCCCAACATCTTCCACATCATCTCCATCAACGGCAACATCTCCAAGGTATTCATGTCCAGATTGTGGAAAGTCTTATTCAACATACAGTGGACTTTCCAAACACCAACAGTTTCACTGTTCAGTTAATTCTGAAGGTCAGGCCAAAAAATCCTTCTCTTGCAAATATTGTGAAAAGATTTACGTCAGCCTTGGAGCTCTCAAGATGCATATTAGGACTCACACACTTCCATGCAAGTGTCATCTCTGTGGAAAAGCTTTCTCCAGACCTTGGCTTCTACAAGGCCACATCAGAACACACACGGGAGAGAAACCCTTTAGCTGTCAACATTGTAATCGAGCTTTTGCTGATCGATCTAATCTTCGTGCTCACTTGCAAACTCATAGTGATGTGAAGAAATATTCGTGCAGCTCCTGCAGCAAGACCTTCAGTAGGATGTCTCTGTTGACCAAACATCAAGAAGGTGGATGTCCTGGTATGGCTGTTCCTATGGGCTACAGTTGTTAGTACAGCAGTTTATTATTATCGTGAGTGCCTTATTACCAGCTTCTCATGACCAAGAAGAGACTACAGACTGTTTTTAAGTACAAAAATGCGCGTGTGTTAGTTACAATAGTGAAATATCTTTTCCTTTTTTTAAATCAAATCTTTGCTTTGTGGAATTTTAAAAGAATTGTGTGCTATTTTTTTATTATGAGGGAAATTTTTTGACATATTTCGTACCTCTGTAAGAATCGAAAAGAGTAGATCACTGGCCTAATAAAGGATCGGTGTATTTAATTTGGACCGAATGTTGGATTAGGAATAGACTAGCTGTGTTTCCTACAAGAGTATTCAATCTTACACTTGCGTACTATCAATTTTCCCTGTCTTATTTTTATTTTCTCAATGTATTTTAATGTCAATTGCAAGGTGACGCTTGATGCGATCCCGTGAACTGTCGTGCCATTTTATGTATTTGTCAATTTTTTCACTTGATTTTATCTTTTGTATATTTATTCGAAAATTGCCATTTTTTTCATTGGTTTTTTTTAACCGTAATTCATCTTTAATTGATAATATTATTTGTAAATATTTCCTCTAACGATAACTATTTAAGTATTAACAATAGTAAACACAGTTCAAAAACAGTCTGAAAGTTAAAATTATTTTCACTCGAATTTTCTAGAAATTAAAAAAAAAAAATCGATTGAGATGAAATTAGAAAGAACAGAATAACTATTCGAATAGAATCAGGAATTTTTCAATTCGTCCATTTGTATTTTTCTACTGTAAATTAATAGATTTAATAAAAAGAAAACCTAGTCATTGTAAAATATAGTAAAAATGCTAGCGTGTGTGGTGTGTTGTGTACGCGCGATTTAAGAGTATTTTAACTTTAAAACAGACAATAATAAGAAATGATTATTATTGATAGGAAAAATGTTGAAAAAAAAAGATAATGAAAATAAATGATTAATATATTATTTAATATGCGCGACTCAGGGCGAGTACCACTGTATGTGTATATTTTTGACTTCAATAATTATATGAGGTATAATATATAAGATTTTGTATAGAAATTTTTTAACATTATTATGAACGAAAAATGGTATGATATAGAAATATATATGAAAATATTTTATATAAAAATAATAAATGATTTTAAATGAAATGAAATTTTTGTCTCCTTTAATTCATCAATCCTCAATTCTATTACATTTTATTCTAATTTTTTAAAGTTAGCTTATTAAAAGAAAAAAAAAAAAATAATTAATAAATAATCAGTTTATTATTATTATTATTATTATTATTATTATTATTATTATTATTATTACTATTTATAAATTTAATGATTAAAAATAAATGAAAGTATTTTATCGAATCTTGGATTCACTTTAAAATATTTTTCAAAACGTTTCAAAAGAAAGTAAAAAAAAATAGTTGGTTTTCTGTCAGGTGTAAAATCACATCGAGCTCTCAGTAGCATATTCAAGCGATAAAGAGCATCCGCCTCTCAACAACAGCTCGTTTGAGATGAGCCGTGACTGATCATCACGAGATACTTCGATCGCTGGTCACGTCAATGTGTTCTAAAAAGTTAAGTGCTTCAAGACACACCTTATTTATTATAATGATTATCATTTGCAAATATTGAATCGATTTCTGATGTAATAAAAAAAAATACCACAATCATTTTCGTTAATCACTCCTATTGTACTACTTACTCTATTATACCTTCATCCAATCCTCTCTATATTTATCATGTTTTTCTTTATTAGACAGTTCAAGTATTAAAATAATCTTATAATTACAATATTAAGATTATTAATTACAAATACATTTAATGAAGATTTATAACAATTAAATAATTAAATTGTAACATTAAAAATACCAATTAATTATATAATAATTATTACTGACTTTTAAAAATGTTTAGTATTATTATTTAGTGTTCAATAATTTTTTATTACTCATTATTATATACAACTATCTATTATTATTTATTTAATTAATCAATCTATCAACAATAAATTAAATTAAAAGCCATTTATTCAATTACCTAATTAACATTAATTAAAAATAAACATGATTTACTGTAGAATAGTTATTTAAATTCTCAGCTGTTGGATAAAAAAAGAGAAAGAATCAATATAAGCTAAATTATTTCTATATTTGAATATATAGCAAGTAAGTGTTGAGTATGACTAATTGCAAAAAGACTGAGTCGTTGATTGAATGAGCCTACCGGTCAGTCTATTCACTCTAAACGACAGGTGGGTTTGTCGCTTCAACGACGACAATTTAATACAGCAGTTTACCCTGACTGAGACTCTCAATGCAATATTATAGTCTTGGTGTAGTCTGACAACGTAGTGTGTATGTACCCAAGGTAACAAGAGAAAAAGACAGAACACAAGTCTTTTTTCTTATATGAGCTATGGGCAAACCTTAAACTTCCAACTCACTATCTCTTTCTAATGCTTTCATAAATGCAGAAACCAGGCGTGATCGAACAGGTGCGTTTTCTTCTATTCTTTATAAAAACTATATTCTTCTTGACATTATTCTGAGTATGCTAGGCACAAAGGTGACAAAGACTTCACAGTTTGCAATATAGAAATTCTTTGGTGAAAAATAATATACATCAAAATATACCGGAAGAAGCAAGAAAAATTCTCACAAAAATACGTTTTACAATTCTTGGTTTTTTTTTCAGTTTTTTTAAAATTTAGTGCATTCACTAATTGCACTTGTTCCCTTACATTTCATTTTCATCCTTTTATTAATAAAAACTACTGTTAAAAGTAACTTTAAGTGATTCATTTCAAGCTCATTTTAAAGCTGACAATCTAACTTTTAATTTATTAATTTGAAAAATTTTTAAATAAATAAAATAAACAAATAAAAAGAAACGCCTCTTTAACCGATTTAATCTCAAATAAGTCAGAGATAAAATGATATAAAAAATCAAGAAATTAACGTCAGGACAATATGATAATGAATCTGAGTGAAAGGATGAGTCTCAATGTATATGTTTATGATAATAAATATTACACCTGAGTTCGTAGAAATATCGTCAATGTAATAAAGTGTAGGTGTCATTACAGACTTCGAGTGCGGTCCGGAGTAGACGACAATCGGTTAACGGCAGCTCAGGTGAATATGTGAATATATATACTGGGTCTCAAGAAACTAACTCTTGCGGTTATTCGTATACCATCATCATCCTCATCATCATCATAATCATCAGTATGTTGGTGGTCTTCGTCCCCAAGTGCTTCTCTGCCACACTCTACAGATCGTCGATCTCGATCTTAGCACGTTTGCACTTACGGCTTGCAATTTAACGGCCAAGCCAATCATGTGACACTCGTCGACACTTCTGAATAACTATTTCAACTATTAAAACGAGTCACGGGCACAATAGAAGAACTTACTCTGCTGATCATCTTTCAGAGTCATTTTAAAAGGCTTTTGATGTGGTTTTGTCGTTATTTTCAGGTGAAAATTAATTTTTTTAATGGTTTGACCAGATTCCGTATTTTATTACACTTAAAATAGGATAAAACCGGAAAATCGTGAATTTTTTTATTCTCCAACCACTTTATCTCAACAATGGTAGGTTTGTGATACCTTACATCAATTATTTATTGTTATTAGGAGCCCTTAAAACACAAATCCACCATTTGTTAGAATCAAATTTTCCAAACTTCGAAAAAATTAATATCAATACCTTCAAAATGGGAAACAGTTCCTACACTGCACAAAATTTTTAAAGGACCCCCGTTATTTTTCATTCATTCTGCACAAACGTACTAACATCATAGAGCTTTGTAACCACCTGATATTCACATGTTACTACGTGAGAATATGTCAAATAGTGTGGGAAAATAATTCCAACACAAATGTTCGTTTCGAAAAATCTGTATTTTGTTAGAGAAAAAATCTTGCTTTGATTTTCAGGTCAGCAGGCTTCCACAGATTTTTTTTTGTCTATTCACAGCATCAAATACTTGCTAGAAAAGAATATTCCTGATGTTATCTACGATATCACACACGTAAGATCAACAACAATCGAGATCGCCAGTTGATTAAAATTCACTATCATCTTAATTGCTGTTTTAAAAAACTGCAACAAGCCGAGGTCTACTACTGATGCGATTCTTGACAAGATCACTGCACCAAACAATCACCGTGACTCGTCTTTAATTATCAATCAGTTAGATCTCGAGAGTTAGGGTGTGTGCTACACCATGCTACTCTCCATAACACCAACTCTAGTCTATTAGAGGTTTGTCCAACATTTTCTTTTATCTCCAGTAAAATAGTTGCTGAAAAAAAAGCTTTGGCTTTTTACAAAGGTGAAAAGATGTAACGATGGCCCTTGAGGAGCATTTTAAAATTATTTATAGATCACAAATGAGGGCATTTCCACTTTCTTCCCTTGATACAACCTATAGTTGATCTATATTATGCGTTATACACAATTTAATGTCACAAAGTGAAAACCGAGATCACAGAAAGCGCACTTCACACGTGCCTTACACGCTCGATAATCTAAAGGACCACCTACGCGCCTGAACACGCCACACCTCGGATAATGATGCGACGCGAATCAAAGCGGTGCTTTTGCCAATTTTCACCTGATGACCGGTTGTCATTTATAAGCATAAACATTACAAAATAGTATGTAAAAAAATAGATCTGGGATCTTGAAAACATTTAAGGTAAATATTTTTTGTTCAATATTATTGCCAAGATTGTGGTTTTAAAGTTTTCAAAAAATTCATAGACTGATTTTAATCAACAATATGATTCTATAGCTGTTTATTTGTATTAAAAATATTTTCCTACCTAAGTCTTCACATTCTCACGCATCAGCACGTTTAAGAATACTCCATATGTCCAGCAGATTTTTTCTTGCATTTTTATCACACTTGTGTACTCGTCTTGCATGTCCAGGACCTTGGATCAGCGAGATTGCACGTAAATCCCATCATCTTTGTCCGCTTCTGGCCAACACATGGAATTGCTGGTCACATCTTGCACCTTTAAAATTCCCTGGCTCTAGGTACAATGGTACACTACTACAATACAACGTCATAAACTTTTGTTTTCTCACCAATTCTACTGGTACCAAATTCTAAATGACACTGAAGGTGTCTTCCACATGTTGACCTTCTTTGTATTCATCTTGAAATAATTTCAAGACCAAAATCAATGAATGATGATGTTTCGAAATACGGTATAAATGTACAGAAGAATGTATTGAAAGTGATATTATCATGCATAATTCAACGTATTGATAAGTAAAGTTGATATGAAAGCTTGCAAATTTCCCTAAAAGCATATCCAAAGTCATTATGGGAATCATTAACTCACACCGCACGAAAAGTAGGCATTTATCCCTGTATAAATGGCGATTTTTACGCGCTGATAAATACATAGTCCGGCCAATTTAGATACTGAGTACAAGACTTACAGCTCTGTGCTGATTTAAGTACCCATAGGTACTAATATCCTTGATATAAGTGCATTTTTTCCACGAAAGTCGTGTGTATACTTATTTTTCTTTGATCCACACACATTTTCCCCCTTTTTTTTTAAACTAACTTTGCGCGAGAAATAAATTTCATCTTTTTCTTTTCATCTCAGAAATAATTAGCAGCTTTAATCAATCAAACCCGTCAACTTTCTTTTAAATTTTAAATTTATCTTAAAAAGGATATTTAAAGCTTTAATTACGATTTTTTAAAAAATTTTTGCCATTATTATTTGCAGAGATATGCTCGTTCGAAGTTGAGACTATCATCCTAGCTCTCCAGGTCAAAAAAACGAGGTTTAAAGTGTTGGTAGTAATTTTGTTGTGCAATTTTTGGGTATTTTTTGACAGTTGAGATAAAAAATAAAAGGTTTTAGAGGTGGAAGGATTTTTTCAGAGCAATTAAATGCAAAAATGTGCTGATAATACGACATGAGTAGTATCCATAGATTACCCTCTCTTTTCAATGAAAATACGTGTCGACGATTGGCCGGTGACTGACGTTACGCGCCTGCGTGATCACCAGACGAGAGATTGCGCGCATTTAGGAAACGCCCAAATGTATGATTATTCCGCTAATTATGTGATTCATCTTACCGTTATTCAAAACACGAAATCTCGAGATAATTTTTTGTCTGGGTTGAAAAAAAAATTGATAAAAATTCAAGCAAGACCTGAAAATCATCACAGAGGGATTATTAATTTGAAAAAATAATTGATGAGGAAATGATAAGATGCTAGGAGAATGAGAAACTTGAATCGATGAATGAATCAGTTTGAAACTGACCAGACTTTAAAGGCAGCCTTTGAGAAGTCACAGAGATGCTGTGTGGTCCGGTCGTGACCGCGAACCTGTTATATTGAGCTAGATCGTATGAAGGTGAGGTGTTGGTTGTATGTCGAATCATTGATTTTTTTTTGCGGAAGTTTTTCGGAAATAAATTATTTGTTTGCGGTAAAGATTTTTTTACATATATTCTTTGCATTTTTTAACTTAACTAAATGGATGATCTGTCTTTGATAATATCATTCTTTAAAGAAAAAAAGAGAGATTGAGGCTATCAGTGATAGAAAAAAATATTAAACTACAGTTTTATCAACAATCAGTAATTCATACCATTTTATTTATGTAAGTAAGTGTGAGAGAAGCTTTCCTACAAGAAAGTCAATATCAGTTAGTGACACATGTCGATGAAATCCGTGAGAAACTGGGTCTTACAGTGAATATCCCGAGGCATCGTGTAGGCGCAGCAGCACGACGCCAAAGAATCGTGTTGATTTTGTATGCGCACTCTTGTTATAGGACAATGCCTGTGATTCCAGTGCATCTAACTATACTTATTCTTGCTACTAAAAATGTCAAAAAAAATCATTTCTTTCAAAAATCTATTTTCAAGCTCAACAATACATTTCTTCTAATCGTAATGATTATTTGCTGCGCAATATATGACAGTGCACTGTGTATAAATATGAGAGTAAAGTACTAGAGTTACGTTGATAGTGAGGGAGTGGATTTCTTCCTTAGAACCCGAGGCATTGGCGATCTACATCGGTAGTGATCTACCGATCTCATCGGTATAAACTCGCACAGGTCGTGATCTGCCTTTAGGTAAAAGTGTGCAATCGTCCGGAAGAGAAATATAAAACGAGCTCCGATCATTTAACATCGGAGATTATTATTTTATTCTCTTCCTTCTACGCCATTTTCTTTCATTACATCACTTATTATTATTATTAATACTTCCACTTTGTTTAAACAACCAAACACCTAATCGAAAAAAATACTTCCAAGCTCCATGGTATTTTAAATAATTTTAACCACAAGGATATCATCTAAAAAAAAAAGTTTCAAATTTTTCATAGAGCTCTTATTTGACTTTGTAGCTTTACTTTTACTGAAGATATTAAATTTTTTAATCAAAAGTAAATATTGGCATTTTTTAAAAAATTTTTTCCGTACATTTGCCATTATTTTTATTAACAAAAAAAATTTCTTTAACAATTTAGCAATAAATAATGGTGATTAATGACGTTTCAATAATTAATTGGCAGCTCATAAGTCTGTAAAGAAATTTTATATCCAATCGTCACTGCTATTATAAATGATTATTTTGTTTTATTTTAATTTACATCATCCGGTGTTTTTGTACACGCCCGCGCATGCAAAAAAATATAAATAAATAAAATAAAAGTGATACAAGGGAATTCAAGTACCGGTGGAACGACCCATGAGTATAAATGATCAAAGAGGCGTCGAAGTTTGATCTCGCTCCAACGAAAAGAATCTCTCGGGCATTTAACTTGAGATTTTAAAACGTGATCCATCGATTTCAACGATTTTTATCGCTATCTTCTGCGAAAATTGTTTGACCGTGAATTTTTAAATTATATAGTTGAAAGGAACAGAATTGAAAATAAAAAGCTGTAAAATGAAGGAAAGGGTTAAAGGTGTCAATTATTCAATTTTAATTGAATAAAACATATTGGGTATATTTTATGACGGTTAATTTACAAATATTTTTTTAATTTCTTCATTTATTAATAATTAAATATTTTACCTGGTGAGCAAAGAAAAAAAGGAATGAGGGGGATTGGAAAAAAAGGGAAGAGACTAAAAGAAAACAGAGTACTATAACGGTACTGGTTCTTAAATGCTACGTTATTCCGTCAAATGAAATCCTCGTGACCCTCTCAAGTCCCGTATTCTTTGCTTTATCCCTCTGTATAATTTTTCCCTCTCTTTTTAACTGTCTCTTGTGTCTTGTTTCTCTTACTTCTTCTGTCTCTCATCTTTCACTTGGCTTATGGCATTACAATTGCTAATTTTTCACTGTGGTTGCAATGAGCTGTTTCATTTTCGGCCATCGTAAAAGCCAACTAACGACCTCGATGAATGACACTGAAAAAAATTTGTCTAATGAAAAATTTAATTGGATGATCCGCAAACATTTGACATTAAAAAATAATTTATTTTAAATTAATAATATATACATTTTTAACCAACAAAGGTTTGTTTTAAGCGTGCGTCATCTGGCTGGACTAATGCAGTTTAAGCAAGAAATAATAAGACTTCATAAAAAATTGTTTTGAGCAGTAAAAAATGAAGAATTCAATAAAATTTGACGATCGCTCAAGCATACATTCAAAATTCAATAACTGAAAAAAATTAACACAAATCCTTAGTTCCATAATTCATCCTTAGAAACGTAGTCGTCGAGTTCAGAACATTCTGGCGTTGTTATAATATCAACATTATTACCACAGTCCAACCCTCTTACGGCTCGCGGCCACATTATGGGTGGCCACACTGTAATTTGGCAGCAATATAAAGCCGTTCGCGTCGCCTGAGCATGCGTGTAAGAGAATCGCGGGTGCGCATTTATACCGTCAGATATTTATGCGTGTGATTTTGCTGGTAAAGCACCTTCATAACAGCGATATAGTGTTCATCTTAAAACAGCAAATGCAAGAATTACCGCCCGAAAAATCCCTAAATTATATATAAGTAAACCACCTGATTTATGGTCAACGCTCTTCATAATAATGATCATAACAATAACTAAATATTGTTATGGATCAGTCGTCTATAGATTTTATTTATGTGCGCACATCTATTCTGTTAGGATGAGGTGTCGTTAGACAGTCGTTACAGTTATAAAAATTATTCGTGAAAGTACCAAGACTTTTATGGGTAAAGTTGCTTTAAGTCCAATCTTGTTGGAATTGCTTTGGAATTTAAAAAAAAATTTATATCGCTGTAAAAAATTGGCCAATTGAGTTGATCTACCATTTATTCGATAGCTCTGATTGTCTAGTTTTTAAGAAGTTAATAATCATAAGTTAATGCTAAATAAAGAATTCTAAAATATGGTGATAAAGGTAAGTGATTTTCTCTAGAATCGATAAAATTTTTAATTGAGGTCGAAATCTTTAAAAATTAATATCTCACTTAATAATAATGGAATTGTTGTAAATCTGTATCTATATAAAAACTTAAGTTTTCTTATTTCAAAAAAGCTCTCAAAAATTATTATACCTCAAGTAGAATGTTTTTGAAAAATTTTTAAAGCAAGACCATCATTTCTTGATTTTGTAAGAGTTGCTCTTTAAGGAGAAGTAGAAAAAAAAGATTAAACTTGAAAATAATTCCGAAAAAGAATTAAAAAATCACCCAAGGGACGATTTAGCGGTAAATCATGTAGCCTTTTATGTTGCTGCCGACCAATGATATTTTCACGAGAGCTGTCTTTTCTCTAGAGTGCAAGGAGTGAATATATGCCGGACAGACTCATATGTGGACGAATGCGGATTGACGGGCCACCTTGTCGTTAAACGTCGCGTAACCGCATTGCATGAGAGACTACGCAAGTCAAGGGTCTGGTTAATTTTTATTGAGCATAAATTTGCCAAAATATTCCTGGCCGACATAAATGGTCTGCAGTAACTCTGGCTATTCGTTTATTCATATTATTTTTTCCCTATTTTATTTCAACTTATTCAAATAATTCCCTTCTGAATATATCTGTCGTATATATTTAACAAACGACAGATAAATAAAAAAAAAATATAAATATTATTTAAAATGGGATATTATAATGTCTTGATTAAATTAAATTTTTTTTTTTTTCATTATTTTTGCAAACACAAAAAGGAAATAAAAAAAAGATTACGGCATTTCTGTAGACAACTACCACCCGGTTGAGACACCGCGATCGTATCGGCCGCAAGAATCAACGTGCAAGACTCGAGTATCGCCACGAGAAAACTGGAATCAAGTAATTTGAGAACACTCAGCTTTTGTCGTGTGCTTATTTGATCGGCTTGTCTTGATATAACTGTCAATTTAACAGCTTTTCCTATTATTTATTTATTTTTTCAACATTTTTGAAAATCTGCCACTGTCAAAATATTCGTTTACAACCTTTTTTACTTTTTGAAAATTTTTAGACATCCTACGAAACATTTAATAATTATTTATAATAAATATATGAAACATAACTAATTATTAAGGTATAATTTTTTAAGGACTTAGAAAATATATTAATCTCAATACAAATTGGTTAAAAAATAACATAAAATAAATCTAATGGAAGAAAAACAAGTCAAAAAGTGAATTTTAATCTTATTTTTCTGGTAAAAAAGTAGAATTTCCTGCACATGTTTATTCAAACGTATTTATAAACACTAAATAATCTGAGATAAGACTGTTGAGTTATAGAATGATGAAGACGGTCGCGTAAAAATAAGTAAAGAAGGATATGACGTATAACACTAACGATGATGGTTGAGTTTTAAAAGTAAAGAGAGCCGGGTCCATGTTCAGTTAGCGTTTTATCGGCGCCGATGGCGATAAAATCCTTAAGGGGCGTCCCCTGCTCGTGTCGCTTATCGACGACGTAGGTCCCGACAGACGTATATCCCTCAGGCTTCTATGTACTTCATATTATGTATTCAAATATCTTAATAGCCGATGCACTTCATCGATCTCATACTTTTTCTCTCTCCTCTTACACCTCGTTTTATTTCATTTCTATTTTAATCGCTTCTACCTTCGTTACTTTTTTCTTGTGACCTTCATATTACCACAGTTTATTGCATTTGTATTTTTAAAAGTTATTTTATAAACAATTGGATGTAATTTTATTGATGAAAAATAGGTGTAATAGTGTATTGAATAAATGATGACTCTTTTTGAGGATTATCTGAAAAAGAAACGCAATTTAATAAGAAAAATAAATAACATAAAATGTTAGACTTAAATTTTTATATAAAGATAGAGAGAATTAGCATGAAAACAAGCGTCTGGTGGACATATGGCTGGAAATTTACTTAAGAACTTACCGGGATTACAGTACCTGTTTATACCAACCAACCAGTAGAGCCAATGTTTCACATATGGAACACACTTGGTCAAGTTTTGAGTCTGGTAATCGTTGTACCTGCACCTGCATTAATGAAGTCAAAATCTCCTGACAGTTCTCATCTTCTCGTTCAACTGTGAAATCATTTCCTACCAGGCACTTTTGGGTCTTCCATGAGCAACATTGCATCATAAATAAATACTTCAAGTAATCAGTTTTAAAAATATTTCATTTTTTTTTTTTTTTTTAGATTAGCTCGTGATAGATAAGAACTGATTACGATGATGATTCAAGAGAAATTGATGGTATCTGAGAAGAAAGTTTACGTCACTTGATGATTTATCTGCATCTGGTGTTATCAATTGTCACATGTACTAGCCATATGGACATACAATAACTCTTGATGGTGAAGTTTATGCTTGAGACACGTTTTCTGTAAGTCAATCGTTAAGTTCAAGGAATTGTTGGGTACTTATCGTCGTTTTACATCATTTGCATTTTTCATGCATGTATTTAGAGAAGATTGGAATTATTTAAACAATGGTTTTGTTATGTCAGCTAGTAGAAAAATTGACTTTATCATCCATTTTTTATTATGAAATATAATAAAGTTGATTTAAAAATACGTTACATGCTCTAAAATAATAACAAATAGCTTCTTAGATATCAGAATGATTTAATTCTATTCAACATTGAATTATTTTTAGTTTTAGATAAATAGATTAAAAAAGAATAAATATGTAGTTTATTGATTAAAAGTAAAGTAGTTAATTCTGAAAGTCAATCTTGATTTAAAGCTTGGACTAATTTTCAACATTTTAAAGTAGAATTTGACTGATTTGAAAGCTAGAATTCATCGAAAATTTAAAAAAAAAAAAATATTTCAGTGACACCTCTTCTATATTTTTCTATTAAAAACCCCATTGAGTTGATATTAAAAGCACTTTGACAAATATCTTCCTGTTAAAAAATCTCTTTTTACTTACTTTGTCTCCATATTTCTTCATTGAAGTATCTTTTTTATGCTCAATACACCCCTATAGCACATAACAAACATATTCTGATGTCTTAAAAAATCGATCATTCTTCCTACTCCTATTCTCTAGATTCTATTCAAAAATTCACTTGCAGTGCTGTTGTCAATCGATTGTCCAGTGTCTCCTAGTAGTTTCAAATAACGTCAATCAATACTTCCTCGTCATTGTGTTGAAGAAAATGACATTGATATTTACCTGAGAATTTAAAAACGAGCTGAATGACCAGAGGAAAATCCCATCAGTATTTTGGGAAGGTTTGAAATGTCAGGTCAGTCGTTACTAGTTGTATCGAGACAAGAGGTCATTTAGGTTCAAGCGTGGGTCAACAAAGTAATAAAGGACCTGCAGTACCACACTTTGCCACCAGCAACCCGCATTAGACCTGGCATGGAGAAATTGGAAAACACTGTACTAAAAAAAGGATCATAGCATAATGTTCTATTTACTTGGTCCTAAGTAGCTTCTCAAAAGGTAAGAATCATTAAAATACCTGCTTATGTGCTGCTGGTAGTTGGGTATTAATGGTCATGAACACCTAGAAGTCAATCTTTGTCAATTAATATAATTCATGAAAGACAATTAGCTGATTTATAATACTATTATTTTCGATATAAACTTTTGATGATTACTTAGCTTTACTTTTTATTACAGTAGTTTAATTAGCTTATTTAAATTTAACACGATTAGTGAATAATAATTTATCTTTATTACCTAGTTATATTTAATAATATTTTAGTCCTTCTGTAAATAGGAAACTGTATAACGTCTCCGGAACATCACGACGAAACCATTTTTAAATTTTTTTCTAACAATTGTAAATTATTGAAGCAAAGTCTTTGTTCTAGTTTCCAAGGACCAAGTCATCTGATATCTTATCCAACAAATAAAAAACTTTTAAAAATATTTTTTTCTCTAAGAAATGACTTTTAATAATATTTCCAACTATATTGATAGTTATAAAAATTATTTGAATGAGTAAAATCAAACTTATTTGCATCAAGAAATGATCACTTTTCCCGAAAATTTCCCATCACCATGGAAAAACTTATGCATTCATTAGCTCACGAAAATTTTATTAGCTATTATTCTTCTTTATTAGCTCTAAGTGCATAATTCTTGGATTGAAAAACTATGAATGAGCTTGGTCTGGTACCTGTAGGTCTTTGCAATCGACCAATATAACAAGAATAGTCCGGCATCTACACTTAGCTCTTGTTATATTCTTGCTATACCTCACGATTCTCCAAGCGTTGAATGTGCAAAAGCTATGGCGAAACCACTTGTTGGAATTTCCCCCTAAGCTACCTTAGGATTTGTATTCGTATAGGGGTTGAAACTCCCAACTACCCCAATAAATGTTCCTCAACGTTTTCATTTGCCCTCTTTATTCATTGAGCCCACCATCAGGTTGCTATAATGCTTTGTATTATTGTGCTATGACTATAGCGACATCCAGTTCTCACGGCAGCCCTCACGGGAAACAGACACAGCAATTATGTGTATAGATTGTACCCAAGTATGGTATCGTGTGACCAAAGTCACATTCGAACTTGTTTCTATGTAGATAGAGAAGAGTGATGAGGTGAAATTTCACTTTCAGAATCAATATTTGGAGTTTAAAGTGAAATATTGGAAATTGTAATGAATTCTGCTCTTGAATAAATTCTCCAAAATATTTCAACCATCATTTTCTTATGAACTTCAGCATCAAAAATTATTTGAGTATTCTATAATGTTCAATAAAATTGAAAGAAGAGGCTAAAATACACTTTTTAATAAAATTTCTTTTCTAAAAAAAAATCTTCAACCTTCGAAATAATTTTTCTTTTCAATACAAGGAAAAAAATATTTCAGCATCATCTTTAATTCAGCTCTTTATCTCTCCCTCACTTCTTGAAATCATATTTCCTATATTATATTGGATCTGTAGTGGTTCTTATCTCACTACTCTGATACTTCGATCAGAATCGATAATCCTTAGATCTCGAGTTCATGACCTGAATAATAACACAATATATATTTGTGTAATATAGTGAAGCAGTGCAGTGCAGTGGCCAGGAGATGAATATCTCTGATTCTACCTTTTCTTGCATTATGTTATCTACCGATATATCCATTATATAATACATATTTTATAATTATATATATATATATATATATACATGTATTTAAATTTTTTCACTGGCTCAGTGTGCATGCGCTTGTTTCCAGAGGAATCCCTTGGGGTCGAATCAGATACGATGCATTGTAAGCCCCTTACTAAAATAATATATATGAGTATATTATTTAGTAAAAGCTGCACTGCTTGCATCAAATACTTATTTGGGAATACCTGTAACTCATTGAGCTCAGATAATTTGACTTGATTGGACCATTTACGAGTTATTGCGTCTGATATTTCATACAAGCCAACTCAAAACCATCATTTTCTCTGCCTAATTAAAGAGATTTTTTTTAACATTAAGTCTTCTAATCTTTTAATTTTACTTAACACATTGAGAATAAGTTGGTGTTACGTTTCTTTTATGTAGAGTTTTTTATAGCTGGAGATTAACTATTTAAAATATCAAATTTCTGTAGCAATTTTTCAATAATTTTACAAGAAATTTTTTTTGTTGATAATAGTTGATGGTTTAGGCTATTCAGGATTTCAATGACAGCTAAAAGAGCAACTTTTGGATTTGAAGATATAGCGCTGGGTTAATATTATGAAGAATGGTCATAAGATTTGATTATTTCACTGACAAACTCGTCGATAACGACACGACAAGCAACAAGTTTGGTGCATGTCCTTATAAACGTCATGGCGATATGCAGTATAAACCGGTGCTGTTATTTCAAGACACCCCATATTTTTACGTGTGCCCCCCTGGGCGCGTGATCGTGCGAGTTACGTCGCAGTGTACGCGATGCTTTCTGCGATTCATGACGCGAATGGCGCCGACCTCGCGCCCACGATTTATCGTCATACCACGAAACACTTTACCCCTTACCATCAAACACACTCTTTTCTTCTTTATATTATTCATGTTATTTTCTCTCCAAGTACTACTCATGAATGTGCATATTGTATATTGTATAATTCGGTGACACGGGAATCGGATAAGTCTGACATATCTGCCGCCATGAGATCGATGGACGTCCTCGATTTCTTCGACCCGCTGGACCCTCCGAGAGATCATTGAGCAACAAGATATGTTTAATGTCCTTCTTTTTACTCCACGAATTTATTATTCTCTTCTCTTCAGTATTTCGCACAGCTTCATGTTGCTCCGATCATTATATTAATTCCTTCTTTTAAATTCTTACAACATTTTTAAATTCTTATTCATTAAGTGATTTGTAACATACCACTAGAACTCTTGAAGAAAATGGCCACATTTTAATTTCACTTTGAATGGAATTAATGGTCAAAGTAATAAATAGTCTAATGACTGATAATAGACATTCCAATTATTAGCAAATAAGACTCATCTACCAATAACCTTGTCTGAATTTTAGTATCAAGTGTTCACGTCTCATCAACTAACTCATTTGATAGGTTTTAATCTTATTTTCATTCAAATATTCATGGCAGAGTCGTAAATTATTGACTTTTCATGGTGGTATTAAATTAAAAACAAAGTAAAGTTTAAATTCGAGTAATTATTTGAAGCAAATTTTGGGTCGCTTCACTTGCATTGATATAATGAGCACGAGTAAGTAAGGTTCAGTTACCTGAATGGCTCTTAGAAGTTAATAGAGTCTAGTCTGCATGTCTTAGTGTTGAATATCTTACGACTATTTATTTTAAGAAATTTCCAAGGATTTTAAAAATATTCACTGCCACTGTAATTATGCATTTGAGAATGCTTATTTACATTACATTCAACCATTCAGTTACTACTTCTTCAATAAGTTTCAATAAAATTTAGAGTCTATATAATGTTTAGTCTATGTTTCTGAGAAGTTAAGGTATTTATAATGTCCTTGAATATTTCTAAAATAATTTATTTAGTTATTGATGTGAATGATGATGATAGCTTGACATGTCACGTTGGTAAGACCATAATTCAATTGTTTTTGTATCAAGACATTGGAAAGACAGTGAGCAATAAAGTACTGGTGAAGAATTGAATTGAGAAAAGAAAGTGTTGGTAAATAAATATTCAACAAATATGCAATTCTTCTTGAAATATTTTTACAATTTTAAGTCATCGTAGTTATTTGAAAATTTATCAAAATACACCCGGAAACATTATTTTATTTCAAGATAAAAATTAATGTAATGAAGTTGATGAATGTATTCAATGCATTTTAAACATTGTGTTGATGTTGAAATAATTTTTGTTATGTTTATAATAACTGTTGAAACTAAGCTGTAAAGTGGACAGTCACTTCCTCTACACCACCTTACATAACTGCACCCCTGCAATGCTGTTGCTTCCGGGTGAGTGTTAACATGGAATGAGTGCACGTAGGGATACACTTAAAGTGTTCTGCATAAAGTCTATTATAGCTTGTGCTGTAAAAACCCTAGGGGATAACTCATATGTGTTGGAATTAAGTATATCTTATCCAAATTCTCTCAGCCGTAACCCACACATGATATGATTATGGTCAGTTCCGTAGCAGGTGATCTACTTCCTGAAAAATACAAAACAAAACTGAGTTTAGTAATTGTTATAAACCCTAAGGAAAATTGTTTTTTAATTATTTAACTATTCCGTTGACGAATTATAGTTGTTTTCCTAGAGCTTATGAACTCTATCGAGTTAAAATAATTTTCCATTCATAATTAAGTACAGGGGTTAGACTTAATTCAGCTTCTTGTTACTTGGAATACTGTAATTATTGAATTCAAAAAGAAATACTTGACCAATTAATTATTTGTTGTATTAAATTTCCCTTGTTTTTGTTGATATTATTGATTTATAATATTTATTTCTACCATTAATGACCTTATAGCTTCCAAAGTAAAATTAAAAAAATCCTCTGTAATTTCCAGTAGCCCTAAATCAGCTAAAAACAATCCGATAATCACTCATAATTGCGAATCACTGATAACTGTGAATTTTGCGGTATCCTATTACGCCACTAGTGATTACAAACTCCATCAACACTGGTGCATCACCAATAATTTAATGAATTTTCTCTTATTTTGCAACTTTTGCTAATTTCGCAGTATTATTTGCCTCAAATCTATTCACATTTGTTCTATGAATCAACACAAAAAAATTCCAAGAAGCTGAAAATGAAGTAGCAAGAGAGAAAGTGATTGTGATTAAAATAATCTAGTGTATTGGTAATATAAATAATTAGTAAGCAGAGAGATATTTTTAATTATCTAGTAAATTTCACAGGTCGATTCACCTCGACGTTAGCTTACGGTTGTATACGCTTAGAGCAAGTAATCACGAGAAGAGCAATAAGATGCTTACGTCAGTTCAATCGTGACGAGCTCCACCCTGCGTTACCGGGCACTCGATTTGTCTGTACTGCCATTATTACCCTATTAAATCTTGCATAACAGTAACAGTGAGTCAAGTAAATTATTACACGTTGCTATCAGATTGGAAAAAAGAAGGGTTAAATATTCTGTCGAGGGAGATTTGTTTATGATGGTGATGGACTAGAGAGATATGTGCTGATTAGAATGTTTTCAATGTTTCAATCATACTTCAATATTTAGGTCATTCTTAATTACTTTTCAGTATAATTTAAAAATGTAAAAAATTTTTTTCTTGGCAAATAATTATCCAAATGAATCCACAAGATAGTGAGTGTGAACAAAGAGGCATTTTTTGAAAACCTGACGTTACAAATATATATTTTTATCTGTGCAATCACGTCTTGAAAAGGTGGTACTCGTTTTTACATCGTCACTCCATTCACAGGACAATTATCAAAGCAAAGCGTGGCGAAAGTTAGTGCCCAATAGGCGTCCCGAATCCAGTGACAGGTTTCATTGTTGTTGGACTCGTGTAACATCTTTTAAATGCGTCCAAACACACCAACTTTTCAGTGTCTTTTTTGTTGTGTTCATTGCGATGATTCGAGTTGCGAAGAATAAGAACGAGGCGTGTTATAGACCTCGCGGAAGAGTCGATACAAATCGATTATCGTTGGCGACTCAGTTTCGCTCGGTTGGATACTGAAAAGAAGACAATTCGCTCTTATATAGTTTCGTTGACCTCAACAACCGCATGTCTTTTAGCTTATGTTTGGCCTGCTTTTTTTTTATTTCACAATTATTTCAACCATCTACATCTTAATCTTATTCTTTTATTGATTCTCTTGAAAATAATTTTAGGATGTCAGTAAACATCCTGATATCATTTTCATGATCAGTTTGACTTTATAAAAGAGAATCGAAGAGAAATTATTGTTTTCTTAGGTTGTGTTCAACATAATGCAATTTCATCAGGAGAATAGCAAAAGCTGGCTGTTCTCAAGCTTCAAGAAGTTATCATAATATGAGAATCGACACATTTCTAATATTTTTTTACTGGATAGAAGAATTCTCTTACAAAGTGAGTCGAGCGCGTGACACTCGGCGGTCCTCCAGGACGAATAAGGAGGAAAAGGCGCCACACGACCTCGCGCAATGCCGACTGGTCAGGTAATTTGTTCAAGATGGGTCATTACTGGACAGCTCGTGAGCTCTTGCAAGCGTGCACGTTAAACTCTTTCTTTCTTCTTTATTCTTATATCTTGGATTCATCGTCTTGTGTTGTCGTGGCGCTGGGAGGGACGTCAAGAGAAAGCGCAAGGCCCGTTGACCTCACGATGAACCTTGGCTGTCAAAATAACCGCATGCTCCAGGGCTTTGGGAATTCTCCGAAAATATTTTTCAAATTATCCATGTATTTTATATATACATATAACTATTTTTATACCTATACATTTATGCGTGTACCATATATCGCGCAACGTAAATCAAATTACCTTGAGCAGTTTTAATTAATTCGCCGTGATCCCGGAAATTCAATCAGCTTGCCATGTTCAACAGACTACGGTTTAATTAATCAATTTGCATCCAGACATTTTTCGACAGTGAAACAGTACGACTGTCTTATTTTTCATTTTTTCTTTTACTTTAATTATAAATTTTTTTTTCTACTTTTCTCTGTTAAATTCACGCGCGCTAAAAAAAAAAAAAAATAAAGACTCTTCGTATATTCTCATGACTTCTAAAAGTCATCATTGAAGCATTGCTGTTGGTTATGCCGAATTTATTTTTTTACATCACAAATTACCGAAATATGACCGATTAGAAAGACCCTAAATACTCTCAGAATTTGAGAGAAACTGTTTTTAAAGTGATTAGTATTTTTTCGTTGATTGAATTTTCGGTAATTTTAGTGCAAAACCGAAAAAATTTAAGTTTCTCATAATAAAACGCTTAAAGTATTGAGTTTTCGAACACTCGGATATTCAGTAATTTATTTTAGCAGCGTAGTCTTTAAATTAATACTCCTCATAATTAGTAATAAAAAACACATTGGCCCTAATTATGGTCACAATATTTATTTTGGGATCCATATTTTGGCAATAAATGTGCCACGATTAAAATAAACGAGCAAAAAGCAGCTCACCAAAAATTCTGTTTGCAACTTTAATAGTAAAATATACGAATAATTATTTTTGGATAATATAAAATTTGCAATCAAGTGGATTATTGAGAGGATATAAAATGATACCGTAGATTATCATCATTTCTTTTTATCACCTAAAGATATAATCGAAAATAAATAGAGACTGAGATTTCGTGTCGTTGGATATATACTCGCGCTGTGTTTCGATGGGATCATCAGACACCTACGCAAAGAGGATTACAGGTGCGGCAACCAGTATCTCCGGATACGAAACTCGCGTGCTTTTCAGCTCTTTTAGTCGAGTATATATATTTATTCGTAATGTTCATTTCGACCTCGCCCCTGATAAAAATTATTTACAGATATTTTTGAAATCTGGTGCACAAATTAATTTTATTCAACTTTAAGTATAATAATTATTCACTATTTTTACTTTTATTAATTAACTATCAATTTCATTTATTTATATTTACTTATTAGCATTTTAGTTTTTCATTTCGATTATTTTTACTCTCTTTTTTTAATTATTCACATCGTAAACTCATCATTCAGCTTGTAATTTATTTTTCCAATTTTAAATGTTAATGAATAAATTTATTCGTTGATTTATTCATTATTATTACTCACTACTAACTAATGTTTTTTAATTATTAAAATATTGCCGAAAAAAATAACTGATGAACTTTGTTGAATAAATGAGTTATTTATTATTCATTGAAGTAATTGGGATTAAAATAAGGTGATTATTTAGATTTAATATATAAATTATTATAAAATTAAATTTTATTACGAGTTAAAAATCTAACATAGAATAAACCCACCCACTTGAAGCTCATTAGAGAAGCTGACATCATTATTTCTCACAATTTATGGACCGTTCTTATACAAATCTCCAGTGTATTTTTTTTTTTCTTACGTGTACATTAAGCATTTTCTTATTCTATCTCATCCACTTGTGGCTGTTATTCACCGCTGGTCAGGATTTTACGCGTTTCGTGAATATCGACATGCACGCGAAGCGAAACCACTTATTGCTGAAAAATATTGCAGCGTGTGAGACGCAGAAAACGACGCATATGTTAGCAGAGCAATTACTGCCTTATAAATTTAACCCTTTAACATCTTCCTTTAAGTAAATTATTGTTTAATTAACTCTGTATATAATACAATTTTCACTTTGGATATAAATAAGTCACTGCTCTTTGCGTAAATTAAAACCACATTTCATTTTTAATATCATCAATTTCTAAAAAATCATTATTATTTAAATAAGAAAAATTCTGGTAGCTTTTCTTCATAATAATTGTTTATAAATTTTTTTTTGTTGTCACAAAAAGCTTTTAGTGGAGTGTTTGAAATTGGAAATTGCAAAATCAATAAGATACCATAGTTTATTCATAATTTTTATCATTAATTTGAGCAGAATAATTTTTAAATAGAATCGCAATAATAAGCGTTACTCTACATGCATGTATTAAATGAATTTATTCATACTACACGAAAAATTTCCGTGTATAACACATGTAACAAATGTTGCGAAAAAAATAAGCAAAAAGTGTATATTTTTATCGTGAGTACATAATTTTATAAGCTTCTTTCGTTGTCTGTCCACTTGCATGCCATTACTCGAGAGTAGGTGGGATAATGGCAGGCATAAATTAAAATTTTGTTTGCGATAGTAAATGTATATATATTTAAATATATATACATTTATGTATATGTATGTCTATACAGCAAACAGGTGACTTACGACCTAGAATTAAGTAATTCGTGAAAGATTACTTGAATGTAACACAAGTTTATTACACTCCAACAGTCAATTTAATACAAAAAAAATCCATTCTCAGCCAAAGAAATGGCTCTGATTTACTTCAACAAATAAAAATAGATACCCCAAGTGTTTGGAATTTTTAAAAAATATATTTCTTAATGAACAAAAGATTGATAAATAAATAAAAAATATGCTGACCTAGCGATTGATTTTGAAATAAAATCCATGACAAAATGAAAAATTATTCAATATTCAAATGACAGTTTAATATATTTATATACATATTTATTTGTCCATACATGTATAGAAATGAGTATATACAAAACGACGCGACGGTTTATGGAAATTTAGTATGAAACGAGTCCTCAATACACAATGATCTGATGGGTCGATTGATACGATCGGTCTATGTCAACCGGCACCTGTACAAGAGAGAGAAAAAAAGTAGTAAAGTTCAGTGGCCGCGAGCATCTTTAAAATATATGGAAAAATCGCTTGATTCCTGATAAGCTTAGGTCATACAAGAGGGTTACACATAAATTTTTATTCATTTTCTTGTTATGTTAATCGATCAATTTTAAATCCGAGTCCGTTTGTTGTAGTGAATACATTTTTTTTCTAACTGATTTCTTTTGTTTGGGGTCTCATGATAATACTATTATTCACCTTTAAAAAAAATTAAACTTACCACAATATTTTTTTTTTTTTTCAATTATTAAATCACTGTAAGAAAAAATAAATACACTTATGAAGACCTCAATTGATTAAGCAGTTTATAAATAATCCTATTTTGATCATTTAGGACTCATTTTGAAGCTCTAAAGCTCTATTTTAAATATACATTGTTAAAAAGAAAATAACCACAACTTGTTTTTTAAGAAAAAATTTAAAAAGATGGAGTGAAAAATCGTTTAAAGGAACGCTTTTACTGTTGATAATAAAAAATATTTTCTTTGAAATTAAAGAAAGGCTTTCGAAAATTTACGTTTTGAGCTTAAAAATAGACTTTCAAAAACCTAATTAAGATGATTATTCACAAAGGTATGATTTCTTTAAAAAAAAGCTTTTTTTTTTTTTTTTTTTAATTTTCATCTATCATTTATAAAAACTCGGTTACATGAATAATTTTTTTTTTATTATAACCGTTAGATATTTTTTTATATGCAATGCAACATTGTCGCTCTGAATAACTCAACGAAGTACATGAAATCATTAATATAGTAATAATAGTAACAGTAATGAGTAATTCCCACAGATCGAAGCGTGTGAAAAGTGGTGAAGAAACTGGATAGTCTACAAATATCTGTTTATTTATAATTATAATTACAGTAAAATAAAAATCTAAATAGCCAATGATCTCTAGTAGTCTAAAAAAATAGAAAATGAATTACATCAGCTAAAGTACATATTAATAAATAGATTAATATGATTTAAATTATTTTCATTTAATTCTCATTAATTAATAATTAACATTTCATAAAATTCAATCATTTTATCTATCGCTTATTCATTACACATTATATCTCTATATTTCCCAACTTAGTTTCAATTTATTCTTCACTCAAAATTTATTAACAATAAAAAATTATTAGATTATTAGATTATTAGAGTGAATTTTAAAATAAATATTGGTTTGATTATTGATAAAAATCATTGTTAATTATGAATTTGTTAAAAAGCAAAAGCGAGAATTTATTTTGTGTTAAATAATATATTTTTAATAATTTTATACATGAATAACTCTGTGTGCATACAAAAGACGAGGCAGTCGAACGACAACGTCTTGGTGGATCTCGTTGTACATCCTCCTCGTCCTTCGACATCCCAGCGTGGATCGCGTGGTCGTCCAGTGGCATGGTCATGCAAATCCTTCGAGGTGTGCCGGCCAAGACGCGAATAAACCTGTCTTGCTGTCAGGCTTTCGAAAAAGTTAAAACCATGAGCGAGGGAGAGAGAAAAAGAGATAGAAAACTAAATCTCTGTCACGTCTCTGATATTCTGGCTTCCCTTTTATATTTTACATCCATTCGTATGATATCCTTGTAGTTTGATACACGCACCTTGGTGCTATTTTTAAAAAAATTCATCACCATTTACACCACTAGTCTCTTTACTAAATTCCTATCTTCTTCCTTCCCTTTGCAGTTGGCAATGACAAAAAATCCCTAGAAGAATATTGTTTTCGTTCAGGATAGGTCTGTATTTAATCAAGCTCAACGTGTGTTATACAAATGAAAAATAACATCTGCCCTGTGTTAAGAGCGGAAGTAGTGCGGGGCTGCACCAGCAGTTTCCGCTATCAAGTGTCAATTTACAAGTCTTTAGAGTTTAAATACACTTGCTACTGAGTGCTCTGCATATTTAAAATATATTTCCTTCTCTAAATAAGGCTTTAATATTTCCTTTCGTATACCGAAATAGCGAAAAATAAATTCAATCGTATTATTCCAACAGTACAAGCATAAGTAATAAATATTTTTTGGATTAGAACTTGTGTATTTGATTTAATGTTAACTTTAATTACAAGTATTAAGCATTATAAAATGAATTTGATTTTTTTTCAGACAGAAACGAAGGAGATGCTGATCAAACATTTAGTGACATGTCTGGAGCAGCCGAGAAAGTGCTTAAGAAACATTAAATTATGTTTAGAAGATAGTTAGATACTATTACAGAGGCTAAGAGCCATAGTTGGAGATCAGAATGCATCAGTGCCGATAAGGACAATCGAACGTTGACAAAGGATCCTATCTGTAATCGGTTCGAAACGCACTGCATACCGCATACCAAAACAACTGCATAAATGCATTGGTATACTTGGCTACCTGTTTTAGTTTGGTTCTTGGTGGGCTGATAAATATTGTTCTAGTCTTTTATCTCGTGCAAACAAGGTAAAGTTACAATTAAAAAATTTTTTCTGTTACAAATAACACTTGGTGATACTGAAAATCATCCTTTATCATTGTAATCAATTCTTTTCAGTCTTCCAGGTGGATATATTTATTGATAAGCAGAGAAAGAAGTTTGGTTCCTTGAAGATGAATCAAGGATTTAGGAAGAAAAAATTCTTGCTTATCAGAAATGTGTGGAACTTCATCATCTACATCTGGGAGACTCTTTTTACTATCAAGTGGAAGAATGCCCAATGAAAATAAACTAAAAAATATCACAAAAAGTTTTGTGAACGACTACATGTGTACTCTAATCTCATCGTCACGCGACTTGTCGTGCTCTGTTTGAATATTACTTTTCTTGCATCAAAAGTTAGTATAACATCCTAATTATTTGTTCATTAAATCTTTATTCAACCAGACTTAATAACAACAGTAATATTTATGGAGAATAATTTTTTTCAGCAAAAAAAGATAGAGAATGATACTAAATGAATAATAATCAGTATGTCAAAGATCCTTTTATACCAAAGATACACACAGAGAAATATTTTCATGACACAAAATGCACTTGAGTCTGACAAATGGTAAAGAGACGGAATGAGACAAAGATGCAGTGGAGATAAAATAATACGCCGATGGTTCTGTAATCAATTTTTCTCCAGGTGCAATGCAGGAGTCTCGTCAACTTCTTCTCCCATACTGTGCATTAACGACAGTGTCGATGAATTGGTCCCTAGCTGTATTTTATTACTTAAAGAAAAAACATCTAGACATACATAAGTCAAGATTTTATTGATGCAACATTTTATATTAAAAAAATTATTTATTAAAAATAATTAAACAGTTTAAAAATGAATGATTTTTTATTCTACTTCCATCATTATCATCATCATCAGTTAGTCTCCAACTCTATTTTAAAAGTTTGATAGCTGCAAAATGTAGAATGTCTTGGAATAATGACTAAAAAAACGAAAGTTCAAATTTTTCTAGTGACTGTACAAGTTAAATAATGATCTCATTTATTTTTAATCTAATTTTTGAGGGCAATGAGAAGCCTTACGTATAAGATAGATTCAAAGCGACAATGTTACAGGGTTCGCTGGCCGATTACGTCTGGAATCATTCAGGTGGCTAGGTGAGTTGATGAAAGAGAGAAAGAGAGAGAGAGAGAGAAAAAGAGATCAACAAGCTGGGATGGGCTGCAGTCACGTGTATATAAGTGACGCAGCTTTACTTTAGAACCAAGTGTTCCATGCTGACAAGCTGGACAATCAACGTGCGGTACTGCGGCAGACGTACGGAACTGAATGTGGAAAAAGTTCACAAGCCACTAGACGTCAACCGTCATAACGTGTTTACGTTTTACTCCATACTCATTCATTCAGGCCGCCCAACTTGAAATTTATTCCCGTCAGATCATGCTAGAATATAGTGAAATAGCTGTTAGGTATTCTATGTCAATCAATTCGTATTTCATTAATATATCGCCGGTATTGATAGAAAAATTGCTACACTTTTTTTTCAATGAATTGAAATTGGATAATTTTTATCCAACTAATGATAGGCAGTCGTTGTTAGGAAGTTTTTTTAATGATGATAGCACACATGGAATATTTATAAGTTAATTTTGCTAGCACGCGTAGGCTGTACATACATTAAGTGTCTTTTATTCCTATACAGATTTTAAATAAAGTTAATGACGTTGATGATCTTCGCGAAAAGCTCGAGAGATCAGTCTTTCTATATCATTTTGTCTGTAATGAAAAGGCACAATTATAACTCTTGTCAGTTATAACCGTCCATTTAATGTGTTTTATTGTCTACATATTATTTTCTTCCTGTTAAAATTGGATAAGTTGTTTTATCCTTATATGATCCATGAAAACGAAATAAAGATTAACAATCAATCACTTGGAAACTTAGGCGACACGTGTTCATATATATATATATATATATATATATATATGATATATCTAGGATTAACTAAAGAACTGTGAATAGCACTACGAAAGTGGCACTTTCATTAGATTAATTATAATTTATTAACTCATGTCTTATCCACCAGATAAAGAAGATTTTCAACAAAGTTATGAGATGTAGATTGAAGATGTTGAAAAGAGTCAGAGCAACATTCAAGTTATCTTGAGCATTTTATTGATCTGAATTGAAGTTAAATGTTCATCATAAGTGTTTCCAATCTTTAGATCTATTCAAATGAATCACGAAAAAAGGTTAACGTTTTTGAAAACTCACTGAAGGGAAGTAAAAATGATAACCTGTTGAAACATAAATTGGTAAAAATTGGTGTTTGATTAGGTCAAGGTAACATGTCTAGACTCTAGACTCATAGTTAAGTACAGGTGAGTGAAAGAATGAACCTTCTATTCCCACTTCTTAGTAGGTATCCGCCACAGTTAAATCGATATACATACATACATATTTATATTAAGAACAACATGAAACTGGTCTGAGAAATGCTTGCATCATTATCATCCAGACTCTCTCCTTGTAACTTGAAATCATATCGTCCTTTCCCTCCGGTGTGAAGAAGTATATATCGATGCGCATAGCAAATCGATAATCTTCACCTTGGATCCTTATCCTGATTTTCCTCGCACTTTGCGCATATTATCGAGTCATGTAATCGTATTATTTAATGCTAAAGGATCAGGGTATGTCTCTTCTGTATTTTAAATCTCATTATTTTGTACCAGTAGTATACTATTGATTATCATTACTATCATTATAACCATTTTTTTACAGTTATTGACTTCAATTTCTACCTCACAGAGTGGCCGATCTTCATCATTACCCTACTTCTATTCATTTTTATCTTGCTGACAGAAAATTTTCATCAACAAGATGATCTGATGGTACCAGAGCATAAAATGATTAAAGTATCGAGTTTTAAAAGTACTTCTAAGGACCATTGGAGATATAATTTCTTGTAGGATAATTTTTTGAAAGGTATGTTTTCAAATGACGTTGTTAAGTGATGTAAAGTTGCTTTCAAATCATCAGAATCAAGATTGAATAATATCTACAATTAATCTTAGGAGATCAATTGAAAAAGGTGGAAGTTAAAATAGTTAAAAGTCATCGAGAAGGCGAAGTAATGTGAGAGGAAAAAGTGTACTACTCTTCACTATACACTAGACATCGAGAAGCTATTTCAACTTGTTAACTTTTTGATCATCTCATCACCAAAAAGGTTATTTCTTCCATCAATCTTCTTTACTATTATCTATCACACCACGTTACATTGTCTGCATATCAGTAAATAGTTAATGTGACGTCATATTTCTCTTCAACCCGTTAGTAAATATTCTTTTTCATAAACGAATCATCCTAATGTTGACCCGGCAGCAAAATTTAGCACCTTATTTGCTTTTATTTCAACTTTTTGATCAATTTCTCGAGATTCAGCTCCGACCCTTCCTTCATATCTCAGCCAGAGCGTGTCTTGTTTCTCAAGGATTTTAGCCGATGGCGACGTGACACTGTTATACCCGATGTGGTCGAAGAGGAGGAAACATACACGGTATCTGAATATGCTCAGTAATGTTGCCTCTGTTCCCTTACAGGAATCCATTACGCGTACCAGTCTACCACGAATAAATTTCCATAATATTTGGCAGGTTGACACGCCTCGCAAACGAATGCTGACCCTCTTGCTCCTTTAGTCAGCTTTAATTTTTACTTCATTATCATCCTCTGTTAGATTAATATTATCATTATAATTATAATTACAGTGTCGAAAATTTTGGATAAAAATGTTCGAGGGCTCATGAGAAACTTAATCATGGAGATAATGAAATGCAGTCATTTTTATTATACTTAAATTGCTAAAATAGAATGACTTTGGTGGGCTATCAATTGCTCTGTTGAAGAATGTTTAGGTTATCATGCTCATCACTCTTCCAATGTCTAAGTTCAAGTCCTAAGCAAGATCAAATGCGGTGGGAAGTTTGTTATAATTTTTCTTAAAGATTTAAACTCTTATCAGCAAGTTGATCAGTTGCTTTATAGTATCATAGTGAGCTGGGATGATTTTTCTCTGGCTATCTTCTACAAGTTGTCATATCATCAATACAAAATAGAAAACAAATGAATGAAATAATCATTTCGATACGATAATATCTAATTTATCACCTTAATACAAGATGTCAGTCAGTTTATTCAAACACTTTATCTTATTCTTCTTCATTTCAACATAAAGACCTGTAGAGATCGAAATTTGGCCGACTTTGAAAGCTCATAGCTCATGGTCAAACATCATCTTGAAATCACCACTGGAATGTAATCATCATGAAAACAACTTGTTTTTCTCTTTTTTAGTTCATTTTTTTTCTTAGCATGTTTGCTGATGAAATTCTCTTCGATTTAAGACTTTAGAATCGGTCTTTTTCTCATCTTCAAGATGCAGTCTTTGTTGTATTTTTATTACTTCTAATTTCCTTGCAATGTTACAAGTTATGACGTAGTTATCAGAAATTCTTAAGGAGGAATAAAATATTTGGTGAATATATTTGTGGAGAATTAAAAGTAAAAATTATTCTTCGTGGTAAAAATGTGTAAATTATTTAAAAGAAACTTGTTGTTTTGCAAACACGAAAATGACTGTTGAGCTATGTAATTATTTACTGGAATATATGCGTGCTAAAATCAGGTAAAACGCCTATGCTTCACTCATTATGATTCATTATTAGGTCTTTTGTGAACTGCAATCCGGTTCTGTTGTGAGCTACTCTGTCCCTTTTTCTGTAGCCGCTAGGCGCGGCCAGACACCTGTAGAGCGGGTGGGCAGCAACGAAAATTAAAGAATAAAAATGATGAAATAAAACGTCCTCTTATGGTCGTTGTTCGGTTTTTGCCTGAGTCGCGTCTGCAGTTTCTCTACTTGGAGTGCGGAGGTGGAGACGAAGATGTGCCGACGAGAGTTTCGGAGAATCAGTGAGAGAGAACCAACCAAAGAGGACTGGAAACGGGCCCCAAGGGTCTATATACGTCTACACATAGTGTGGGTGAACACTCGCCGGGGTCAATTGAGTTCAACTTCAGACCACACTTTTGTCTCCAGTTATTTCTTTCGCCCATTTTTTCTTAATCATTTTAATATTTTTGCATCAATCTGTCCTATTTTTATCTTTTTTTCATAAAATAACGTACCGACTAATTCCATAAATTATTTCTTTCCAAGAATAATGAAAGAGAAAACTGCTTTACCTTATCAAGTAATGCTGAACGATTTTGGTATCACAAAAAGTGATGTATCTTGGTAAAAACTGATCCAATTTTCATCATCCATAGTAAATTTTCAAGCTTAAAATCTCTACTTTAATATCTTTATGCAGCAAAAATTCAGTCTTAGCATCCTGAATAAATTAAACAATTTTTTATAGCTTCATGGTGTTAAAGTGGAAATCTTGAGCTTTAAAATAAGTTATTGTTGATGAAAATTCAATGATTTTTTATGGAGTTGAAATTTTTTAAAGATAAACTAGATATAAAGACTTTCCCTACCGAAGAATCATATTTTTTAAGCTCATTTAAAACGATTTATTGACGCTAATAAATAGGCAAAGAGTAAAAGCGTATTATAAAAAAGCAAAAAACAAATAAATAATTGACATTAATGACTCACCAGTTAGATGATGAGGCTCGTTAAATCCCAGTTGAAGAGCGTTAACTCTGGCCCAATTAGCATACAGCAGCGTAGATACATGGAGAATACACCTGCTACTGCTTCACTCAAGTCTCTGTTAAGCTGGCGTTAACCAACAGCAGGTGCTTCACCTGTTCTCTCTTCGCTCCAACGGATATATATATATAACATATCGTCACTATATTCCCCCATACCTTGATATACTTCATCTGGAACCAGATTATTTGGATTACTCGCAAGACCGATGAGTCTACCATTTCATGAATTTTTCAATCCTGTCAAAAAACAATTTAATTTAGCCCAAAGTCGCATTGTTTATGGAGTATAAAAAATAATGTTGGTTAATTCGTTAAAGAGATATTATCGAGTACGAATTAGCCACAGGACACGGAATATGAAATTAGGTAAACCTTATATTCTTCTACACAAGATGTTAAGAGGCTCGAGGACGTGAATATAACGAGGGCACAAATCAAAAGAACAGGACTCTCTTCTTTCAAGTATATATGAAAGAGTAAGAGAGAGATTATTTGCCTCTTGGCGAATGGGACTTGTGCGTCCTTCGGTTGGTTAACTGGCCGACAACAAATTGGCATGGATTCTGCAGAGTATATATCGCTAAGAATTGATCGCCAGAGGCCGCTTAGCGATATATGTGCAACTTGAAAGCTGATTTCTGAACTGAAAAATCATTATATGAACGCGGATATGTGCGTCCTCAAGGTCATCCTTCTTTTCCATCCCACTACTACTCCTTTTTCACCATCAACCATTTATTTTATGATGGTGTAATTCATTGGTTTACCACATAATCCGCGTTTGAAGTGAGAGCTTTATTCTATTGAACCGAATTCTAGTGTGTCTGTTGGTGAAAGAGGGTGAGATCATTAAAAATATCTCTCTCTAACGCTAGTGTATCGCTATGTTGTCACTCTATATAAGGTCATTTGTCCAGCACAAAGATAGCGCAACAGCACCGGATTTGGTAGCTTGACTACTGATGGCGAACCAATTTCATTGCGCACCTGTGCATTGTCGTGGGAGAGCACGATACTGAGAAGGAGAGTATGAATGCAGTAAAAGGGGTGAATGCGAGACGAAACGAGATTCATTCGTTTGGAGAGAAAATAATGTAAATGGTGTACTGCTGGCTGTTGTTGTTGCAAAAATAATCTAGAAAAAATATTAATACCAACCAGCGACATATTTATTGTTCACATAAGAATGCATAAGGTATTATAGTTGATGCTGTGAGTTATATACGTATATAGAGAGAATTGTTTCTATTCAATCGGCTTGGATTATACAACAGTACGCAAGTCATTCGGTGAGTAAGAATGTTGAATAAATTTTTAAAAATTTCGGAAATAGACAATGGAATGAAAATAAGGAGTTTTGTGATGTTCATGGGTATCAATGAGACAATGATGGAGTGATTTACTCAATAAAATCATTCGTAAATCAATTTCTACTTCGATACTATTTAATACAATATTTTATTAATATTTATCGAATATAATTATATATAGTAATGATTATTCAATTAATTAAAACCATTAACAATAACTTCCTAATGGAAAGTTAGAAAATGGATAAGTAATATAGACAAGCTTACTGTAGAATTCCAAGAAAAGCTCATAAAAATGATAATTAAATTTCATTAAACAAAAAACTGAACTACGAGTTAATTAATGTTGCATAATAAATACATTCCACCAAGATTTGTTTCTTTAAAAAATGAAATGTCATAAAATTAAAACGAATTTAATAGAACATTGTGTAATAAATATTTCAAAGATCGAGGGTTTGATGTGAATTAATCAATTCCATTAAATGAAAATAAAATATGTGAAATGGAATTTATTTTGGTGTAAACAGTGATTTTGTTGAATGAGAAATAAAAAAAAAAGTGCTAAAATAGCTGATTGATCGATGGGTTACATTTTAAATGTCAGATGATCATTATTCGTATATCTACCGACATGTATATAGATCCAAGCTAATTCTTACAAAGATTTCTTAAATCGAATAGTGAGAGCACTTATGGCAAGTTGAGAAATTGCATGTTTCACGGTGTGGGAGGCCAAACACGAGACAGGATGCCGCTGTGAATTCCTTCGATTATTCCTTTCGCTACCGTATATTCACTAGTGTGTGTTAGCATGCAATTCCTGTATTGTATACTTTTTAGAATGTGCATTTCAGAATTATCCAACATTGTATATCTCGAGTTAAGTTATTGGATTTTTCAGGATAATTTTGGAGTTGAAAGGAAAATTTTGAATGATTAAAAAATAAATGGCGTTTCATTCGCACGTATGTAATGCAATAATTTTAGCTCGGTTATCTACAAGTTTCAAAGGTTAGAATGTCATTTTTTCGAATTCATAGTGTACAAATGAGACCACGAGATATGACATTTTTATGCATATTTAATATTGTGATAATAAATAGGGCACAATAACAGCGGTAACTTTTAACATTCACGATAACGACCAGACTTAATTTATTAAATTTATTCACCGTTTTTTTACCTGACGGTGATTGAGTTTATTGCTTTGTTTCACTAATTTCCCTCTTGATAATAATTAATTAAGTATTTTTTATCTCAAAAAAAAAAAAAAATACTTAGGAAAGAAAAAATTCATTTATATAAAAAATATCTTCTATGATTATTTTAAAGGTTCTGAGGCTTCAATTTTTAAAAATCTATGATACTAGAGATCGGAAATAAAGTCGCCTATAACATCTAATTGTTAGTTAACTTGAAAAAAATTTTGATTTCCGTACAAATCGGCAAGAAACAAACTATAGATCTTCCTTTGTGTACCTTGGAACACATGCTTTTATATGAAAGTATATATTGTGGCATACATCTTTTCATTTCTCGTGACGGTTACTCTATGTCGAACGATCTAGAGTAGCGGCCCGCGACCGATTGGTTGCTTACGATACAACCAGCATTCGATCCATAAACGAGCAATTATCGTGAGAGGCGAGGCGCCAAAGTCGTGAGTCAGTTGTTAAGTGATTCTGATAACCTCTCAATCGTCTTGCGAGTGCTGAAATAACGACGATCAGGGATAGAGGATACAGATGGAGGCCAAAAAGATCGAGATTACGTTGATCGGTATGGACTTTAGAGACCGAGATAAAAATACGGCAAATTCTCGAATCAACCGTAGAATAATTAACCAAAGATCTTCAGGTCTATGCCGTACTTTGCTTTCTTGATGATTGTTTCTTCTTTTGGCGTGTCGTCGGACACGACTTACCGATCTTTACCTTAGTACCAGTTAAAATTGCTGTCTCAAAAATTTTTTCAATTCAAATTCCAAGTATACTAACTGATATTTAATTTTTTATTGTAAGTTGAAAGTTTAAAATTTTTTTTGCGAATTTTGTGATAAAAAGAATGATGCAAGTGTACTGTATATCTTATATTCAACGGATGTAATGATCAAGTACCAATAATATATAGATTTCTGATAAGAATCGACAGCACGCGTGTGCCTGACGTTTAAGAATTTCTTCCACCTACGACAAGTTTACATCCCACGTGTATATATGTGCACATTCTTACATCCTCTGTCTGACAAAATATCAAGTACTGCTGCACTATACAGTTCACCACACAAAACACACATCTTTAATTTTCTTTAATACATCAAACACACCACTACATTTTTCACTTTCTATTGTGAATATTTTTTTTGTTTCTTTTTTATAAACCAAAGTAAAGATAAAAAATTACCAACGATTGTCATAGGTATCACTTGTATATCGATTTCTCCTTTCTGCAGTTTCAAAAGGATTTTTGTCGTTGGCAAAATGTGCGATATTCAATAAGGTGTTGGTGCTGTCAACGCCTGAGCACGAAATGTAATTTGCAGAAAAAAAAAATTATGACATATACATTGGGTATATAAAAGCTCTTGAGAAAACGGGAATGACAATAAAGAGAAAAAAATATTTTTTTTTTCTTGCACGAGTAAATCCAGATGGTCATAAAGAATCGCCCGCAGCTCATAAAGTAGCGTTAGATTTTTATCTCGCACGAGCGCCGAACGTCTTGGCGCTTATATTCGACCAATGTTGCATTATTTAAATGCTCGCTGCGCAGTGGCTATGTACTAACACAGTATATACATACTGATACTCGTCTAAAAAATATCTTGCACTAAAATGTTATTTTTTTCTTTTTAATAAATTTTTACTACGCTCAGGAAATTGAGAAGTCATCTAAATATCTTCGAGCCGAAATATATAACATTTACATTACCTTGTTTAATCTAGATTCAATCTTTTGAACCTTATTTTACTCTGTTTTAGAAAATAGGTATTACATTTTGATTCAAGTCACTAAAATTTTTCGACTTTTTCCACCCAGTACATTATGACTTTTATCTTAAAATAAAAAACGAAAAAAAAAAATAAATAAATAAAATGTATATGCACCTTCTTGCAAGAGTAATATACAAAATAAAATAATTTATGTACTTAACGGCAAATGGTTTTTTCTTTTACACCTGAAACTCTGCAAACTACCCAGGGATCGCGAAAGATCGATAAAAATACAAAATTCTTGCTCAATCTGATGAAAAGCTGACGTAGAGATTTATCGAGCCCGTTGTGGTGGTCAAGAGAATCTGCTTGCTCTCTTGCGACGACATAAAGTCAATTGAAATTCTCGTGGGGATCGAGGATCTAGCTCGTTCTCGGTTGCGCGAGGTCAACGATGAAAAATACCAGTATATGTACTCGTGCTTTAACGTGATAATTTCACATACCAACACCTGCCGGCCCTGGCTCTTTTGCATCTATATATATCTATACATATATGCACTATTATAACGTCTAGGAGATGGAGAGAGTCTTGGCATGCTTTGCGGATTGTATCAGACATTATCGTACACAAGGTTCATTTATTCTGTGCTCTTTATATATAGATATATATTTATTCAGACAAAGTTATACATATGCATAAGCGTCTATACATCTATCATATCACATTATATTTATAAAAAAATTTCGTTATCTTGCACTGCGATTAATTTCCTGTGTCATTTATGTTACGTAAATTTTTGAAATATTTTTATATATAATATTGTTAAGATATTATTAAATTGAGATTAATATCAATCATTACCACTTTTTAATCACTTTCCTTTGTGATGCAATCTTTCTTCATACATGAAAAAATCATTTAATTAATGTAGTGAATTTATTTATCGTTAAATGGAAGTTTTAAGGGCATTTTAGTTAACCGTGATACTGTATAAATAGTCGAACATAATAATAATCCTGGCTGAAAATAAAATATCTATGTATTCTGTAGTGTATAACAGAAAAATAGCAGGTAGATATCCAATTCCCATCGAATATAGAGTTAGAGATGTATGAATAGTCCTCACCTGACGCTTTCGATATACTTGGCGATGGAATATAATACAAAAAATTTAGAAAGGATCAATATAAAGGATACACATGCTATACTCGAAAATAGCTTAATGTATGCAAAAAGCATGACGATGTTCCGGGATCATATTTTTCCCAGGACACCTGAACATAAGTGAACTATTAACTAAGTAAGCTTCTCATATTTCTTTTTGTGTACTTCCGCTATTCAATGCCCATAATAAAAAGATCCTTTGATTTTTTTTAATGGAAAAATTAATTGTTTGAAAAATTTCACGATAAAATATTTTTATTGAAATTTTGAAAATTTTTTTCTGGAGAAACAAATCGTTAAATCTTTATAAACCATAGCTTATTTTAAAACGTGAAATTCATACATTAATATACTAATGTTTAAAAAATTTAATCGTGACTCACTTTTTCAGAAAAAAATTCCAAAGAGAGGTGTAGTTTTGTAACTAGCAACAAAATATCAGAAGGTTTCGATATCTCTTTATTTTGATTTTTCTCATAGAAATTAGGCATGATAAAATTTTTCAAATATCATAATATTAAAGTAGAGATCTCTAGCTTCAAAATGAGCTATGATTAATGAAGATTCGCTGATTTTTCACCAAGATACAGCTCTCTGAACTGAATCTCAATTTCTCAATCTTGTGAATCAGTTTCTCGTCAGAATACGTGAAATAAAAATGAGCAATTTGACTAAATAAAAAATGAAAATAAAGAGCAAAGCAGAAGAAAGGCTCTTTCAAGATCACCAATATGAGATTAAACCCTAGCATTACCTCTTTGTTACATCAGCATCGATTTGCCTGCAGTTAACAGAATGTTAAAAAAAATGATCAGTGTTTTGTTATTGCAATGAAATTTTATTACAATGGCTATGGTGGTTATGCTATTTAGAACTGGTATACATACACAAGTAGAAAAGAGAGAATTGCTTTCACAGAACCTCTCGTGAGAACTAAAGAGACATTGTGGGCGCGGGAGAGATGGTGCTGCTGTCGTGTCAGGTTAAATGTATTATATGTATAGGCGCCACATGGTTCTAAAGGAAAGTTGTCTCGTGATCCTAATCGACTCGGAGGAAATCCTTGGAGCCGATTATTAACGATTATATCCAGCTAGTAATTATAAGATTGTGATCTTATGCTCTGGAATGTTTAGTACACTTGAATTATTTTCTTTGCGTGATTAAACCATTTGGATTGCTTAAATCAGACTCTTTTTTTTTCCTCTTCATGACATCAAAATCATCCATTCATTATCGATAATTCATTTAAATCTTTATAAGAATGATAACAAAAAACAGTCGTTGGCATAATTTTTTTGTAGTAAAGTTAAAAATATATTTTCCGTTTCCGTGGGAAGTGACATATCAAGAGTTGCACTTATTATGTGAAAGTAAGAGAAGAAGACGAAGGCAACTGGATTAGTTGCTTTCTGGCGTATAACAGGTCGGCATCGACCCACGTTTCTCAGTTCATCTCAACGCCCCTCATGTGACGATTTCACCTTTCGATCTATTAGGGCTAGAATAACAGATATATATGTGGCATATTACACGTGTGGGAATTTAATATATGAACTTGTATTCGGATTAGAATGCATGATTTTTATGATAAAAATATCGATAGATAAAGCAGTATAGTTTATTCGTACTTTTTAAATTGCCGCAAGTGTGGTTTTATAGACACGCAGGTGGTCTTAGGCATTATCTTTTGAATCGCATTGACGGGCAATAAAGCAATTTATAAAATTACGTTTTAATTCACTTGATCATGTTGCAAACACTATTAGACTTTAGAAAAATTTAAAACAATTTTACTTCAATACGACTATATTTATTCGTTGATAATAAAAATTTTAAAAGTCGATTTAATAATATCAAATAGTGCTTTATTCAGTTTTATATGGCCTTTTGCCTTGGTTTACTTTTATTTAATTATGAGCAAAAAATACGTTTAACGTATGTGGATATTGGATGGATATTTAAATTTGTTTAGCAACCGCCGGAAGGTCTTGGGAAACTTTGAAAAGGGTGGCAGGTGTTATGATTCATGAGAGCGTCTGCATGGGAGTTCGGATGCTGAGAAACTTCTATTCGGTGTAATGTAGAGTGGAATGCAATGGGTCCATGTCAGGATGAAAGTGAGGGTTACTTAAGGAAATAATAAAATGATGGACCACACTAGAATTATTTTTATACTGGTCACTCTCTGACGGTGCATGGGAAAAATTACATTTCCGTTATGCTTCGAGACTAAAACACCTGTTTATGCAACTTCTTCTGAATGATTTTTTTTTTTTTTCTTATATTAATCTACATCTAATGAGTTTAAAGAAATTGATTCTTTAATTCATTTAAAACATTCTTTGTCTTTGAATCTCATTAGAAATAAAGAAAAAATGAGTCTGGTCTCATCTTTGAGTTTTTTTTGTTATTTTATTTTTGTTGTTTAATTTTTCATTAATATTTCTATTTTAAAAATTACACGACTTGGCTATTTATCATCATTCTTGTTGATGTTTGAAGAGAGAAAAGAAAAAAAAAAAAAAAAACAAAATGAATGTAATTTATAATAATAATTAATCGCTTTTCTAAAATCCATAACTCACATCTTATTAATCACAATCTTCTTAGCGTATTCAATTAATCTCGATCTTAAGTCGTCGAATGGGAATGAGATAAGTAGCATGATAACGATAAAAGTAGTTAATCCAAAAAATTAATTCTTTCATAACACCAGATGACGAGTGTGCTTATATTACAACGCACCTTCCCAAGTAAATTAATTCGTGGCAGCTCCTAGATTATGTACCTGTTACTTTTTTATTCTTTTGATTCTCCGTTCTCCCATCCTTCTTTTCATCTTATAAATCCATCGTATGGGACACGATTTTACCATGTAATTCTGTACACAATAAAATGAACGTGACGATGCCTAATAATCATTTCCGGCGCGACAGGCAATAAAATATTAATTTATCGCGAAATATATTCTTTTCTCTCTATTTTCAGGAATATTTTTTTCTTTGAATGAAATTGAAACGATGTTGAAAAATGGATGAATTTTTTTAGTAGCAGCATCGTGATAAACAAATTATCAAGTTATATTTATCTAGACTTTCTCTTTTATTCAATCTGAGTCTTTGTATGGTAAAATGATTAGCAATAAATGATAACTGATGACATTCAGAAGCTTAATTCAATATGCACATTACGATTCAATCATAAAATAAATCAAATCGCTCAAAGTACTACCGATAATAATGTTTTCATGTGCCTAATCCTTCCCAGGACATTTATTGCACGTATTTAGATTTTTATTATTGTTAATAACACTCAATATTTACTATAATACATTATTTATTAATTTTTACAAGTTTTCTTATTGTTTAGCATTCAATTGCTTCCCATAAATTAACCGGAACCCTTTAAAAATGTTTTTTTTTCTATTATTTAAACAATAAAAAAATTTAATAAAACATTGTTACAGATGGAAAATTTTTTTATTAAAATAAAAAGTAGAAATGATAGAGAAAATTTTTTTTAGATGTAAATGTAAATATGAAGTGATAATAAATTCATACGCAAAGCAAACCTGAGGGTAATGACGGTGGTGTAAATGTGATAAGATGAGGATATATTTTCCAATGATAGTCTAAGAATCAGTAGCATATTGTGGAAAATTTGTTTCCGGGCAGGTACGGGACTCATGACCCCAGGCAGATGAGTTGCTGTCCCGGTCTGTAATCTCATCTAACAGAGGCCACTGAATCGCTTGGTAATCTCGACTTGGTGCTCAGCTCAAAGCATCAGAATATATCAACTAGACTCTTATAAATCATGCTTTAATAAAATTACATCTGATTATTAAAAGAAAATCATCTTTTTATATCTAACTTACTCTCTACTTTTTTCGTCTAATTATAATTTTTTAAATTCATCATTTATTTCTCAATCGATTAGTAAGACGGTAACTATGTGACTAATGTAACATTTTGACAACTAATTGTTGGTTTATAAACAAATTAATTTGTTTGTTGATCAGTCGATGACAAAGAAAAGTAGACTTGAATTTATTTATTTAGTAGTTAAACTCGACAAAAGATTTTTATTCATATCTTCACGCATACATAATGTGCTCTATACACATTCTAAGATGTTCTGTCATTCATAAAATATGACAATATGTGTTATAAAAGTTTTTTCTTATGGTAAACATTCAATTGTGTTGCTTGAGTAACAGAAACCGAGATTTTGTCCAAGAACGTGATATGGAATCTATCATCAATTTAATAAGTTACAAGTGTTACATAATGCGAATAGAATTTTTTATCAGCCTACATTACCATAAAATTCAATAGAATATTTTTTATTTAATATCTAAGATAATTTCTACGTCTCAAAAGCTTACTTTCATCTCTTACTATTTAATGAAAAATATTTCAATTTATTTAAAGTCTTTTGAAGATTTTGAAAAAAATATGACCAGTGAAAGCAGTGTTTTTTAAAAAATGCTTTATTTTAGTAAATATGGATGGGTATTATTTTGAACGGTTAATAAAATATAAAAAATAAATATAGTCTGACCTTGGTATGCATTTAACTATTAAAAAGTGAATGGATGAAGAAAGAAAGAGAAAAATTCTTTTGAGTCTTTTGCCTAATTTAACGGGTATATTAAAGGGCATGGAGAAAATTTATTTCTTTACAGTTGATCAACATCAAAGATTCGATTGCAATACCGCACCTGTAGGTATTGCAAAGAAATTTTTGAGACCTACCATAAAAAAACTGGGCGAATGTCGTTTATTTATTAGTCTAGTTTATTATTGATTGATACAGTCTTTGCCGAAACCGTTTCTCCAGCTGAACAAACTCCAACAAGACCACAATATATAGATATTTACATCAACGAAACTGATCAATTTAAAATTAAATTAATTGGGCGAAGTTAATAGTTGGAATTCAATTTTTTTAAAAATGGGGTGGTTCGGAGAATCGATATCAAAATGAAATTTGATCAGGGGAGAATGGAAAAAAGTTAAGAAAGGTGATCAAGAATGAAATAAAGCATAAAAATGAGTGAAAAATATCAGTGAGGGTGATTGACCCGGAGAAATTTCTCAGGATTCAATGTAATAATATATTGTATGGGAAATTCGCGTAAAGGGGTACAAGTATAAGTGAGAAAACGCTGCATAAAGTATCGAGAATCTCATGGGCAGAGTCAGGATAATCTCATCCTTGCTCACGGCGTGGCAAGTATGGTAAACTCCTCTCTTAATACTAATAGTCGTTATTATTCTGACGCCTATAGACGAACGTTTGACCCGGCGAATGTATGCTGGGCGTTCACGACTTTTAGTCATATGTTTCTAAATTTTTACTCAAGATTTTTCAATGCTTATAAAATTTTTAATTCAATTTTTTGCGGTCATTTATCAAAAATCACTCAAGTACATAAACCTTAACAACTCCTTTTTACGTTTATTTATTTTTTCGGTTTATTTTCAATGTATTTTAATCATTCAGAGTTTATTTTAAAGCTTGGAACACCAGTTTTCTAGTTAGATTTTTTCAAAAATATTATTTCTTTGGAAAACTCTAATAAAAAATTTAAAAAGTCTCAAAACAATGATTATAATTAGAGGTTTAGGGAGGTTTCTTTTTCTTTTTATTTTTTCTTTTTTTTCTCAAATCAGTATTAATAAAATTTGTCTATCATTAATACTGAAAAATAGATCTTTTAAGCTTCAAAATAAGCTGTGAATGATCAAAATTTATTGATTTTTTCACGAGATATTCAATTTCTTAGTATATTGATAAATAATAATCATTTTTCGAGGTAAAATAGAAATGACGAAATAAAATAATACCAACTAAAGGAAATAAAATAACTATCATCAAAAGTGATAAAAATGCACGTAACCGTTACAATTTTCACGCAAAATAGAAAAAATATTTTTTCGAATCGATAATATGATGTATTGGTTGAAGATGAGTATTACGAAACAAATTGGTTGATGATATCCTACTTACAGCATGACCGTAATTAGACGTTACACCAAGATAATAATAATCGATGTATTTTTATATTGCCGAATATCAAAAAGGTTTGAGACCCGTGAAACAATATAGCAGAGTCTAGGATGAATATTACGAAATCGAGTGGCTGATGATCGCTAAGAGGATATTTCGCAGAAAGATCGTTAGGAAGCTTGGGTCGATGTTAGTGAAGTGCACGGCGTATGCACAGCCACTCAGGTGTGACGGAATGCATACTAACGGGGGGCATAGGCTAACGACTACTATGCTGCCTCTTGTAATTGTTCAAAAGGGAGATCTCTTACCGATCTCCTAACTATTTCAAACTTAAACATCGGGGGTTAATTTGCCTGCATAATACCTGTTGGTTCATTTAAACAATGCATAATAAATCTTTTTTAACTGTACCACAAGATTTTTTTTATTACTCGTGAACAGATCGTAATGCCCAAATATTTCATCAATTTTATAATGACCCATTGAAATTTTCAAGGTATTTAGTGGCCTTTGTTGTCAAACTGTTCCTTTTCTTTTTGACTCCACTAGTGTTGTGTAATGAGTTCTAACTTTTCTAGGAGCTTGTTTTTTAGTAATAATTTATTTATTAGCAATCCAAAACTGATTTTAAAATTTTATTGCTTTGATTTAATTGTGATTTTATACTTAAAATTTCCAATTTACTATAAAAAATATTAAAATTTATTAATAATGGCTGATGATTGATGTCAATTATTATTGAGCATTTAACTTGCAGAAAAATGTGACAATTTAAATATATTTGTATTAGATAAATAATAATCGAAAATTCTTATTATTTTCAAAAGCATAAATAGTCGAATTATTTTTGATTGACTGCTAGAGGCTATTTACTTAAATGTATGTCAATAACTACAGTTTAAACTCTAAATTATGATGAAAACAAAGGCATGTAAAAGTCATACATTTCAAATAGCAATAACTCACGAGTACACATCGGAGGGAATCCCCTGGTCGTGGTTAGTCTTTTATGCAAAGTCAAGCCAATATAGCGGGCGTGTCTAAGATGATTGAACGACCGAGTAACATTGCAGCGACTTGACGGACCGACCTCGTATATTTTGTATTCATAGAATCACTTGAGAACCATAAACTTCATTGCATTCATGACTTTAACATCAACTACAGCCGCTAGGCTTACTTATATCTACAGTTCTCGCGATTCTGAGGTTCTTTGGGAATTTCCTTCTCCTCTGTAAACTTTCTTCAGTGTACTATTTAATCTTTACATACACAAGTGCAACGCTACCAATCAATTTACCCTCTAGTCACTAAATTCCAGAAAATCTGCTTTGATTATACTTTGTGTGCGAGTAATTACGTGCTTGTCTCATTACTTCATACCACTCGTACCATTATCTTGCATTTGCTCCAACAATGTTGTTAAAGGGTTGCATACACTCAACATTTTTCACAAAATCCTCTTCTCAGGAGTTACTTTTTATTTTTTGAATTCTACCTTTAATCAAATATTTTGCCATGTTTTTACATTTTAAGACATTTAAATGCATATTAGAACGTTTAAAAATGTACGTAGGAACGTTTTATTTTGTTTTTTTTTTTTTTTTTTTCATTTTCAATATCTCGAGAACTATTGTAGGTATCGACTCCAGACTAATTTCATTTTAGAGATAATACAATAGAGAAGAATTTACAATTATTATAAACAATTATAAATCATTTTAATTTATTGAATAACCATTACAATAATTATCTTCGATAAATATCACTAAAATATTGTTACAAATAACTTTATATGATCAAACAATTGTATATTATTTATAACAATAGCAATTCACTATGAACAATAAAAACTAAAAGATGATAGAATTACTAGATTCATTATTCTAAATTTAATTATGAAATGATCAATGATAATTTATGATGTAAACTCTTCCAATACTTTCTTATTGTCTACAAAAATGAAAAAAATAAATATTCGATAAATTTTTTTATTACTTTTCCTACTTTTTTTATTGTTTTTTCAACAATAAGTATTAATGATATTTTATGGATATTCATTTAAAAGAATTTTTAGAAAAATAATGATGAACGAAATAGGAAGAGAAGACAATGCAAAAAAATGCAAAAAGATGAATCTGGAAGAAATGTTTGCGGTACACTAACTACATATGGTGTTCAGTTGATCAGTTAATTATGTAGTGATACTGTAATTCCTAATTGGCGTATAAAAAATTTTATTGCTCCGCTATCTTCGTCTAAAAACCATATAAGGTTAGACAGAGGAACAGGTCGAAGATCTTAGTCTTCCGCCGAGTGACCGAATGCACTTTCCCATCGTGAGCTGAGCTGCCGGCACGGTTTTGCATCACGATGCCCACTTATCGTCGTTACTACGCTACGGTAACTAATACGTGTGCCGCGGCCGTTATATCTCTTCAAGTTGCATGGATTGGTTAACGTTGGTATAACGGCGGCTTTCCGATAACACGGATGATGGGGCACGACATCATTTGATATATCTCTCCTATATATATTTCCATTTTTATTTTACACAAGTGTAGTAACCGGTGATGTATATATTTTCACATAGACTGCCGTTAAACCGAGTTACAAATTACTCAATAAAAGTCATTATTAACCCATTGCATCTTCATATACACTTTAAGTCTATCAAATCCGCACTTTTCCTCACTTTATTTCCAATTTATCTTTTGGAATAACGATTTTTGGACTGAGTTGATTCAAGGTCTAGATTTCAAAAACAATGATTGATTAATTTAATTTACAGATCGGTGATAACGAGATATGCAGATTCAAGACACAGGCGTATTATTGATGTTTGTTGGCATGAAATCTGGGCGTACAGCGTACGAAACCATTATTGGTTTAAGTTACGTAGTGATTTGTATGAAATTCGATCATCAGCCCACGCTAGAAAACCTTCGTTACCATACGTGCAACAGGCTCACTTTGTTCACCTTATTGATAACAGTCGTTTCTTATTTATCATTTTTCACTGCCATATCTTGATTAAGACTTTAAATGATCATACTCTGAACTGATCTGAAAGAAATTTGTATTTTTCATCAATAACCAAGGTAGTAATTTAAATCTGGTCCTACTCTCAAATCTTGAATCTGATCTGTTTGATTTTGGAAATATCTTGCTTGGTGTGGCATCTCTACCACTTACACCAGAAACATGGTAATAAAAGGATAGCAGTAGAGTAATTAATAATTGCACTATTTGTTTCTAATAAAAATTTTAAAAGAAAACAATTTTAGGAAAACTAGAGAAAAAAAGTTTTCAAAAAGGAATCCTAAAATGGAAATAATCTTGTCATAGCTAAAACATAAAACAGCTAGACATTACAAGCAACAAAGTTGATCATGATAAAGTGGATAGTAAATATTCGGAACAGACTCGAGTATTGTAAATGATTGTATATATATATATATATATATATATACATTGTTGAAACTTATTAACCCTATAAATGGTGCAGTTTTATGTTGACAACTGGTCAAGAGATAGAGCCCCACACAAGACGTAGACGTGCGCGAGAAACACTGGCGTTCTTGCACTCTCAAAAGCCTATAGGACCACCTTGGTATCCATGATAAATAGTCACGCGATATTCTCACCTCGCTCTTTAACCTCTGACCTTCTTATGTCGAGCTCTTGTCCTTAATTGAATGTCATCTTTTGTACCATATTGACATCTCCATTGTAATCATCTTTCATGGGATTAACTTTTCAACTGAAGCTGATTTGAGTGGAGAAAAATAATTCCAGATAGGGAACAATAAATAATAGATTTAAGTATTGTTGGAGAAAAACTAACAAACGTTGGAATATAAAGTGTAGATATAAATATATTGAAGGAGTTGGAGGAATATAAAGCAGGATAAGGTTTCTATATAATGTCGAGAATAATGTTAAGACTTTCTACTATCCAATAGATTTATAGGCACCCAATAAGTCGTTTACCTATTATCCTAGAAAAATGAGTACGTTATTTGTGGATTTTTGCGACAAATATCTTTTGCTTTGTTCAAAGAAGCTAAGTATTTTACTAGAGATCATGGTAACTTGACGAAGAATAGTGAATATGATTACGAAAATTGTTGAAACAAAATTATTCCTCAGTCTAAGCAGAAAAGAACCATTCCCTCGGCGATACACTCATTGGAATAGAGGTATCATTAATTGCTTGTAATTTTGCGAAAAATGTACTAATCTTCATCAAACTCAGCCTATCTTGAAGCTTAAGATCTCTACTTTGATATTCTGATACTAAAAAAATTTTATCAACCCTCACTTTCCTAAAAAAAAAATGAAATGACGATAAAAGCAATCATATTTCCAATTCTATTAACCACTGACAGTCTTAAAAATTTTTTTTTGTAATTTCTGAATTTTAAGTAATTTAAAAATTATTTTGTTACGATAATGAAGAGCTTGCCATGTATTCTCGGCTATTCAAATAAAAAACGAATTATTTCCGTGACAGGATAATGTTTTACATCAAATGATATTATTTTCCTGCATGGACTTGCATATCTATTTAGCGAGTACAAGTGCTCAGCAATTATACATGAAACATTTGATACTAAATCGTTGTAATCAGAACGAATTATCAATAGTAATGTAGTTCAATTAATTAATAATAATAATGTTGTCCGATGGGGCAAAAAGAATATCCTTTTAAAAAGTCATGAGAAATGGGAATAATCATCAGCTCTGTATCATCCGTAACATATCGGATGATGATCTTGTGTAGGAGACGATCACGAATCGAGTGTAAGTGTTGTACGAGTGTACATATATTACCTATAGCTTGCACATATCTACGGTGTAAGATCGCCGGGTGCGGAAGTCTTGCGCGAAGGAGCAAGAGATAAGAGTCAGGACGATCGTCTTAGCTTAACAGGAGTGAATGTCCGTGACGGCTGGCTGGTTTATCCGGATCGTCTTGATACCTAATCGCCTGCTATAGGTGCTCGACCAACTCCGACAGGTGACTTATCGCAGCAATTCAAAATGGCGACGCCCGGTAGAAAGACATAAATTATATCCATTTCTACCAATCGATCCGCAGCATCCCAACTAGTGCGTGCTTGATAATCATCGGAATAATAAAAATTCGCGTTGATAAAAATTTTACAATCATCTCTGTGTTTTACAAGCGCGATACTCGAGCAGTTGCTATTATAATTGACAGGTGGATTTTTTTTCAAGATAATTTGTTGTCTTCGTTAGCTATTTCGAGTGAGCTTGAGATGTTTCACTTATCAGTGATCTTGTTTAAATCGTAAAATGCATTTTTGAAATATTAATCATTCGAGTGACGCCACCTAACGTGAATGACCTTTTTAAAATAAATTCAAACACCAAACACAAAATTATAGTGTCCAATAACGTGTTTGCTTTGGTGACTTTCCCTTTTTTTAATTACTAATTGACTGCACACATATTTTACATTTCTAGATAACTTTAGTAAACTCACCACCGATGAACGTGTGCCGGCGCGTGTCACCTGTCCTAATTCACGGTTGACTAAGACTGCAGCTTATGTCGTTGGAAGTTTGCTCCATAAAACCTGCACCCTCCACGGAGATATGGGCGAGTAACCTCAAGCCAAGTGACCTGCTGGACAGATATACTTTTTAATGTAATAAGTAACAAATTTTAGACTAAAATTAACCCCTAAAACTTTTTAATTTATTACCTTAATTAGGCCAAAAATGGTTTTTCTAACATGTTTATCACTGTAATATTTTTTTAAAACACATTAAAGAAATGTTGGTAGAAATATTTAATAATTAACTAGATTAATAATTGGTTTTAACTAAAATTTTCGCTCATTATTTTTCATGCTTCTGATCATGTAGGACATCAACTATTTTTAAAAATTGCTTAAAGTAATTTTCCAAAAATTTTGATAAAGCTAAAACTTTTAAAATATTTTCTTTGAGACTTGTTTGGGGTCTAAAGTAACATTCTGAATGTAAATTAATTATAAAAAGCAACCGTTGGAGGCCAAGGAAGCATGCAAAGGAAGTTACCCTATAGCCCCTTCTGTCTTGGGGGTTGCAGGTGCAAAAGCTCCTCGCGAGCGGATTCATGGTCGCGTGATTACCGGGAGCAAGTCTTCAGGGGTCATAAGAGGAATCCAAGTAGCTGTTATTTATACTGTTGTACTAAAATACCAAGCAAACATTCATTTCCAGACACTTACCCAAGTGAAGACACGTGCCTCAACCTTGAAACTTTTTTTTCCATTCTAGGGTTATTATCAGAGACTTTAGACAGCTCGACAACATGTGCCATGGAGACATGCTCTGATGATCATGAAAAAGCCACCCTGCAAATATCAGGAAGTCCAGCGTATCTTGGTGGTTGCAGGTGACACGCTGGTGGTTGAAACAGGTGATACTTCTCCACTTGATTCACTTTCAGGTTACCTCAAACCCCCTGTAAATTGTCAAAAAAATTTAAAGGATATGGAACAATAGCAGCTAATGGCACTGTTGATAACAAAAAAATGACATTAGATTTTTGTTCTTTTTTTTTCAATCAGGAAATAACTTGGAGATTGTGCTAAAATTGCTGGTAATTTATTTTATTATTATTTATTACTTTATGTAAATTAATGTTTGAGGAAAATTCGATATTTATGCTATCTTTAAATAAATAAATAAACATGAGATAATGGTGTCTTATCAACAAAAGAAGTCTTACATATAACTTGACCTGTTATTGCAGTTGAAAGAAATTTTTTGTTGATAGCTTGTATAAATATTCCCGAGACATAATATAAACTGTTTAGAAATTTTCTGTTGCTTATAAACGTTGAATTTATTTTTACAAATTTAGTTAAAATCCAAAATGAACTCTAAAATCATCACCATCTCGATCACCATCACTGCTATCATCCTGATAGGTAATTGAATAAATATTTTTCCCATCTTTTAATAATCATTGAATGTATTTTAAATTATTTTTAGCAATTTTAGAACCAGTACACAGCCAAGGATGTGCTGATGTAGAGTGTACTGGAGGACCATACGACAAATGTTTCGAATGTGGAAGTGCATGTCCACTGACTTGTGACAATCCTAGCATGGAAGGCAAAGCCTGTATCATGGTAATCTACCATATGATACCTTTATAAAATTTTCTAAATTATTATTTTATATATTTTATAAATAAATAAATGTTTATTATGTAATTATTTAGGTTTGCAGGCAAAATGTGTGTCAATGTACTCAAGGAACTGTTCGTGGACCTAATGGCCAATGTATCGATGCTTCTGAGTGTCCTGCAAAAAGTGGTTAAGATAAATAAAGCAATTTATTGAATGTATATATATTGATTTATTGAATAAATAAAATAATTTTCTCAACATTTAGATGTTTGAAAAAATTATTTCCTCAATAAAAATGATACCTGACTGCAATCCATTGATGTTTTGATATTTCTACATGGTTTGTGAACATTATTCATTCGAAATTGACTGTTTATTGCAACAAAAATTATTTCAATAACTCAAATCTTTGTTCGATAATGAAAAGAGTCAGAAAAAAAAATTAATTTCTCAACATTTCCGTTTACTTTGTACATTATCACAATTTATTTCATTGTTTTATTTGCTCCGATCAAATAATGATTCTTTACCTTGACTTCAACGTAATCCCAAGCTGAACGTCAAGTGCACTTAGTCAAACAGGCGATCACAATCAGCCACTCACCGGATTAATAAATAAAACGGTTTGAAAAAATAAAGTAACATTCAATGCAAACAGAAAACTCAGTTATACCAATACGAATTACGGAAACAATTCCATCATGTATAGATATAAATATGAGAATAAAGATCATCTGTGACATTTCATCTTTGCTTACCTCAGAGATCATTAAGTTAAAATAATTTAATTTATTTCATCAACATGTCTGGCTCATGGAAAATGTTACTCTTTGCTTCAGCAGTTGTTCTTTTATGTAAGATTAATTTCTGAGCAATTCAATAAATCTATTATAAATTCATAGCAATTGTTAGAATAATTTTATTGGATTCTTGTGTAGTGTCTTTGGAGCAAGTCAATGGTCAAGGCAACTGTCGTAATGTCTTTTGTCGTGGTGGTCCATATGACAGATGCTTTGAATGTGGAAGTTATTGTCCACCAACTTGTGAAAACCCTAGACCTCAAATATGTCCTCAGGTAAATATTATTTATTCAATTATCAATTTGAATAATTCATGTATTTGGTTTTTCATTGTTTTAAACTGTTTTATGTAGGCTTGCGTCCTGAATGTATGCCAATGCACTGGAGGAACCGTTCGTGGACCTAATGGAAGATGTATTTGGCCTTCACAGTGTCCTCGTCGGCCGCCATATTCTAAATAAATTAATTTTAAATTAATTTAATTTATTCATTTATTATGTAATTAGTGTTAGTAATTATTATGGACTTAATAAATAAAGATTTAACTTATCGATATTTTTATTCTCATCATTTCCATCAACATTCTGACCTTTTTGCATTTTCTTTTCTTTTCTTGGTTTTTGTAAATAGCATTACAATATCAAGGTTCTTAAATGAATTCTTCATTGATCGTTTATCGATCATTTATTTATCTTAAAAATTTATTCATTCATTTATTTATTATAATAAAATTTTTTTTCAAGTATAATCATCAATGATTGGATGATTAATGGGAGGGGGGGGGGGCTACACCAGTCAATGTACGTGACGAAAATTAATTGTACTAATATTTGTATAAACAACAGAACAAAAAAATCTAAACAGAGATTTTCTTCAATGAAAGTATTAGATAATCTTTTGACAGAAGAATTTGTAAATAAATTAGTTTGTAATTTGTTACTCTCATTGAAATTTCTGCTGACATCGTTAATATTTTCTTTATGAAATAATGAGGTAAATAAATAAGAGAATTTTCTTTGAGAAACAATAATTATTTATAATCGCAATTTTTATGAAAAGAAATGTGAGACAATAAATAAACGTTTTAATAAAATCAACATTGGTCAGTCATTTTCATTAGGTATAAATATGAGTGGAACTCAATGGAATGCAGAATCCACCAGTATGAATACTAAAACTATTGTCATTTTGTTCGCTATCACTGTCGTCGTCTTGATGTGTAAGTAAATTACCTACTTATTTGCATCAGTCAAAAATTTTTTTTATCATAAATAATTTTTTACTTCGAGATCTAATTATGAATTAATGAATTTTCTAGTGACGATTGACCAAGCCGAAGCTCAACGTGGTAGATGTCGTAGACGTTGTACTGGTGGACCCCAGGATAGATGTGTATCGTGTGGAAGCCGTTGCCCACCTACTTGTCGTAATCCTAGACCTAGATGCGGTCGAGGATGTCTACGCAATGTCTGCCAATGTGCACCCGGATGGGTTCGTGCTCCCAACGGCCGTTGTGTTCGTACCAACCAATGCCCAAGACCTCGGGGCTAGATATTAGCATCCATTAATTTGATGAATTATAAAAATTATTATTTATCCGATTACTTTTAATCGACTGATCAATAGATAAATAATAAAATAAATTATTTAAGTAGTTTATTGTCGTTCTTTTTCCCTAATGAAGTTTTACTCAACCTTTTCTACATCAAGATCATCGTCTAATGCTTTAATAACACAATTTGAATCAAGCCCAGATGCTAAAGATCATTCAACATTTCTCTGAAAGCATTAAAACTTCTTAGATGTTGCAATTCTGAAGATTAGACATTTCGATATTATTGCTCTGATATTTTTTTCCTATACTTTATTCTTTTTAGCCCTACAATGCATCCAGTGATGAATATGGTACAATAAATATTATTAAAAACAACTTTAGACCTTAAATAAAATCACATATATTTATATCTTATTTGTATATTAAAGAGAACTAGTGGATCATTTGATAAAAAAATTTTGAGATAAATTTATCTATGGGTATTTTATACTTATCAAAATCTGTGCTAACATAATTGATACATTTCCTTTAAAATAAATAAAGACAATTTTCTCTGAAAAATGACAATTATTACAAAGAGCTTGTATTGTTTTGGATTCATTCATGCTTTTCCAGATGGAATCTGTTTTCAGACATTTTTATAAAAAGAGATTCGAGACAGTAAATAAACCTCTTCATAAAATCAACACTGGTCAGTCATACTTATGAGGCAGTAACATGAGTGAAACTGAATGAAGTGGAAAGTTCTCCATCATGAATACTAAAACTAGTGTTATTTTGCTTGCTATCACTGCTGCCGTCTTGATATGTAAGTAACTACATACTGAATTAATTCACCATCACTTTTCTATTACAAATAATTTTTTCAATTCCCTATGTGCAAAAATAATTTCAAACATCTAAATATTAATGAACTTCCTAGTGACAATCGACGAAACCAATGCTCAACGTCCAAATAGGTGTCGTAGACGTTGCACTGGTGGACCTCGTGATAGATGTGTAGCCTGTGGAACTCGCTGTCCAGCTACTTGCCGTCGTCCTAGCTCTGGACCATGCACTAAAGTAAGCAGAGGATTCGGATTTGAAAATAAAAATTTTCTTTTAGCTAATAATTAAATATTCACTGTTGATTCATTCCAGGATTGTGTTGTTAATGTCTGCCAATGTCAACGTGGATGGGTTCGTGCTCCTAATGGCCGTTGTGTTCGTCCTAATCAATGTCCAAGACCTCGGGGTTAGCCATTAGCAACTATTAATTTGATGAGCTATAAAAATAAATATTTTAATCGGTCAGTTGTTTTTTATACCTCATAAAGTCTTTCTTCACTACTTAAATATCATTTCCTGATACCTCAATCCCACTTGAATTTAATTTTTCACAAATCAATAATTTCCTTTCAATCGATGTTTGGTAGAAAAAAAGAGTATTGGAAAATAAGAAATGATATAGCATATTGCGAATAAATAATTTCAAGCTCATAAACAATTTCTTTAATAAAGCTCAACAAAAAATATGATGAATTATGCTATTGTTTTATTTGTTCCAATCAAATAATAAATTGTCACCTTGACTTAAGCATAATCCCAAGCTAAACGTCAAGTTTGCTCAATCGAATGAACGATAACAATCAACCACTCACCGGATTAACAATAAATAAACAAAATGAAAAAATAAAATGACATTTAGCATAACAGAAATTTCAGAAACAATAATACAAAACATGGGAATGTTACTCATAACGTTTGTATATAAATGCAAGAATCAAGATTATATCCAAGAATACAGATACTTCTTACTCTTTGATCAGTTTACAATCAACGTGCATAAGTGCATCAGGATGGATACCAGTCTAAATAAAGTTCTATTCTTTGCATCAGTGGCTATATTGTTGTGTAAGACGATTATCAATAAATTAAAGATCATCAAAAAAGTAAACAGATGAGTAATAAATTATTTCTTTTTGTAGTCTCTTTTGATCAAGCCTTTGGACAAGTTTGTAATCCACCCTGCAGAGGTGGCCCTAATGATCTTTGTTTAGGTTGCGCTAGCTACTGTCCCAAGACCTGTGCTCAACCACAGGGTCCAGATGCTTGCATTGCGGTAAATATTCATTCAAAAATCTACTCCATCTTGCAATTTACCTTTCATAATTTTCAAAGACTCTTCACTAACTCTCATGAAATCATAATAGCACCAAGCCGACCAGTTCTGATGTAGGAAGTTAATCTTGAATTTTATTTTACAATAAAATCATCTACTCATTCTTTTGCAGGCCTGCAGAATTAATGCATGCGAGTGTGCACCAGGTTATGTTCGAGCTCCCAATGGAATGTGTATTAGACAATGGCAGTGTCCAAGAAATGAAACTGTTCATGTACAGCCCTTAAGATGCAACCGTATCTGTTCGGGTGGACCCCATGATGTTTGCAAGCCATGTGGAACTCGATGTCCTCCAACTTGCGAGAATCCTGGACCTCGTGTTTGCACAAAAGTATACATTCTTCAACAAATAAAAATTTTCGTTGCTATTACTTATCATCATCGCCTTCTTAAAAAGATGTTTTTATTAATTTCACTTTTACTTCTTCTAGGACTGCGCTATAAATGTTTGTGAATGTCAAGAAGGATTTGTTCGAGCATTAAATGGACAGTGCATTCGACCAGAATTTTGCCCAAATAGACGTCCACCTCTCTGCTATGCTCGTGCAGGAAAAAAATAATTAGTCAATGAATAATTTAATTATTTATTATTTATTTATTGAGGAGGAGTATTTAATCAAAGATGGATCATTTTTGTATATTAAATTTCAATAAAAAAAAAAAATGAAACAAAAATATATTAAACAGTTATTTCTGCTCTATTTAATTACTCTAATTAACTCTCAAACTTTTATCGCGTTGTGACATGATTTACACTCTTTATCATTTCTCTTCAATGATTATTTTTACACTTGACTTACTGTAAAGATAAAATATAAAGAATTGTTTAAAAATTCGCAGTATAATCAGCTTTTCAAGGAAAAATTCTTAAACGAAACAATAAATTTATTTTTTCAAGAAAATTAATTTAAAATATTTCTTTATTTCAAGCTGAATAATAACTTTGTTACTGATCATGCTGATAATGATTTAAGGTAAAGAAGGTCGCAGGGCTGATTATAATTCAAGATAAAGTAAGAAAAGAGTCTTTAACTAGTATGCAGTTGAAGTAACTTATATCAAGGAAAAACAAAACGAAGGAAATAAATAAAATAGGAAAGTAGAGAGAGAGAGAGAGAGAGTTTTATCGTCACGGTGGTCATAATATATACACGTGTGTGTCGGCACGCGCTTGGCAGGTGTTTTTATTAGTAGTTGTCAGTATTCCGCACTGCTACCCGCACGATTTCAAAGATAAAATGTGACGTACTATAATTATTGTAGTGTAGGCTGTTTGCAGCATATGCAATCAACGGATTTTTATTGTCAACGTATTATTTTTTACAATATTTATATATATTTTACCGTTCAACAAGGATTGATAAAAAATTGATTATATGTTTCTTTCAAATATTGATCGACCTTATCTGCAAGTGTATATTTCATTCAGCGTCAATAACGAACACATTTTATTTGAATTACAGTCAAACCTTTTTTCGCAATTTTATAAAAAAAAAAAATAAATTTATTTCCATCGATTTGTTTAATGCGGATTCGAGAATTTTTAGTCATAAAAAAAAGACTAAAAATGATTGAAGACTGTTTCCTCCTTCATCAGCATCACGTAAAGATTTTAAAGCCGATTCTTATGTATATGGTTTTAGCTTTGACTGTATTTGAGCAGTAGACATAGATATTAAATTATAGTAATTGCATAAACTAACGTCAAATGTTTACAATATTGTACTAAGATAGTCGTGTGGCTGACACACGCCAAACCCTGTATTATTTTCCACCCCGGGCCTCTGTCCCTCATTCTCTCGCCAAGCCGGAAGTTACGCCAGTGATAAAACTAAGAAACTCTTCCCCACATGTTAATTAACTTTCATCATAACACCTGGTGCCTATTTTCCACCGTTTATAGAGTTGTAAAAATTAATAATCATTTTGAAAAACTCACCTTTTGTCATTTTTTTTATCCTTTCATGAAAATGCGAAGAAATAAATAATTATTAGGCTCAAAAATAATTCATTCCCCTCAAGTATTATTTCATTTGCATGCATTTAATCATTTCCTCTTAAAATTACTACTTTTTAAAAAATAAATAACTTTTTTTTCCTCACAATAAATAAAAAAAAAAATAAATTCTCTTTATACTTTTAACAATAATGTCTGAATATTATTTCAAAAAATTGTAGTGTTTGAGAATAATTTTTTATTGTTGTGGCAGGTTAATAAAAATGTTGGGAATTAATTCGGCGAAAAATATTCCATTAAAGAATGAAAAAAATACAATTTGAAAGATTAATATTCACGTCATGTTACTTGTTTTCTTTATGCATTTTTTTTTCATTCATTCTTTTTTTGTCTTCTCATTAATCTTATTATAAATTAACGGAACTTTTAATACAATCATAATTAGAAATAATGGATAACCCGGGTGGCACGACTTTTCGTTTTATTAGCAGATGCATAAATTTAACATTGGAGGAGTGTTGTAGACACGACCAACGTACAAGAGATATTATTCTCCACTACACCACGCACAATCCGGTCGATCAACGGTATCAAGTTTTGGCAAAAGGCCTCTAAGGCCAAGATACCCACCATATTATATACAAGACCTTCGACCATTCATAATCATTAGCGCTATGGTTCTGTCGACCATCGTGACTTATTATGTCACTTATATCCATTCGTTACAACTTTTATATACACACATGTACCCCCACATTGATTTAAAAAAAGATAAAAAATTTTTAACGAACAATCAAAACTCTTTTTTTTTTTGCTTTTAGTCCGTTTTTTATACCCTGCCCTTTCGCACTCTTTCCTCTTTCAAACATTTCAGTGATTAATTTTTTTTTTTCAATCAATTTCTTCTTTGTCCGAATTTCTCTCATGTCTAAACAAACCATTTTTGATCATTTTAAAATTTATAAATGTTTCAGATGATTCTATCATATAAACTGCAATCACTAAAGATTAATTACACCATCAATGTTTGGCTAAAGGTTGTTAGAAAAAAGAATAAAATCGAATAACCAAAACTTGATTGGGTTATTAGGTATTAAACAAAATGTATTTATGCACATTTAGTTGGTCATATTATTAAGCTCTGGTTTTCTTTTGTTGCTCTTTTATTTAATGTGTATGTATATCCCTTATAGTGAACGAACACTTAAGACCAATCCTCTGTCTGACAAACCACATGCTCGCCAGGGAAATTAGCATACGACTGGAAATCGAACCAAGTAAAACTCGCGACGATGTCTCCATCGTTCGTGAAATGGATACCCGTTGTATCGCGTTCTCTTTTTAGGATTGGTTTATATGCACACAGTCGAGAACTTACAACCGGACTATGTACCTCAATCGTACAAAGTACTCACCCATGTAGGTGCATTTTACGTCAGAACATTAAAACATTCAAATTTTATTTTACTTTTACAAATCCACATGGACATTCTTCAACCATTTATTCAGACTATTTTTTTCAAGAAACAACATTCTTTTGTAAAATAAAATTGTTCGGTGATGTTTTTTTTATTGATCACATAAATGTAGTGTTGCTTGATAAAATTACATGAATTTCGATCAATTTTTGCTTTTATTCCAATTATTTATCTTTAATTGAGGCATTGAAGCTAGCAAAAGTGATGTATCTAATTATTAAAAAGAATATTTTTCAATAAATAATTTTTGTACAATAAAATGTTGGAATTTAGTGTCATAATTAATGAAAAGAGGGTAAAATAGATTCAACAGTGAAAAAACCAATTCAATCTGTTCTATCTTTAGATCTTTAAATATTAATTAATAATAATATTTAATAATATGAAATGAATTCCTAGAATTGACTGTGTAAGATGTTTTCAATGAAAGAGTTTGAATATTTTCAGCAACAATTAAATGATAAAAATGTTGAAGGATAATTTCTCTAGTAGTAATTCTCATGTTCAGCAATAAATCGACAGAAGAAAAATTAATGAAGTTGAAGAGAAATTAAAACAAGCGCCCCTACTTCCGGTTTCGAGTAGGTCGAGTCACCGTTACGGGTATCCCCTTACAAAGTAGCAGGCGTACCAACGTTAAATTGTAGGCGTATAAAAATCCTAAAGACATATAAAAGTGAAGACTTGACGATTATAAACAATAAACCATCATGGTTGAAGGATAAACATAAGATAAATGAATTTATGACTTAAATAAAAGAGTAAAAAAGCCATAAAATAATGCGGCAATAATTTTGAAAAAATATTTTGTCGAGTAAATTATTTTTTATTAACAATAATATTGAACTTAAAAAATAAAATTCACTGACTTATAAACGGCTCAAGCGATAACACGTGATCTTTTGACCTCACTTAGCAATAACTCAGTCAAGAAGGAAAGAAAAAAAAACCGACACAAAAGTTAACACATTTATCTATTTTTGCTTAGCGACTTCTTTCGCGAGCTTGAAACTCTTTGCCAAGACAACGTAATTCGACGTCAATATATCGATAAGTTAGCAACCACATGGCAAAAAGCGCGGGATAAATATAAAAGTAAGAAATAAGTACGTACATATGTTTTTCTCGTGTCCCATATACCTTTCCAACTTATTCGCGTACTCTCGTTACGCGTTTATGCCTCCCTCGTGTGCTAAATAAGTTGAGCCGTTTGAGAAATAGCTTACGAGAGGTAAACCAGCTACAAAAAGGGATGAAACTCAAGTATATTTATTATCCTTGTATATATAAATACAACCAACGAGATAACATCTTTAGAGAGATAATAAAGTGAAAGCATCATTATTTTATTTTACATTGATTTCATAATCTCCAATCATTTACCATTTTTTTTTTTTTCATTTCAAACCAACAAACTATAGGAAATCATTTAAAAAATTTCCACTAGTCAGCAATATTTCTTACTTTTTTTTCTCTTTGTGTCAAAGTAAAAAATGATTGATTTTAAACTAAATAAAATTGTAAACGTAAATTAATTCTCACGATATAATTAATTCCTATTGTATATAAATGATGTGGCACATCGAGGATTATTGCAAAAGTAAACAATCAGTACAGTATCGTACAGCAATAAGATCATTGTAATCGATACAATTCGAATCTGTTGATTTAAATTAATCGTGTGAGCAACATCACGATACTCTAATTACAAATGCTCTTGTTAATTGATTATTATTCTTTAAAAAATTCTCAGCAATTGACTTTAATCCACCTTAATGTCTCAATAACACCTCATGAAGAATCCAAACAATGTAAATATTCAACCAATTACTTCATTAATTTATTCACCAACGATCTAAGCTATATATTGTGATCATTATTTTTTGACCTTAAGCGAAAGTGGAATCAATGATTAATAAAATTATTGAAATAATAATAAAATAATATTTGATTTGATTAAGGCACTAATATTGAAATCGATCTCTTGGTATGTACTTTAGGCTGTTGCACCCGCACTCTTGCAGTGTGCCAAACAGGTTTGACGAGTTGGTGGTGGAACTACTATAAGGCCACGTGCTGCAACGCATTATTTATAATTCCATCACCATTTCTCTCTCATTCATTCAATCTTTCTTTTTCTTCAATATCGTCATAATTTTTTATTTTATTTTATTTTTATTGCTCTTCTATTTCTATTTATATTCCGAAATAAATACACACCCTAAAACTCCCGTATTATCTAATTTTATATCCCTTTATTTATTACTTTCTTTTTTACTTTTATAGTCCGTCACTTGGTTGACTTATGCAGAGACTTTTAACACTATTACGGCAAATATATTGATTTTATGATCTACGAAATTGGCAGGATGAATAAACTCTCTGACACATTGTGAATAAATAAATAAAGTTTAAATTAAAGTTAGATGATGGGGTAAATATTTTCTATGGTAGATTTGGCTTTGAATAAAGTCAATATCGGTGAGTGATTGAGTCATAGAAGAGTAGAAAAGTGGTATTGAGTGTGTGGAGCAATCGAACAACGTCCGATTTATGGTTAAATTAAATCTGAGTTACTTGGATTCAACCGGTTTAAGATATTATATCGAGGGGGCGTAGCTCAGATGGTAGAGCGCTCGCTTAGCATGCGAGAGGTACCGGGATCGATACCCGGCGCCTCCAACCCATTTTTTGATCGATATTCCAAAAAATGATTAAGCTCTCTTCTTTATTTGATGATTGAAAATTGTTTTTATTCAAGTTTTTAAATTTTTTATTTAAATTGTAAGCTTTATTTATCATTCAAACGATAACGATTTTATTGGCGGGTTTAGAGACTTTGATTTTTTTTTTTTCAATTCTTTTTGTTATTCGATCTGAAATTGTTATAATTTCTCGATATTCTTAAGAGAAAGAAAGACTACTTCTTTTCTTTCACAGTCTAATGATCTTCGATCGCAGACAACAATCGATTTACGTCATACTTATATATATTTTCACCTTTCGCAATTAGTTTAATGCATTAAATAAATCGTTAATTTATGCGATATTAATCCTGAACATGAAATGGAGAAGAAAAAGAAACGTAAAATTTTACTCCAAGATGTTGCATCTGAAGAGCCAAAAAATACTACAACATGACACCAAGTGTGTCATAGACCATCGGATTTGCATTACAGACATAATAATGTGCATTTTTTTCCGCATGACACTGCACGACGCGTTCTGTCTGAAAACCGACGCGGAGAAAACGGTTTTCGGGTGGATCTCGTCCTCGAAAGCAATAAAGTGGGACCCAAGAGTGATTTACGGCCGTGGATGAATCATGCACGCCCGTAAGAAAGCACAGGACAGCCATGTGTCGATGCCGGAGATTACGAAGATCCGTGCCTGATACGAAACTGCTCAGGCTTCCTGTGTAGGTGTATGTGGGTGCACAGAGAGCTCAGAGTCCAAGCGAAGGTGGATCGGGAGGCCGTTTGTTCGTTGCTTATATATATAATTTTTTTTTATTTTCATTCTTTATTTTATTTTATCCTTTTCTTATACCTCTGTACTGTCTTCTTCACTTTTTTCTTCTTTATTCTTCATTTTGTATTTTATTCTCTTATACCTTTCCTCGCACGTTGTGGCAACAACCAGAGAAAGCAGCGTGTATGAAACGTGAAAGCAGCTCGATATTCTCGAGAGAAAGAAAGACTACTTCTTTCCTTCCACAGTCTAATGATCTTCGATCGCAGACAACAATCGATCTACGTCATACTTACATATATTTCCACCTTTCGCAATTAGTTTAATGCGTTTAATTTAAAATAATTATAGATTTCGTATTTATTATTCAAAAGTGTACTTGTTATGCCGTAGAATTTTCAATTTTTACTTGAGAAAAATTAATAAATACATTTTACTAATTTTAAGATCATAGAGTCACCATGAAATTAACTTAAAAAAGTTGAGAGTAATTATTCTTATAATGAAAAATATTTGACAAGACTTTGATGACCTAGGATATCTCAAAGAAATTTCTTGAAGGAAAATAATGTATCTTAAAAGCCGACAATTGCTGTCAGAATAAATTAAATGATTGAAATTTTCGATAAAAATGATCTCAAACATGAAAAAAAATTCTAATGACTTTTGAATGCTACTGTTAAGTGTCAATTTAAATTTTTAATTTCATCAATTCTTTTCTATTAATGTAAGGCTGATAATATTCCAAAGATGTTATGTGACGATAGGTTAAGTTGGACTTAACATTTTAGATTAATTCAGGTCCCTTTTTTGTCATGATTTTTTACCTTTCCTCTGATTATCCGGCTTTTGAACTATAAGGAACGAACGTATTTATAAAAAATGCCGATAATCTACGATCGATATCATAGCTCATCCGGAATCACGAGCACCGTCTAATTGTTGGATTATAATCACAAATTTGTTCTAAAGTTCGCTATTAAAATGTAGGTTTATTAAATTTAAATAATTTGACAAAGAAAAATATCAACAGTGGATTTGATTCTGATTACGCCAATGAAATGCACGTAGAAGAGTGAGAAAGAGTCGGCAACATGCGGGGGAGAGTCGCACACGTGTGGGTCCTAAGCTCTCCTGATACACCCGGAAGAGGTAGTAGTCCCCAACCGACTTGACTTTCAAGGACTCGACGCTAGGTGTCGCGGTTGACTTGTATTAATAAATCGAAACATGTGTTTTTAACATCCTGCCACCCTTTTTTATTTTAAGATATTTATTTTTTCACTACATCAGATACCAACATCTTTCTTTCATCCTTTCTACTTATTTTAAGTTTAATAAATTTTTAATTAACAATTAAAATTATTTTTCGATTTTAAATAAAAAATAGGGACTCTTAGCTTTAAAACAAGCTCTGTTTTACTTGAATTTGATGGTTTTTCGCAAAAATAGAACTTTTTGACAAAGACTGTATGCGTTTGTTTAAACAAAAAAAAATCAGGTATGACATCTTATGTAAGATCGACGACATAAAAAATAATAATCTTGGGAGGTAGCGCATACAAGCTGAATGATTTTATGATAGTCGGTATTATTTCACATATGATGGTGTTTGCATTGGATTATTCGATTTGATGGAGCTATTCTTGTAGTCATGTAAAACATACGAGACATGGATAAGGAGAAAACAGACGTAAAAGTTGGTATTAGTGTGTGACACATATAACGACATAACACCAAACGGCAACGAGAACGTAAACTGCTGCGGATTATTGTCGTTTTATGTTCTCGCGTTGTGGATATGCTTATATTGTCCAGCACTTGCCTCGAAGGTGGTCTTATCTAAAGTAGATGCTTAGAATCCTTTAAAAACCAAATATGTATAGTATATCTTTTCTTTAAAATTATATAAATGTATTTATTTCTAAACATTTTTATCTTATTTTTTTACTCACCTATTATTCACACTTTATATTATTGTACAACATGGATTTTATGCTTTTTAAAATTTTACAAATGCAAAATCAATGTCTGAACAGTTACAGTCGATTTCAAAATTATTTTGATATCCCTATAAAGGTATTCGATTCATTCTTATTCATATAAAATTGATTAAAAATTTCAAATCTCCTATTAAGCTTTATAAAGCTCCCAAGCTTTAAAAATATATGTACGTACATTTTTAAGATTTTTTTCGTTTTCGATATCTTAAGAATCACTGAAGATATTGACTCCGGACTAATTTCATTTGAAAGATAATACAATGAAGATGATTTAAAAGGAGTTTTTAACAAATTCGATCTAGCCGTTTTTTTTTATAACAAAAAGACTGTAAATAAAGTTACATAAAATTAATTTTTTAAAGTTTTTAATGCATATCTTGATTCACTTGTATTTACATACCAATAAAATAATAAATATTATTAAAGTAAATTATTTTTAAAGTACCTGAATAAATTATCAATCATCAGAGTTGTACGAGTTTTCAAACAACATACTTACATCATTGTTGAAAATAATTAAATAAAATGAAAAAATGTCAATTAATGAATTCAAGTACAATAGAGCGATAGAAAGATAAGAGAAAATATTGATTTTAATGATGGCATATTTAATATATGCATCTTATATCAGGAATGATTTCGATAAAGATATAGCTTCTACCTTGAAAGGCAGCAGCCTATGTGATTTTATGCAACAAGTCACTTCTTTGTATACCATAAGTACTGATATACTGAGAGAATACTAGCCAGGTAATCCTAAGAGTGGCCCTGAGGTCGAGTCTTAAAAGCTGCAGCACGAATTACCTACTCTAACACGTTTCATAATCTTCCACCGTAATCATCACTGATTAAAACGTAACAATTAACTTGCTACGTCAAACCTTTAATTAAAAATTAATTATAACTTCAAATTATCTGTTTTTAAAAGCTAATTATTATCTTTAGTTCATTATGTCAAAAAAGGTATAAATAGTACTTTTTTTTTGCTCCTCAAGGATTTAAATGAGTTCTAAAATTATTTTTTCAGTGGTTAAGTTAATTTTTGGACAGGGACAGGGAAAAAAAAATGATTCTTAAAAAAAAAGAACTATTTGCAAGATATTATTGTAATAATAAGTATTAAAAAAATATTTAGAAGCAGAAAATAAAAAATATTGAGTATTTTCATTAGCTGGGATTCTTTTGGCATTGGTAAATCGCTATGCAAAACATTGCTCTAGAGTACGAGATTTATAGACCCATTCCTACATGAGAGAGAGAGAGAGAGAGAGAAGTCTTGCTCGGTTATTTTATCGAGTCGCGTTTTAATCGTGCGCAAGTTCTACCGGTCGAGTCTTCATCCCGAGCACGCGCTCGAGGCAACTAGAGTGTTGGCATGAAGAAAATTTTTCACACCTTGTGATAGGCAGAGATCGCTTGAGGATAGCATAGTGTACTTATGCGTAGGCGTTAGTGCGTCTTAGATGTATGTATATGTTTCAGTTCACGACGCCACTAAAGTTGCATTCTCGCGTAATCTGGGACTCTTTTCTTATTGTAAAGAATATCATACATATATATACTTGCATACTCATGAACACTCAACACACCACTTGGCCATAGATTGCTGCATACTTCAGGAGTCGCAAACGGCATTATCTCTTCCTGTACCAAGAATATCGTAATCAAAAACCAGCAATCTATCAAATTTTATTTCTCGATAATAAACTGCTTTTATGGCTCTTTTTTTCTCATACCTGTTAATGTTATCTCACCGAGTATTCATTCGAAGCTTTAATTTCATTTACACACAATCTAAGGTTTTTAAATGTTAGTTATTTAATGTCAAAGTCACTTATTTTGAAGACCTGCTGAGTTAAGTCATTTTTTCTTCCTTTTATCTCGTCGATTTCATTAAATTATTCATCTTACACTTCATTTTCAATATTTTCGACGTTACAAATAAAATAATAATAAATTCTTTTGTATTTTCAAAAATAGAATGATTTTAAAAAATTATTTTTATGAATGAAATAAATTTCTACCTCTCTAATTATACATCACACTATCAAAAAACATGCGTAAATATAATAAAAAAATCATTTTGAAACATAACTGATCCTAAATACTAATTCTTGAGCTAAAGAATATTATTTAAATTCCAAAAAATGATTAAAAATTATTTCTCATTCCAATATTGATGTTGTTATTAACTTCGCATAATTTTTTCGCTATTAATCGAATGACTGATTAAAAATATGACCAATCCCGTCTCGCAGACGGCAATAAGTGATGCCGCACTTACGCGTTGGATACCTTATTACAGTGCTTCAACTTACGAGCGTGAGGGCCACCCACGGCGCCATCTTATCCGCAATCTCAACCTGAGAGATCCGAGTGTTACGAGTCGGTACTCATCTTCTTCTGAACGAGAATCGCTTCCAAGTCACACCGTGGTCGTCACTTCTCAAGTTCCATATCCTGTTCTCAAACAACAAGTACTTCAGCTATATAACCCTTCTTATCCACGTATTGTTTTCTTACACGACCGCTCATTACCATCCCTTCTCCTACCACAAACAACGCCACACACTTCTATCTTTCCTCATTGATTTTTTTTAAAAATTAATTACAACATTTTCACTTCAACCCAAGAATTCTATTTCGTTGCTTCTTTTTCAATTATTTATTTTTCATGAAAAAAATTCATTAATGTCATTAATAGCAGCCAAAAGTATTGAATGTATCAGTAAAGAGAAAAAATAAAGGCCAAGCTATGAATAAAAATAGCAAAACTTAAAAAAAAGTCTAGACGAGTGTTCAATTCCTCTTATTTCAGCTACCTGCCTTAAAATATTTTTTTTTTTTAAGTTCACACATCTAATGTATTAGAAGAGACACGAAAGTAAGAGTGAAAAGGAAACTGAGAAGCAAAAAAAAAAAAAATTGTAAATGTGAATAAATAAGAAATAAGAAAGAGAAACTCTTTTGCTAGATTACTTGATAACACACTTCTGCTCATTCCTCAGATATTTGATAGTTAATTCACGAATGATATACATAAATACTATTTCATTTATTTTTTAATGTTTCTTCTATTAACTTTTTCAATTTAATTTCGAATAATATTCTAAATTATTCATTTTATGAATAATAAATAAAAGAATTGACAAAAATAATGTGAGAACCAACATATTGAGATAGTCTAGATAATTTAATTCATAGTGAAAATTATTTTTGTTTGAATACATTATTATTGAATTTTATCACAAGACAAATCTAAATAAAAGAAAAAATATTTTCTGGGTGAAATCACCACCAATAATACCTGCAACTGACTTTTATTAATATCATAAAACCCATTTCGTGAAACTTAGGGTGACTATTGAACAGTAAAATTAAATAAAATGGCACTAAACTTTATCGAGCGTATTCAATATCCATCATATTTATCCCTAATTATTTCGTCTGCCCCTCAAAAAATCAATAAAAAAATTAATCATCATTCAACAACTGCTTTTATTTGTATTAAAAATTCCAAATATGCAACCCCTTCAACAAAAATCACGAAAAAAAAAAAAAAAACCTTAAAGTGTTCTATAAAAAGATCAGAAAGAAGAATAAATAAATAAGAGAATTTCCGTCAAAGAAATATTTAAAATATTCCATTGTATTTTTTTAAAAGATATTTTGATATTTTTTATCAATCCAAAGCCCTATAGATAATTTCATGGCTATCTAGTGAGCAAGAATAGAGAATGTTGGATTCAAAAAAATGTACAAGCAACAGAACAAAGCACCTTGCATTGTAGACTTGTCAAAGTATCTAACCCAAAGCCACCCACAAGCACAATATGAATCTGAAGCTTACCAGGACCATAAGGTGTCTCATTCGATAGCTATCGTAACGAGATTACTGTAGGCGTTGAGCCATCGACAAATGGAGCCTGTTGAGTTTACAATAAAGACCTAAAAACATATCTTTTCTGTTAAGCTTTTAGCTGTCGCTAAATTCTATTTCCTTCCTTTTAAAATATTTTTTTTAAGCCTGGCAAAACAATTGACCATCTCAAAAGTGTCACCAGCTGATAAAAAAATGGTTCTATGTCAAACTTTTTTAATCCTGCATTACCTAAACCATTTCGAACTCTTTCCAACCAACTCTATATCGTATCCAGCACTTTTCAAAGTGAAAGCAATAATTAAAAAAATTTTCTACCCCTGAAAATAATTATTTAATCAAATGAAAAGGTACATATGATGAGTCAAATAATGATGATGACATTAGGAGTAGCAATTGCTGAGGGGCTAATGCAACGATTTCCAAAAAAATGACTAATAGCACATTTGTTGTAAATAATGAATGCGAAAACAGGCTATAAATCCAACAGTTGTTGAATGAATATTTATAGCAGTTAACATCTACTGGTACACATCACATGTGATATGCAATAAAAAAAAAAGCAAACCCGCAAAAAGGAAATAAGGAATGCGATGAGCATGCATCACATATCACCAGTAGGAACATGTATGTGGTGTATATATCGTATTGTAACGAGCTGTCGTGTTATTCCATCACATGTGTGGTAATATGCATGGCACGTGCTGAAGAGACACAGAGGGGTTCGCCTGCTGGTGGTGAGAGGGTAGATAACCATCTCGAGTCATCTGGCTTGGGCAGAACGGCATCATTAAAACGTCACGTATTATAGCAGCCATATAGGAATGGGGCTGATTCATTCATTTAACTAATTGGAGGTCAACATGAACACCAGTGGATTTTGTCCAAATTGTTTTCGTTTTAATCATCTTTTTGCATTCTCTTGTTATCAACTATTGAGAATCAGCGATTTTAAAATTAGAGTAAAATTAGAAAACATCTTTGAAGATTTTATCAGAAGGTTTAGGAAAGGTTGGTTATTTCCAAAAATCAAATGTTACTTTCTGATTGATTAAATAGAGCAAGTTTAGTTAATCAGAGAAATGCTGGAAATTTTTTAAGCATCTAGCGGTGAAAGAAGTGATATAATTTAACGGTTAAAAGTCAGAAGCAAAGATAGAGAACAAAATGTGCACGAAGAAGTCGTAGAGAGGACATAATCACATTTCATGTGCTCTCATCAAGGTGAAACGTGTCCAGCAAATGTCGAAGCAGGAAGCCATTTTCCAAAATGGTTGACCTGGTGAATGCTGTGGTACTGGACACACAACCTCCCACCGTGTGACTGTAACGAGGGCAGCATCTTTGGCCTTCGTCCACTGGAATCGTTAATTCTCACGGGATTTCTTGTGGCTGACAATACGGAGAACGCAGGTGGACGTGAGATTGAAGATAAAAGAATGAGGAGAGTAAGAGAAGAGGTACAGAGGCACGACCTCTTCTGGTTCGTGGTCCGAAGCGACTCGAAACGAGGAACAAACGAGAGCGCACCTTAACTGGAACCTCGACTGACCCTTAGTCTCTATCTCTTTTGCTTGAAAAGCAGCTCTTGCTTGCCCGTATGGTGGACCAGAGTAAAACACGTGCTCTTTTGCTTCTCGATGCTCTGGTCCAGAGTCCACAGTCCCTTGATCGTGGCATACGGGACGAGACATTCGAGAGACGAGAGATACAGCTTCTTGGAATAGCAATGGAGAAGTAGGGGGCGCACGGCTCGTTCTACACGCCCGGTAACACGAAGAATAATTTGTGGATCGAGACACGAGCAAGCCATGCCATGAGATTAGAACGTTTACGAGACACGCGGACTCGAGTAGAAGTAGTTGATACTCGCCCTCTTTCAACCACTACTCACTATTTTTTCCTCTTGAGCATTCAAATGGCTAATTAAAGCTCTTCGAATACGTTTTCATTATTTTTATCCTCAAACTCCCTTCATTTTTTAATCAATACAATAAATGCTTCTGCTTCCAGTAAATCACTCAATGCCATTAAAATATAAAACAGCTTTCGATTCTGAGCCACATAATAAACTTGTTTGATTATCAAATTTATAAGGATTCAATAAGTATTTGATCTGATTGAATACCAGTCCTAAAAACACCTGCATTACCTCTGGTAACAACATGATCCAATCCTGCTTCTTAAACTTATTTGCCTCATTATTTTTTTCAACTTCTTTATCTTCTCTTTTTCACATGACTACAACTGACCTTTTTAAACTCGAAACAAAATTTTATTCTTCACATCTCGAATTAATTTGTAATATTTTTTGTCTCTTTAATATCAATAGACTGTGAATTTCACATAAAGCACTTGCGAGATTTTGCGTACAACCCAAGAAGAAGCAACCACACCCATGTCCACGATAGCCTGTTAAACCTACTCCGCCCTCAGTGAGATACAATCGGCACAACAGAGAGAAGTTGAGAGAAGATGCTAGTTATTTATATTTTACATGCTCTTATATATGCCTATCTTTAAGCCATATTTACTCGTTTCTTCTTTCTCTTTCATTGTCTTGTATCAATCACTCCTTCTTTCATACAAAGTCCCCCATGTTGTTTTGCTTTTTTTCTCCTCCACCTCTTCTTTCCTCTTTGGCCTTTGTTTTATTTTGTTATTGTGCTTTTATTTTATTTATCTCCTGTGCACTTATTGCTGGACTTCTGCTGGCTCCACACAGTAGTATCTTACTCTCCAAGCCCTTACTCTCTCCAATAAGAATTACGCTCCCAGCTTTTACTTGGGATCGATTGAGATAGTGGCGTGCAGGAAGTCGCTCTCAATTTATGACACAGAGTCTTATTGGGCACGTGTGGGTCGTACTTACTCTCAGCACAAAGTTGTACAGTAGTATTGTTTTTTATAGCACTTGTCTAAAATTATTTATTCCTTTTTCTTTAGCATAATTGTTATTCTCAAAGTAATAACAGGATTGAGACTTTATTGAAGATCAGAGTAACGGTTTAATTTCTGGTAATTGTGTTGTTATCCTTCAGCTGGTGAATCAGGTGCTAGGAGTCGTCCCACTCACTGTGCAAAATATCTAGGAACGGAATACAGCGGTTCAATGTAGTAAATAGAGAGAGCTCCTGTATTTGAAATTGCTTAAAAGTATGCAAATAAATTCGCATGTAAACATGTGGTATAATATTTTGAATTGTAATTTGTAGCACGATTCATGGATGCTACCAAGTCTATTTTCAACGCTATAGGTGTGCGAGATGTATCTCTCTTTCTTCATATATTCTGACCTTCGTTCAGAGACTCACACACCATCGATATCGACTGAATCGTGACACACCGTGGCGCCCAACGTTTTATTCAAGACTACACGGACGTGTGCCACCGACCGAGTCACGTTTGACTTACAATTAGACTTACACACACGCTTTAGAAATTATTTTTTTTACAATTGTATTATTTTTCATCGACTCACATTAATACTAGGACAATACAATAAAGCTTTCATTAAGAATTTCAGTCGCGAAAAATTTATTTTAGTTACCCAAGTGGGTCTTTCTTGGCTAAAGCATCTTGAAAAATCTTGATAATAAATTGATAGTAATTAAGTAGTACATGAAAAACGAAAAATGATGATCACCAGTTGATGGGGGTAAATATGATCCAAATAGCATAAAAGGATAAACAAACTCGTAATTCTTTTGGTAGTTTGAAGAAGTTTTATAAATACTAGTCTTTCGTGGCGAACTGATGGTTTTTATCGCGGTTGACACGCCTATAAAGATCTCTTGAAGCACTACTACTCCATCGGGAAGCGAGCGAGCGGGTAACCAGCCATATGTGGCTCATGTCGCGGCATCTTTGTCGGCGTAGCCGGTTCTTCATCATCTTTTGCTGCTATAATAGTTGAAGAAGGAATAAAGCATCTTAGAGAAATATATATGGCACGGGAGGATGAACGAGAATCTATAGATTGGCATGAAAAGAATTGAAAAATCATTTCTGATACTCAAATATTATCATTAAATAAAAATAATCATAAAAATAATGATTTTTAATTGAAGTCAGTAGAAATAAATTTTTAGAATGTGAATAAAAATGAATTTTAATATTAAACGATCATGAGATAAAAAGAATAATTTTTATTTTGTAATTACAAAGAATAATTCAGGGGTTTTATGTTTTATAATTGATGATATAAAACCTGTATGCATGTATATATAAGATTCTCGTCACTCCACCTACGATTAAATAAACCGGCTACGAATATATAAGTCTGCAACAAAGAATGAACATTTATTTTTCATCCACCTACGTGACTCGTAAAAATAGATTTGCAGGTGGCGACAACGACATATTAAAGATGAGTTATTTAAAAAATAATCTGCACAATGTCAATATATTTTATCCATTACGATTCAAAAGACTCCAAATGAAGAACAATCAATTCATAAATTTTAAGAGAAAAATGAAAAATTATTGGAAAAAATTTTGGAATTAAAAATAACGATAATACAAAATTAACCAATTGAACACAAATAAAATAATCGCAATAATAAAATAACGATGATAATAATAATGGCATTAAACAATACCGGCGGTAGCCAGTAGAAATATCAAAGACAAAAGGGTACATAGATCACATATAGTGAATCATCGTACAAAAGCATTCTCGAAATGAGAAAGAAAGAAAGAGAGTGGAAGAGAGAGCGAGAGATCAGTCGCAGGTTGGCTGATCGGTTGCAGTCCTCCTTCACGACAACTAGGCGCACTTTCAGGGTGGTCCCATAGTATATAATATGGCGGCAGTGCACACCGGACAAACGGCAACACGGACAGCGTGCTTCGCATCATGCCCAACGTCATAACTACGTAACAAATGGCTGACAGATTAGAATTAGAAACGATTTTATATGTATATATTGTCATACACAATATACAGAGGCCCCGACGTCTTTTATATGAAACTGGATCTCCACACAGTGGTGCTAATTCCACCCACACAGGTGCTCCTAACATACCAATAAGTCAACCTATAGATGCTCGACGATCCACCGAAAATAAACTTTGTCAATGTCTGATTGGTACATTTAAAATTACATTCTCTCATCTTCATTAACTTAAATACATTTTTAAAAATTCCTAGATTGCATAAAATGTTTCTATTATAAATTTCTAATTAGATTATAATCCCAAAAAATTATTGAACGCGAAGTAAAAAAAAATTTCTAGAAAAATAAAAGCTACCCTGAATTGATAAAATAAGAAAAAGATGTAGATAAACCGTAAGAAATAACTAAGCCACCAGAGTTTGATGTAAGATATAATAGTTACTGTCATTACGCGGTCAAATAATCATGTGCAAAAGCAGAGAAGCGTGAAATAATTTGTTGATTCAAATATATTTCATCAAGCACCCATTGCCAATCAAAAACTTCCTTCAACTCTTATTCTGATGAGTAACTTTCCGGCTCGTGCTCGCCCGTCCGGTTCGCTCAGACACTTATATGAGACCCATATAGTGATTGTCTGATAGATGGTTAATGTACGCAATGATGACGTGAATGTAGGCACGTATGGGCAAGTCAGGAAACGAGAGCACTCGAGGATGTCTGAGCTTCAAAGTCCTCTTTTATTAATAGGACACAATATCGAGAGTCTGTCACGCCGTTGTGGTCATCGACTGCACCCAATCTTTTCTACTTTTCTTATCTTCCACGCTCATCACACACTAGTTTCCTTTCGCATCGTACGATAGAGAGACTTTTATTTTTATTACCAGCTACCACTCGCTGTTTCCCAACTTAACTTCTTTTTATTCTCTTTTCATTCTTAATTTAATATTTTGCAATAAATTTTTATTTTAAATAAATAAAAAATGCATTTTGTGACTCACCATCCACTGCTAGTAACTTCCTTCTCTCATTTTTATTAATTGTTGTCCACCTGCAAAAAAAAAACGTTTAAAATTAAATTAAAAAAAAAAAAAAAAAAAAAACAATATTTAAAAATAACAAATGTCTGTTATTAATTTAAAATCGTTAATCTATATATACAGAAGTTTCACTTTATACTAAATCGATATATAGACATAGTACGCTTTGTCAAATTACCATTGAGCAATGAGCAATCAGCTAAAAAATGATATGAATTATGGGTACATAATTGTTTATATTCTCATAGCAATAAAAGAGCTGATTATATAAATCTATAGTGGACTATAATAGACTTTCATTTGTGCAACAGACTAACGCGTCCAAAACTTTCATTTACGACATGTATATGTACATAAATGTCCGTCACTATTTTTTTTTCCTTTAAACAATCAATCAAAGAAAACTAAAAAAAATCCTGTTCAACATTTCAACGAGGAATAATAAATTTATTACGTTCTCGTTTATTTATTTTTCAAATTCATCTCGTAATTAATATTAATTGCATTCTTGAGCTTCTGACCACGTAAGTTATTTTTATTAAATCATCTGATATATAAATTAGAGGGATTGGCAGCCGCGATCGACTGCTGGCGTGACTACTGATCGTATAAGGAAGATCCTGCCAATGCAGGATGCAATGCGTACGCATCCTGACTGCCTGCTGATCTTCAACTGCTTTTTGTAGCCACAATGTTCGTTTACGGTGATATAATAATTTAATTTTATCCGTTACATCCTATAATTTACAAACGAAAAAATAAAAAATACGCCAAATAATAACAAAAAGAGTTACATGTTCTCTGGAATCATTTTATTATCCGTTTTTTTTAGTAATTCCAATTAAAATTTTAATTAAATTAGTTCATCAAGTGTTTTATTTAGTAGTAGAGTTAGTGTTAAAATTTTCTTAGCAATAAATAATCCATTAAATAATTAATTAAATAAATTCAACAATTTGTTTGTTTATGTTAATTTTTTCAGTTATTTATTGCTACTTCATGGTACTTTTGCTAATATATCTGTCACACGAGTTGATACAATGACTGTCTCTTTCACTCGACAGTGATGAGAAAATTACTCCAAGTCGAACCGTAACGCCGGATCTAAGAAGAATTGTTGGCTCTCGTGGATAGTGTTGACATAAATCGTGTGAGTCGCAACCACTTGTGCATACTTATCGTATATACAATCGTATGGATATATTATTTTATTCCTTTAATAGTGTGTTTCAACTATTAACCACATTCAGATAAAATCAATTATTATTTTTTCAATTAACAAATCAGAAAATACATTTTCCTGTGACATTTTAATGACATTTGATTTTAATTAATTCATTATTCTCATCATAATAATCATCTAATTAACAATTGCTTAATTAATTATTTGAAAAAACACTATCAATGATAACAGATTATTGTAAATAAATTATTAAATTTAGTCTTTGATATTTAAAAAATTATTAATGAGTGTTATCAATTCATTAAGATGACTTAATTCTTTTTTCAAAATGTTTGGATGTAATTATGAAAAAATAATAAATAAAGCATACGAATAATAAACCCTAGATAGTAATTATAAAGTCTCAAAGGTAGTTAATTTTATGCTTGTAAATAGATTATTATTTTTTTCTGGCAAATTTTTGCCAATCACATATTTAATCTACAGCACTTAAACATGGCTGGACGACACAGGATAAAACTGAAACGATGTCTTATCAATGACCTGAGATTACCGGGATATATGGAGTGCTTTTAATCTATTTGTACGTCTGTATGTAAGTAAATACATATAAGAGTTTATGCAGTTGTATGTATAGATACGTTTGCTCTAGAATATAAATCAAGGTAGGTGGCGTCATACGATGCAAACTGGAGAGTATATGCTGGCGAAAAAAGTCGATCCTTGATACTGTCGCACGTCTATATAGAAACAAGTTCCCTAGTTAGAGTTTTATTAAATAGAGACTGGGTTTCTTCGCTCTCGTCAGCTGATTTAGCACCTAGCTACGTTTACCTTCAGTATATAAGAATGATAAGACATAAAGAAAAGCTGTTCTACGCAATTCTCTATACCAAACTCTATCTAAATGTTCGTATGATCGCACGACATATTGGAAAAAAAGAAATGCCATCGATAAGATTCTACGACGATTGCATATCTAATTTATCCAATTAGATTTTGTGATTATTACGTATTAGATGCGTCTCTTTCACGCTTCAATAAAGTGCTCTTCAAAAATGTCCCAAGTCTCGTGAGATAATCATACAAATGTTAAACTTCAATTTTAGGCAATTATAGATCAGCTTTTCAAATTTATATTTTGGAGAATAAACTTTCTTTAAATCGCTTATTAAAGACCGATAGACTGATTCAATTCAAAGTAATACTAAACTTATTTTAATTTGGTTAAATATTTTTTCCAAATTGAGGTCCTGTTTTACATGAACCTTACTGGTGAATAAAATAATTTTTTATCATACTTACAACCCAGATACTTGACCAATTTATAGTAAAACACCGGCATCTCATTGAAAAATAAATAAAAACGCAGTTGAGCATACGCGAAGCTTTGGCAAACACGAGCCAGTGGTAAAAAAATAGCGCCATAAAAATGGTAACTTTATTAAGGAAATTTAGCTGGTGAATGTTTGCTCAGAACTTCCTGGAACGGTGAAACACATTATACGGTCGACATTTGCGAGTACTTTATCGATTCTTTGCCGATTTATCTTTTCCCACCTTGAATTTCTCTTTCTTCTTCCTCATCTCCTGCTTCGTCCTCTTCTTACTTTATAGTTTGCTCCCCCGCGTGATCGCACGACTCGCGCGCATTTACTCTCTGCTCTGGTGCCGCTATGGTCCAACTTCATGAATATTCAATAGACAAGTTGTCCGCGAAACGCTCGCGGCTCTCTGCGTGACGTATATCCTTGTTGATCATAAATGGGTTTGTTTCACTGATTGTTGTCGCATCGATGGAGGGAGATTTATTTTTTTTACATTTCTATACGCATATCCTCATACAGTCATCTTCAAAAATTTCTCTTCTTACTATCAAAATTCAATTGTATTTTTTTTTTTTTTGTTTTTTCATGAATTCTAGAATTTATTTCTTTCTATTCGCCAATGAATTAAAAACTTTTGATGATTGAAATATTTTTTATCATCGCAAATAATTTTTTTTCACCTCAAAACAATATCAATGACTGTTAGAAAAAGGCTAATGACGAAGTTTTAGCAGAGCTTTTACTTAGATCGTAAAAAAAAAAAAAAAAAAAAATTTCTAAAGCTGATATGAAGAGTATGGACAAATTCATTCTTTCAGGCATCTGTTGGACGATAAAGACTGCTCAAAGAGATTAATAATCCCACATATCGATTGTAATGAATTAATCAAGCGAAGTAGAGTATAGTATGGACCGACGAATCAGTTGGACTAAAAGAGTCTATAACTTGATAGTGTCGGAATGCGTTTTATTAAACTGGACTGCAAATTATAAGAGCCAAAGTACCACGAGATATCTTGCTGGTATGCAAATGCGTGAGATTCTTCTGTTGAATATGCATCGAGACCGCACTGAGGGATTTCAATGCTCACGTGTAGTGCATCGATGGATACAGTACTACACAAAAATATTTCAATAATTTTTTACTCTCAAATTTTGATTAATAGGGGTGCTGGTGCTTTTCAAAACTCATCTTCTCTTCTTTTAATATTTTTGAATAGTAATTTTCACAGTGCATCATTCGGAAAAAATTAATTTTTTTTCTTAAAGTATCGTCGAGGCCTTGAAAATATTCTGGAAATGATTTAAAAACCTGGTAAGTATAATTAAACGGATTATCTTTTTCTGGTGGGGACTGTTAGTTAGAAAAAAAAAAAGCTTTATCTATTACAGAATATGCTGGTATATGTCTGCACCTTGAATAAAAGCAAAACGAGACTTGGCGCCGTGCAGTAATCTGTCTTCTAGTGTGTGATAAATCAATCCTCCCTATAGACGTACAGGACACAATCAACGAGAGCCTCTCGCGCCATGTATCCGTCCGGACATGGTACATTCATAGCTCGTGCTCACGCACACCCGCACATTTTAGATTTATCTATAGATATTGGAGCTCGTTGAGAGAAACTAACATTTGTGTGTTATATCCGGTATATATAAGTATGTTTATGTACATATGCAGGCATATACTGTTTATAAATATATTTTACAAATACAGGTAAAGATAAACTCAAACAAGAGCTTTCTGTCACCCTACAACACTACTAGTTGGCACTTGACTTATTGACTTTACGTACCATGAGGCATATACCACCGTCTCAGATATTTCTCAATCTTTCATAAATCTACCCCACTTTATTTCAAATGAATGAAAAAATTTTAATTTATGACAACAACATTTTTTAGGGGAGAGAAATAATTTTTGTTATTAATCAATTGATTGCTTATTTTGAAGTTGATAATAAGTCAAAAATACACATGCACAATACGAAAGAAAAAAACTAAAATTATTTATGCAACAATAATGAGATTGCAGCAATTTAAGTGGAATATAATGGGATAGAAACTTTCATCAAGTAATTTACCAACTTTCGTGAGTTGGAAATTGTAAATTTGTGGCTGAGTTTTAGCTGACAATTGATTGATTGGTCCACTTGAAAATGAGCTGATGCTTATGCAATCCTAAAATTAATTTATATTTCCAATTAATGATATCCTTTTGATTCAAGAATTTTAAAACCAAAATAATCATTTTAATTCAAATTAATTTCCTGTAGATAATATTTAGAGCAAATGTCAAGTGGTTTATTGGTGACAAAGTCATGACAATTGTTTATTAATAATATATGAATAAATAATTTCAAAGAATTAATTGATTATTAGAAAAGAGAAATGAGTCAATTTCAATAATAATAATTGTTATTTCATAGTAACAGTTTGTAACTGAATTTCACTTTTTTTTCATATTTTAATGTCGTACAATTTATTTCGCCACTATTTCATAGCGAATACTGTTGACATCGATAAATCAGCGCTTATCACATTCCTCCATCGGCATTAATCACTATAATGATCCCAGTGTCGAGCCACCATCTGAGACAAGGATTCAAATATTGCCAGAGGCACTTGGTGGCACGTACGTCTGACAATCTCATGGCCATAAGTATGTAGTGGCAATCACACACGACATACTCACGCCCCTAGGTCAACAGATTCATTATCAAGTTGTTACCTACTGTCTACTACCTTTCCAAAATAAATGCGTGCCAGATTCGTCAAATATTTACGTCTTGTTGCCTTTTTACAATGGGACCTGTTGCAAATTATTATTTTCTTTTTTATTAAGACTTGGGTAAAAATAATTCTTAAATTTCTTTTCAAGAATCATGCTTTCCTCATTAATATTTAACTTAGCCTACTCCAAGATCAACTCAACAGGTACTAGTGGGGTAAAGAATCATTTTTTCTCATGCACTATTTACTTTCCAACTGTATCTGTGTTTATTTAATCGAATAGAATATATTAACCCACGCTATACATCTTATGAGGTTTTACAGATACCTCGTATCATTATTTGAGGCGGTAGCACACGAGTGAATCTGACTTGAGAGATAAAAAAGTCGAGAATGAGGAAGAAAGGAGACAAGTATGGATGCAAGTACATATGTATACGTACACAAGTATTAGCACAAAGGCACACAGAATGGGAATATAAGGCAGAAGAAAATTACTAAAGCAGTAGAAGAAGATTGCTTTGAGTAATAAACCTTTTTAGTCTCGATATTAGCAAGATTAGTCTAATGAAAAAATTCTACTCACAAATGAGATTTTTTTTCCTCCATGAAATCAATTTGCTTAATTTTGATCATATTTATCTAACAAATTACTCCCTTCTGCAATCAAGAAAAACTTTCTTCTATCAAAGAATCTCCAAAAATATTGAGACATCATTTCTTTTTTAATTTAACATAGAGAAATATTGTGTAAAAAATTTATTCAGTTTATTATATAAGTATAGGGTGTTATATAGATGATATAAAAGAGAAAGAACAAAAGAGAGAAGGTGAAATTAAAGAGGCGGACAAGTTACACTTAAGACTTAACTATAAGCGTTCATCAGAGGGCGTTTTTGTATTACATCCTCTTAATATTCACGTCGCAGTGTAAAGCTTTAAGACTTAATTGATTATTCACTTTAACCATGAATATAAACTTGACTCAATTTACTCTGAATATGTAATTGTTTCCAATTTCAAATTGTAAAATAAAAAAAATTAAATTGATGAATATTCGAAGGGTGAAATGGATTAAAATGTATCATAATCGAGTTAATAAAACATTTTATGGTAATATCTTTTTTCTTGAGAATTTCTAGTTTTTTTTAAAATTAAATTCAATCTTTTTTCATGACCTACTTTAATTAGCCTTCATTAAGCAGCGGTTTAATTATCATCGAGATAATGAACGACATTTTCAGTTTATTCTGATTGTCAGTAAGGTCATTGTGTAACACAGAGTTGATTTAAAAGTTTTTTTTTTTTTTTTTTTGTTAAATAGAAATTTTTCTGTGGTGTGGTTGCTATTTGTATTTATTACGTCAAGATGACTTGGAGGCAAGTAAAAAAATACGATCAAGAGTTGAAAAGTTATATGATCATACGAGCCATCTAACTCTCAAGTTGTCCGGACTCCCTTTAGAATATTTATAATCGCAAGTTTAATTGTTGTACGTGGATCAAACGAGTCTCGTAAATTTGCTGGAAATCCTAGAGCACCCACACGTTTAGATTAAATGAGTTTAAAATTTTTTCTCAAGAAAAATAGCAATCAAAATGAGAAAGATTTTATTTTGGTAAAAAAATATCTGAATAGATTAGATGATGATCAACAAAGGAACAAATTCGAGTACAAAAAATGAACTTAAAGAGTTTAAAATCTGATTTAAGGTAACATTATGGTGTTTATCCGTTCTAAGTGTGTTTCTGTGTACCAAGCACACTAACTTTCTTGGATATAAGAAGTTATGGCTCGCGTCAATTGATCCTCGCCTTTTTGCCACTGTGTGTTTGCCCACGAATGGCGAAAATCTCGCAACCTGTTGTACTGTGTTTGCTCAAGTCTTTCCTCTTTTTCGACATCAATGATATGTCTGATGGTGAAAATGCGCACACGGAATTCCGCACTTAACTCTGGAATGCAAAGTTGATGTTAAACTCTGCCACTTTTTTAACGGCATTTTTTATATTTCCATTTTTAGGCTATTATGTGAGATGTGGAGTAAACAAAAAATGCCATCTATCTATTAAAATATATCTAATGAGGAAGATAAAAATGTTCTTTCGCTTCAATTAGTTGATAAAAGACTTGAAGTCTGAAAGTGTCCATGCAGTGATTTATTTAAAACCTGATGCCAGCGTCTTTTTAGAATCAATTCTTAGTATATAAGTGGCAGGCATTAATCTAATACAATTACTGGAAATGACGGTAAATTTACGAGCTAAAGAAAATGCCATTGATATTATTGAGTAAAAAAATGAAAAGATAGATAATCGTGAAGACCCTTAGGCTAATTTCCAGACCGTATGAGTGCAAGATATGATTGGCTAAGGGGGGATAATGCAAGGTGTTGAGGCAGGTCCAAGGGAAGAGGATGGTCTCAGCTAATGACTGTGGCGTGGGTGCGAATTAAACGAGCCGACGCCGCTACAAAACGATGCCGACCGGTTCGATATGACTCGAGAACATTTTATGATCCTTATCCTATACTCCAGACACTCCAGAAAGTCTAGAGCATCACATGCTTCAATAATTTCATCATATTTTTTAATCAACATTTTTACCATCAATTATCCTTCTCACACACTGTATTTATTTTAATTTAATTTAATCGTTGTTATTTTGTCGCAACATGATATCAAGAATTGAAGCATTTAATAAAACAAAGCTCATTTACCCTAAGTGATATGATTTGAATAATTTATGGAATTGAATTGCGATAGTTGATCAATATCGCATAAAAAAGGTGTTGGCATCATTGATATTTATAATAAGACGAGAAAAAAATAACTATCATTAATGTGGGTCAATCCTCTTATCGATGAAAGCTACAAATGCGCAGGCGGAATTTGGATGTCCCGTTATAATTCCATCGAATTGAAATCGACTCTTACCACAACAACCGAATGTCTGGGTCATTCAAATAGGTGTTCATAAATCATACAGTCAAAATGTCGATGTGACATTGATATTATGAAAAGAGGAATTGAATTTTTACTTATAATTTTATCCTAGTAACGGTTATAACTTTCCCACTTTAAATATAAATTTGAATACATTTTAGCATTATTATAAACCAAGCCAACTAATGGATAAAAGATCAAAAGGAGTACGAAAATCGCAAGGTGTCTTTTACTACTACTTTAGGTGTCATCCTCTTCACACCTGCAACCTAAAACTGGTATCTTTTTCTTCCTTCAACTCACAGTGTTTCAGTGGACCCTAATTGAGTGTCCTCGCTCTGGGTGTCCAATGTTGTCCGGCGTTGTCGCCGCTACCTGAGGACGTAGGCGACTCGATATGAGTTACGGGTCTGTCGTATTACACACTGAGTCCAAGACATCTACTTTGGTGGTCCAGTCAGTCCACTTGGAGTCATCATCAGCCATTTATATATCACCACAACGCCATCTCCACCCTACCATCGACCTCTCATAATCCTGATTGAAGTAATCCTACTTCTAATCAATTCACTTTCCAAACACACACTCTTTAATGTCATATTATTTAGGCTCGTGTTGAAATGAGCCTCATCATCATCATCACAACCGTTAAACACCACCAGACAGCTTCTTAATAAAAAATCAACAAAAAAATACTTCAAGTTATGGGCTAGAATTTTACGATGCACGAAGTTCGTGTTTACGTTGTTCAAGCTGTCATGGTGTTTACGATCATAGAAGATAGACTTTTGAGCCATTTTTGCGACGACTAAACGTCACTGTGAGTCATTGACGATGAAACTCCTGAGAGTTACAAAGCGCAAGCTGAGACATTCAACAGTCCAGTGTGTGTCTAGTTTCTACACTCCTCGTTATCCAAAGCCTCTCGAATTTATCGTCATGCTTACATGAACGGTAAACTTACAAAGCCATGGGGACTTAATGATCTCACATGATCCTTTATTGTCTACACACGCATGACCATCACAAACTGACCTTAGTTAACTTATTCAACATCTTTAATTCTTCCTATCAAGCCACATAGAAAAAAATTACCAATCAACTAGACTATTTTTGTTATCAATATGAGTTGAATTGATAGGTTGAGAAAAAAAGAAATAATTATATAAAACAGCACAGGTTCCAAAGGTATTAGAGAATTGACTGGTCCTTAAATGGTAAATCCTACACATGAGCGGTGAAAGGACAAGGCCGAGAGGGTGGCCAAGCAAGGTACACACAATGCCTACGTCCGTCAAGACTGGATCCTCTTAATTAACTCTCGTTGCTCTTCTGCATGTCCTCAGCACTTGGTCTTATTCTATCTCTTATAGAATAAGTGATTTTTCTTCCTCCATGTATTGGCAAGATGCTGCTCTCCATCACATGTTTTCTGTCTTATAGCGGTCTACTGTCACCATTACACATGTATCCATTTATATTTCATTTTTATTTTCATTCTTCCGAGATTAAAGGTATAATCAAATCAACAAGTAATATTGTACGGCATTAGAAAAATATGCAGCAAGATATTTTATTAAGACTCTAAGGAGATATCGTATTATCAAAATAAACGGATAATGTGCATGATACACTATAGTGGATCGAAACCGCCAGTGCAAAGACGCGCTCGAGAGAAGCTAAAGGTGGGTCCCGAGGAGATTGCTATGCTAATTTTGTTAATGTCGCATGAGTTATAGCTTCAAGATACATATGAGTTCTTTCTGTAGGTGCGGGCGAACCTTTTTATATGATGTAGGCGTATATACATGCACCGAAAAGTAGTTCAAAAATGTTGCAGATTAAAAAAAATATTTTTTCAGCTAATTTTAAATATATTTTCACCAATGAACAACCATTTTAATAATTTCAAATCCAAAAATAGTTGATAAGTATTTAAATCTAGGTAATTTTTTAATTATCATCAACAAGAGACTCTTGATTTGTTATAAATAAGTTTTTATTTTTTCTTCAGTGGTAAAGTTATTGAGTACTATTTTCTTGGATTAATATTAAGGAGAATGTTAAAGGGCCGCCTTCCAACGTCATCAACGTGATATGAGGCGTGTCTAATTACACGACTGGTGCTTGAATCCAATCAAATCACCTTCCTGTCTCGTCGATAATATGTACCGATCACTATAATCACAATTGTCCCACCAGAATCACCGTACCCTTCCTGTTAATCTTTATTAAAACTAACCATCTAACAAATCGTCAACACTACCATTTATTTTTATCTTCAATTTTTTTTATTTTTCCTTAATTAACCACTAATAAGACGATTCATAAACAAACAAAGGATCATACAGGATTTTTTGAAGAAATAATTGGTATTTTGATCTATAAATCCTGACAATTACTTCATAACGAAGCATTTAAATTACCTCTTTTCAAGTAATTAAATTTTTTTGTTGTATTTTAAATCTACCATAAATCTCTTGTGAATATTCTTCGAGCGTCATTACAAAAATCATCAAATTTCTAAATATAAACCATAAAGCTTCCAAAGTCTCTACTGGGTTCTTAAAGTAACATTAATAATATTTTTAATTTGGTTAATTTGTAATTTAATGTCAAAATGGCGGATCTAACATGCTAACATGCGTCGGTGGATATCGAATGAATATTTAATCCCAATGTATGCGCATGCATATAATATCTATTGGTCATCCGGTAGTCGTAGAAATAGAACCAGTTTATCTACCGCAAATCCATGATGCCGATGATACTATAAATTGTGGGATTCGTTGTAAAGCGGCTAATTATTATACAAGAGATTTGTATAACCTGTTTTTGAAACGATGTGTACTAATATAACATCTACACCAATAACTAACAAGTATTTTATATTCAAAATTACTATTAATTTTTTTTTATTTATTTTCTTTTCTCATCACACTGAAAATCCAAGTGTTTACCAATTAAACACTTAAAGTGTTTGCAATGTTAATAATCATAAACGGATTATGGTAATTTTGTAGACGACTTTTAAACGTTTCTTGCTGTTTACCGAAATGTTATAGTTTGTTTATGACGTTTAACATCGTAAACACTTAGGTGTTTAATTATTAAACACTTTAAACATTTTATTACTAAACAACTAAATTTTTCGGGATTTACAGTGCATTCCTGTATCTATATTCACACATTCATTTTCATATTTTAATTAACATCAATTATTTATTAAATATATAGTTTGGTATTCAATGATCTGTCTAGAAGCATCAATCATTAGTTTTTTCAGAGACCGTATTCTAGTTTGATTTACTATTTCTACATAGTCTTGAAACAAAATAAATTATTTTGGAGATTAAAAACAATGATTGCACTTTAGAGATGGCATTATTGGCGACCGATTACCAAAGGTTATATGATAATAAGCTAACGAGTTGTAACTGATTATACAGAGACCCGACCAAGACCTCTTGTACATAATTTGGTGATTTTTTTTTCCTCTGTACATTCGGATGAATATTCCCTGGAGGTTCTGTCACGTAGGTCACTTGCTTTACAAACTAACCCATGAGCTGTAGGCGATCGGCGACGGCTCGTTAGCTACCGACGCACCGGGGCGCACAAGTTGCATGTACGCAAACTCGTCCGGGTCTTGTGGAGCATCGAAGGAAACCCTCTGGGTGGTAGGCACGCTCCAGTAGTGGTCAGTAGTTGAGTAACGTGTGCTTAATAAATTTATGTTGACTCCAAGCCGATAAATTCGTTCCAGCGATTAATTAAAAAATTAATTAATCGCCGGTTAGGTCGACACTATTAATTGGAATACTAATTGACTACTAGCAATTATTTATTATTGTTGATGATTAGTGTTTATTTTTAAAGAAGAAATTAAAAAATATTTTATTTAGCAAATGGCTTCCGGAAATATAAGAAAGTTTCTGTTTTAAAAATGCTAAGAAATCTGCCCTCTAGTATTTAATTTGTCGAAAAAGAATATTTGAATAGTAACTAAAAAATAATCTCTTTTATTTTCATTAGAGCCGGATGCGTTTCATTCATAATCCAATTTTATATGCGAAATAGGGTGAATGTAACTGCATATATACATATATATTTATAATATGCCTGACCATGAACTAAACGTAAATGGACAGGAAGTTGCTTGAGGATTCAATGCTTAAAATTGGATTAAGACTCATGTATACGCTATTGTGTAGACAGGCTCAAAGAAAACTGTCTCATTCTTCTTCCTTTGATCGATTTCTACCTGTCTCGGTGAGCTATTTTGATAATTCTTCAAGCTTCGCATTCCATAAGAATTGCATTCAAGACATTCTCTGACTACCTAATATGTACTGTAGACTACAAATAAATAAATAAATAAACAAACTGAATAAATCAAACTAGCTAGGCTCAAGCGGAGATTATTTAACTTCAAACGTAGTATGGTAGAAGATCATACTTCGACATTTGGAATAAAGAAGGATGTTGGAGTCAAATTTCGATTTGAAAAGAGCAATATTTACTCTGTAAAGAATGAACCTTTATAAAAGGTTTCAAGATAATTTGTTAAGAAGTTATAAGTAATTAATTAAAGGCAGTGGATAATGGCATTGAGTAAATAAATGAGTTCATTAATTATCAAGGTAAGAAAGGAGGATCATATGAATTGAAAATTAAGGCAGTTTTATAATCAGCAAGTCGATAGGTGTATCAACGATTGAAGATATTGTATCCCTGAAAAGATATATGAAGTATTGATGAGTTAATCAAGTTGTCAACTAATTAAATATTAATCTTGATTTACTCTCAATGCATTTGATTTGATTACCAAAAGGTCAAACTGGAACTACTCAGGACTAAGACTAAGATGAGTTTACTGCAGTCTAACGTGTCTTGGTTGATCAGTTATCGTCAACTAATTAACACGACCCGGTAATGAAACCCACGTATGAGTCGCATACAAGAACCCAAGCTCTTTTATTTTCATTTTATTTCATTCTCGTTCGCGTCTTACCCGTCGTTACATCGTCTCTTCTCTTAACCATAATCACGATACCCTGATAGGTATACCACCGGCTGCTCCAAGAGAGGTTCGCGCGGCGCCTAATTAGCAGTTTGCATTCATCTCACTCTCTTTCACTTTTTTATTCCTCTGCCAACTTTAAGACATCTATTCTATACTTTTTATACCGATTTTTATCTTTTTCCTATTATTTAACCATTTTTATTTACTCCCCGCTCTTGTTGACACTACTTGCGCATTTGAAATGAATATAATAAATTTTTTAACATCAAAAATTCTTCAGCTATGAGTCTACAAGTGTAATTAAAGGCAACAGTAATCATATTGTGAAGTGAATAAAAAGGTTTTGATTTTTCGACTAAGGTGAGTATATAAATGGTGCGGTAAACTGCAGTAGGCTGATTATTACTATGTAAAGTAGTAAAAAAAAGAGGTATTTATATATGTAGAGAGACATTGAGTGTCTTGAAGGTGCAGGATATAAAGAAAGCGGCGATTTTAAAGCACGGCATTAACAGTACGTGGGAGACACGCCCACTGACAACCTGCCCTGGCTAGCCCTGTTAGCAATTAACATTCGAGCGAGAGTATAGAGCCAGTTGAACGTTAATTAACAAAACGAAACTTATTCTTGAGTGGAAGAGAAGCACCCGTGAGACGAAAGAGGCTATTTGCGACGACGTGGCGGTACCTTTCGTCTCCTAATAGCACACACGATGTATACAAACTATCTCGTGAATCCGCAATGTCTTTCTTATTTTTATGCACAAATCGAAAATGGGCATCGCAAGGATGAAGCTAAATAATTAACAAGAAGTCGAACAGAAAAATTTCAAATTCACCCGAGAAAATGAATAATTGAGATGCCTTCCAAGTACTGTAGCTCCGTGAAAAATAATCTAATTTTAGTAAATCAGAATGCACTTTAAAGTTTATAAACTTCGATGACATATCATCAAAAATTATTATTTCATTCTAGCGTGACCTAAAAAATTTTTTCAAAAAATCCTCTCCAAGGAATCAATCTTTACTTAATATTTAATTTTTTTTTACATAATAGAGAGAGAGAGAGAGTAAAAAAATTTTTCAATCGGATAATTCTAAAGTTAAAATCAAGAGCTATAAAATGAGCTCTAAATGACTAAGATTCCATCATTTTTCACCAAGATATAACGCTTTGAAAAATTACCATCATTTTCCAAACTTCTGGGCGTTGTGTATCGAATTTTTGGGAGAAAAATGTAATTATTTTATTGACTTACCCTTTCTGACGCAGCGATTCGTCGGCAATACAGTACCATTCACCAACTGTGGTCAAAGTGACAGTTCTCCAGTAAAATTAAACGCCAGATCGGAGTCCTAACTCCATGTTTCAATCATCAACTCATCATTGAATGCACCACAGGAGTTCAGAGAAAAGGTGAAGTGAAGCAGCAAGTTTCTGAAAGATTAAAAATAAAACTTGTTATATCCATGTATCAGATGCAATGATATTAAGCTATAAGGTGATATAACTTATGGGATTATCATCGAATAAGACACGTGCCACCCACATGTCACTTTAATTTCCTTTTCCATGAATATCGACAGGTGCTGATAATAACTTGTTCATCCATTACTTTCAAAAAAAAAAAAAAAAATTGATAGCAATAAATCTAACGACTAGAGAGTCTTTTGGTTATTTATATATTTTGATAAAGAGTTTGAGTTGAACAAAAAGCACCAGAGTCTGGACTTGAGGAAATTCTTTGTATTAAAAATAATCTTTGATACCTGTAAGAATCAAAAAAGACATCATTTCATTTTTCAAGGATGCTTATGTTGAATTGGACATTTAATGTTATTGTTAGATGATTATATCACAAACTTGATTGTGGATTTTGATGTCTCGGTGTTCCAGGAAACGCAATAGCAGGTTCACAGAATGCTTGGTGTCTGTATGTGTATACATACGTCCAGTTGAATACGAGTAAATGACCTGCATTCACCAGAGTCGCCCACGAGTTTCATTGAGAGCTACTATAAGATCCCGGGTGGCCAATATCTTTTTATATTTTTCTATATAACGTACGTCAGTAAATAATACTTGGAGACCATTCAACTCTGCTCCTCATCTTCACCAAACTCACGACAATTCAACTTTTTACATTTTTGTTTTATTGCAGTTGCTTGTTTCTGATGTACATTCAAACAAATGAAATGATTAGTTATTTTTAGAAAAATTATTCTAATAGGTATTTATATTCATTAGTATCATTTCTGAGGATTAAGATAATTTTCTAAACTACTATTTAATTTTTTTAAATTAATTTATGACTTAAATACTGGTGATTTAGATGAATTCTGTTTCGAAGATTACAATAAATTGATCAAAAAAAATTTTTAACACATAAATAATAGTGACTAAACGTTTTAGAAAAAACTGGTAATTTAAACCACCAGAAAAATTGAAATACAACAAAATATAACAGGTGGACCATGACACCCTGATGCGGGTGCATCCCTTATTTATTTTAATTCGACGATTCCTCAGTGGTCCATCATTATTCAAAAAGCCCAACGAATTCACCACCAAGCAAGAAATAATTCTGATCTATAAATCGTATTATTAAACATGTGAAGGTGGTTAAGGTTTTTGAGTTAATTTATTTTTTCCTCCACAAGCTGATGCAAGTGATGGAACTACATTTGGAGATTTTATTTCTCTTAAGAGGGGAGCTGTATCATAGCTAGCACACGCCATGTGCTAGTCGACACCCCCAATGATGAATCGTAAGCATGTGGCCACGCGCGTTAGTCTCCAGAGACAAATGAATGTTCGATAGATCCTCCAGGCAAAAAAATGACTGTGAAAATGGGAGGAAACAAACCCAGAGGGCAGCAGTTAGCTGAGTTAAAAAATGCTGGACCTAGTAGGTGGATACCAGGTGATCAATAGCATTGTCTACGGGAAATATTCATCTAAAAGAGCTTCAGTAGCAGCTTGAGTATCGTTAGGATGACTTTTTACATAAAAATATCTTTGACAAAAATTTATTTTTTAACTCAAAATTGAGTTAAAGCTTAATCATGAAATTCAAAAAAATGATAAAAATTCAATATTTGATGAAGCTTTTTTGAATGTGATAAAAGAATTTTTTTTTTTTTTTTGAATTAATGATGTCTTATTGTACATCATACTCTGAATGATTTCAAATACTGATTTTGAATGGTTTTATAATAATTTTTAACAGAATTGTAAAATTTCAAAGAAGAGAGAGTTAATAGTTCTCAAAGAATGCCAAGTCATCGTTATCAGTCATTTGGAATGTAAAAGCTTATTTCTCTAATAATGACATAATACATGTAATTTTTAACTAAAATTACAGGTATCATAAATAAATGCGTATGATGATCATTACATAGACACATTATTACTCCCCAACACCTCTGATGTTTTGTTTCGTGACTGGTCGACAGTTGTAATTATAAATAAGATTGCGGCATCTACAAAGTTTGGAAAGTGAACCAAGTGTTATGTGGGTGCGTAGGATTATTTTTCTCTTAGGCCACCACATGGTGCAATTAAAAGTTAGACTGTCGGACCACTTTGTGCCAGGAGTCCCCTAAGGATCATTGTGCCATATGGCTGAAGGGATGTAGAGATCTTTAGATGCACCAGCTATGTATCATTTTTCTCTCAATTAGATACACTTTTTCAAATAGAAACAAAAAATTTGTAACACACTGACACAGGTTTTTTTCTCTACAATAAAATTATTCCAACACCTATAGAATTATTTTCAAGTAACAAACAATTTTTTTTCAGTTTTAAAAACTTCTGACTTACTAACTCTGTGATAAACGTCTACATGTTCTCCAACTCTTTTACACCGAATATTTACACTCCAAATGGATCTTCAATGTCGTATTATTCTGCATAAAAGAAAAAATTCAAAGTTTGCTAAAAAAAAATTTATTTTCATAATAAAATCATTCCAACACCGGTGAGATAATTTTTTAGACGACACTTTTTATTAAAGAACACAAGAAAAATTTATTATGTATGAAATTGAGCAAAAAAAAAACTATGCGAAGTTTGTCAGATCTCAAATGCATTCCAAAGATTTCCTGCTTTCTAAAAAAATCTAAATTAACAAGAAAGACCCAAAAAAAACCTTCTATTTCTCAAATCCATCCAACAATTTTTCTAAACATTTCATTACTAACAAAGACCCATACGATAACATAATTAACTTTTGATGTTCTTATCCTCTTTGTCATCTTGTTCTTTATACTTTCGTCACACATTTACATGATAAAGGGTAAAAAAAATTACTTGATTTTTTTCTACAAAAATTCCACCAATAAAACCAATAGACGATATAAAAAACTTACATCAAGCAACATGTATGTGTATTATATAAATAGTAATCCATTGATGCGTAGTTTCATTTTCTTCAATCATGTCTTATACTCTCAAGAGATTTCTTTGTGTGCTGAATAATACTAGAGCACTGCAGGACATCGTCTACTATTCACAGCTTTCCCACAGGCTTTCCTGAATCCAGGAAACCTTTTTTTCTGGTTATTATTTTCATTGAATTATTTCTTTCACCTTGTCTCTCCTTTTTTCATCATTTAACCTGCTGCTTGCTTAGGTAAACAATCATTTCTTTACTTTGCATGGGAATTTATTTTCACCTTATAAATTTGACTAAAGTGTTTACTGAACCAAATATAGACTGACAATAACATCAGGATGACTGAGATTTGACAGTCTTCTTTCTTTTCTTCTATTTTTTATGTTGTTATTACAGTTTTAGAATGGATTTGGTTTTTCGTAGATACTCTTTTACAGATTTTTAAATATCTGCTTGAATTTTATTACTGTTATTAATTCGGTTGCTTATGAAATTAATTTTTCAGAAGCTTAAAGATATCATTGATTCCTCGAAATATTTAATAAATTTTTGATGATTTTCAGAAAGCTGTATTATAATTGAAAATTATCATATTTCAATAGACCGAAGCACATGTTCAAGCATGTTTTTTCTAGTTAATTAATAAATATTTTTAATCTAAAATTTATTAAGTCAAAATTTTTTACACCAACGGCAATAAATAGAAACTGTTTCTTTTGTTTATAAAAAATTTTTTTTAACAATAAAATAGTCAGTAATAATTTTGTCAATGGTTGGGCCCAGAAATAGAGATAAAAAGCTTTAATTGGAGCTATGTTTAACAAAAATTTGATTATTTTCCACTAAGGTATAAAATTTTAAAGATCATTAAAGAATTTTCAATTAAAAAACAATTTAGTCTAGACACAATTTAATTCTCGAGTGCATGAAGATTTGATGAGCTACTTTTATTCAAAACCTCCAATTAAATAACCATAAAACTAACAGACCTGATAATTTTATTTGTCAGCTGATAAAATCACAGAGGAGACATAAGAATAGTAGTTTAACGAAAGAGAGTTGAACTTGGTTTCAGGACATTGAATACTAAGATACCTGTTCTACATAATGATCGAATGTATAACAAAATGACACTATACAAGTATTAAGTTTTGGCAGGTATATTTCCTTTCTTTTCTGCAGGTCTCCCATGAGCAGATCAATGTAAAGAATCCAACTGGGATTCTATAGAAAAATGTAAGGTGGCATTGATGGACCTCTTTGGTATGAATGGAAGAATGGCATGTGGATGAACAAGTGTATTTGATAATAATAGTCTACAAGAATTTTTGGAATGTCAATAATTTTTTTTAATTTATTATTTTTCGATCACTAAAATTATTTTAAGACTAATCTTGTGGTTTTTAAATACAATTAAATATTTATCTTTGACTAAAAAGAATCCAAAACTTCTAAGAAAATAGAAAAAATTTATGAGTTCGATTAAACTAATTAAATCTCATTGACAAAAATTTTTATCTGAAAAATAAATAACTTCCTTTTAAAGATCATACTCTCAGCGATTTCGAAAGGTTTTACGGTTATTTTTAGCAGAGTTATAAACTCACAAAGACGGCAGTAAAAGTTGAATTAAAAGAAAAATGTATCAATGACATAAAATACGGAATCGCCTTATAAAAAATCGATATATTATAAAATCCTTTGAATAAATTTCTCCGAAATATCATTTCAACATTCACCACTGATTTCCCAAAAATACATACAATTTTCTCCCACATTTATTGTCGACACGTTTGAAATGATTCTTTTTTTTTATATTGTCATTCACTTTAATTCTTTCAAAACTGTGAGTCTGTGAAGTTTCACCGCCCAAGCCGCGGTTTGTATGTCAACGCGACAAGTTTCGCTTCACGCGGATTCGGGTCCTTTGTCGACTGTCTATAGACACCAGAAGGCAGCAGAGATCTTTAGGTAAGCGTTATTCTGTCTAACGACAAGAAAGACAGAGAAGAGTAAAAGAGACGAATTACCCTGAACACCTGACTTTGGATACATTTACCGGCTTATTTCGATGTTTTTTCATATTTTTTATTGAAAGGAAAAAAAAAAAAAAACAACAACAAATGGACAATTCACGTACAATATAAATTATTTCAGTAGCTTAAATTGATAAAATAAAAAGCCTATTGCGCAAAAAATATTAAAAGGTCAAACACCGTTCTAAACTTAATCCCATGATTGAAATTCAATTTGGAGATGATCTAGAAAAATCTTTAAAGTCTTTGGAATTTTTTTCAGTATAAATGTATGTATATTTGGCTAAAAACTATTTTTCTACGGTTATTTAACACAAAAGGTTTTAGCTGAGCAGCACAGGGACAATAGCATAATGACACCTGATACTTTCGCAAGCATATTCGAGAAACGCGTGACCCGGAAACCGACCCTTGACCATTTTTAGCCATTGTCCAAGCGGGAGGAGTACACAGCTGAGATCTAGATATATCACTATGCGCTTGCATCTGTGGTTGTTTCTATGTTGGTGACGACGCACACAGATATCAAGAAGATTAGAGAGACGATCCCGTGTCGTTCCTCGGCCACATTGGACCCAACTTGCGGACACTCGAGAGGTCAACTCGCTTTGGGGCATCGTGTGCATCGTGCACTCAACTCTTTCTCGCTTTCTCTATCTCCGTTTCTTCTACCCGGAAACGACAACCTACCGCTACGTTTTCTATCTTTTTATGCACTCATTTTATTAGGTAGTAATTAAGTCTCATGTTAAAAATCAGTCTTGCATTTTTTTTCTTTAATACTTTATACATTAATTTACTCTAAAAGAAATCTTTGGAAACGTGAAAATAATTTTAAAGTAATTTGATTTTAGAATATGGCTCAAAAAGTCACTCACTATGCAATCAGAATCTACATGATCTTCAACTCTTTCTCCATTAACATTCAACATCCGAAATGATTGCCAATCCATCTACAGCTTATGTTTAGATTCCAGAATGATCTCTAACTTCATCACAATCAGTATTGAAACTCCGAAATGATTTCTCATGCTTCCCTAAAGAAAACATCAATAAATAGCTGCTCAAAAATTAAAGAATATTAAAATAATTTTAGAGTAAATGTTACTTCAAAGTATGGTTTGGAAAAGATGGTTATTACAATTGAAAAATGACGGATTTATTGGAAAAAATGAATGGCGAAATAATTTTCTAATCGCAGAAGGATTGAGAGAAGCTAAAAATATATAAGTAAAAGATCCAGGTTGTCTTAATGGCATAAAAGCCAGATATATGGGTGTAATCGAAACACTTGGACAATGGCTTTATATTGTCGTCTGAGTTGATGGCTTCGTCTTGTGCATGTTCAGATTTCTATATAGTTACTCTTTATCGAATGAATGAGACTATTATTTGCTTCTTATTTATATACCTCAAGACCTGATATCCTTGTATGCTTATCATTTCTCTTTTCAATTTTAAACATTTGTTTTCTCATTCATTCAATTTTTTCTTTTTTATTTTCTTTCTTTTTGACCATTAAATTAAAAATTCAAATACCATTTGTTATATACCCACAAACACGCGCAAAAAACAATACAATCAATGGTGTAGATTAAATTGATTTATTGTTTGATTTTGGGCTACCGGTGGAAATAAAAATAAATGTAAAGAAGACAAAGGACATAAAGAAGAGAAAAATTTCGAAAGCGATAATAGAGATGATGGTTTTGAATGCAACTGAAAGTAGCAGTAAAAGGTTGTGTGTGGGTTATTGTTGTACAATGTTGGCCTTACGATACTCTCGTCGCCTTCATCCAATTCCGATAAATCTTTCCTCAGTCCTGTTTTCATGCTGGTGTATCCGAGCATGCTGACTAAATCTTGAGGATACAAAGCATTTTATAAAGTGGGTGGAAACTTTTATAAAGTCACCTTTAGAAGCAAGAAAAAAAAAAAATAAATAAATATACACTTTTTTGTTCACTTATTTTATAAGCTGAAGAAGATTTTGATTTTTGAGTTTGTAAAAAGACGATTAATTCACTTGATACTTTTCATAATAAATTGAGTAGAAAAAATCTGCAAGAAAAATATGAACGGGATAACATCAAATGAAGGTGACTTAATGGACAACAAAGAGATAAAAATAAATAAATTATATCATTCTAGAATAAATCGGTCAAGTTGCTGCTGTTTCTGTTGTGAGTAAAAAGAAAATACTGACGATTTTCTCACGTTTAGAATGACAAGATGTTTTTTTGTATGTCGGAGAATTATAGTCAATGTGTGGTCGAAATTTTGAGTTGAATGATAAGAATCTCAGTAATTCAGTCAAAGTTTGAATGATCATAATGAACTGATGATTTATCATAAATATTTTTAACAAAGTTTCGGTATGTCTAGATTAAAAAAAAAAAATTATTTAAGACAAATGGTATTCATTGACTCTGGAATCTTTCTAGCTATCAAAATAACTTTATCCAATGTTTAAGAATTTAATAAATAATATAATAGAACAATTCAAAACTCACCAACTTTGTCTTTAGCATCTAGACGATCTCCAACTCCTTCACAATTAGCATTCAAGCACTTGAAATAGTCTCTAATTCTTCATTAGTCTATAAAAAACAGAAAAACCTGAGGTTAAAATTCTTGAAGCGACTAAATAATAAATGATGGTTAATGAAAGCCAAGATTAATTACACTTAAGGTAGCCAAGTAGAGGGAATCTGTAATAATAGTGAGAAATGATAATGACTTTGCAAAGTCTGATGATTGGAATGATTTTTAAGGGCAATGTAGCGTGAGAAACCGGGAAGAAAGATTGTTTAATATAACAACCAAAGCTGAGAGTAGAGATCGACGCAGGTGGAGGTCCATCGATCGCGATCGTCATGATCAAGAAAGAGTCCACGGGACATCTAGAAAGAATATAACGGTTCAATGACATCTCTCTAGGATCTCTTAACATTAATGGTGTGACCTGCAGATTGACCGGATGATCGACAATTCTGACTAATCGATCGATCTATACCCACGTTATGATTAGGTACTTTTCAAACTTTTACTATTGTCTTTATTACTGTAATCTAAATCGTTCACAGACTAACAATAATAAATCGGAAGATTGTATGACGATTTCAAATAAATCTCTATCGATTTCTTTGTCATGGTTATCACTAATAATAAGAATGTTAAAAGAAGGGAAAGGGTAATGTATACTTTGTAACTGAGTGAGAATGTATTGTTGTTTGACATGACATCGAGATAGTCTTGCACCCTTTAAAGCCGTTTAAATCATCCGGTAACAACACTCGGCATCGTTCTGGGTGACGATCGATCGCTTGATTCCGCATAAGCAGTATAGCAGTACAGGCCAAGCCTTCAATCGTGAGAAGTTGAAAGTACTTAAATGTATCGACAGAACAACAATCAAGCGATTGGTTTTTTCATATGTGCAACCGGAAAAGATTAGTAAATATTGTTTTAGATTAATTAATTGTCTGAAACACATCCGGTTATAATTACTAAAGTTAATGACTGAAATATCAAATTTATTATTAACTCTTAGTCCGAAAGAGTCAGCGAGGAATACATTAAAAAACAATTGGCAATTTTTTGTGATTAAAAAAAAATGGTAGAAAGTAAAAATCTTTTGTTCAAGTCAAGATAAGTCTTGATAAACGTGGGCGCACATCTATACACATATGTATATCGAAATGTACATATTATAGTCTCGAATGCACCGCGGCCTCTCGACCCGTACGTGTGGTCCAGCCGGAGATTCAAAAATGTCCCTCAGGCGACTCTCGATCGAGGTGGAAACGTCGTCGCTTAATACTTATTGTTTGACAACCACCATACGTATATATAATGAACCAATAAAATGATGTTGACATAACACATCTATTAAATAAATGATTTAAAAAAATAAATAACCGATAAAATGGTGAAATTTCAATTTAACTGCATCATTTTTCATTCTTATGAGTTGATAAATAATTTTAATATGATTAAATTCCACCTTAATTGTAATATAATGTCTATAACCGATATAATACTAAAATATACTCACTTGAGATCTGCAAAATCAGGGAAGAAATCAACGCTGCGTGTCTGGTGTAATCGACATCGCATAATGTGCGAGTTCAGTAGGCGGTATCGTAAATCATGTAACCTAATTCAATAAAGCAAATGGGGCGCCTTCTTCATGGTGACAGCAACTACATATAACTCGAAGAAATCGTGAATATATCCATAATTCAGACTCAGGGATATTTCAGTGATTTTTTTTTCAACATTTCTTGAAAAAAAAAGTCGGCTATTGATATCCGAAATAAAAAAATAAATTCCCACTAATTAGGACAAATTTGATTGGTAAAAATAAGCATTTTTTTCACCGCTAATTGAAGAAAATGAAAATGAAAACTAAAAGTGGATATTAATGACAATATTGAAAAAATAACGTTGGTTGGTTGATGATATTATCGAATATATAAGCAGAAAGAGGATCTAAAAAAAAAGTTATATTCACTTATTTGTGGGTTTTTAGTAGTTGTATATCCAGTTAACGCGGCATCATCTCATCAACTGGACGACAACTTCAAGGAGTACAAGACTACCGAATTACTGACAGCAAAATAACAGAGTGAACCACGCAAGCACGGGCCTGCTGTCGGCAACTGTTTTGTTTTACTTTTTTCTCTCTCATCTTCGCATCTCAACTTTACTTCTTGTTCCACTTCCGTGCATGCAAGCAAAGTGCGCCGCCTGCTTGGAAGCACGTCTTGATATGGACACACTCTTATCTCCGACACTTGAGTAGTTGTACGTGTTATTTTTTTATTCTCAGTCTTCTCGTATTTTTTATTCGGCATTCTCAACATATGCATAAAAATAGGCAAATAAACCAATAAAGCTGAAGTAAAAATAATACTAATTTATCGGAGACTAATAATTTAGCATAAATGATTTTTTTAATTCTAGATAGTTAAAAAAAATTCAAATTCTATAAAAGAATAGACTTATAGATACGTTAGTTATGCTCGGTTTAATTCGATCCAAGATCACGCCCTTATATTTCTCGATCTACATTCTTGTGCACTGACTCTCGATCATGTGCTATCAGGATCGATCTTACCCATCTTGTATCCAACAGTAAGTCTCTCGATTTGCCGTGACTTAGGATCGACGCGAGAAATTCATCGATTGCAAGACCGGGAATCGATCGGTGCCCAAGGGCGGATGATGTCGGGATCTGCTCCGTTAGATGTAACAATAATTACGATCAAATATATTTTTTCAAATAAAGATGGATAAGAATCTGTGCCACGGGTCACATTTGACAATATCTATAATTACTATCGATACATTGGGCATTTTTACATATTATTATAATTCATCTGGATCAAGATATTTTTTCGTACTTCATTGAAAGGTCACTTAACAATTTATAATAGAAAAAAAATCCGAGATATCTTGACTAAACGACACAGGTATCCAATAAGACCAGGTGGTCTTGCTTTTAACGCTGACTAAGTGCAACATGACAACCTGCCATATCTCGTTTGATTCTCCCACCGATTCAATGATCATATCCTCGACACTGGACTAATAAATGTTTACCCACCACGTTTAGGTCACATACTCAACACCCTCTAGCATAGAATACGCCTGAAACCAGTCTCTCGACACTTGAGAATGTGTATATCGCAAATTTCAATTGTTCTTTTTTTTTTCGTGCCAGGTCTGTAAATGTCATCCAGTTATAACAAACATCGACTTGTCAACACAAAACATATAAGTTTCCATTTTCTCTCCAACCATCATAAAATTCAAGCCCGTATATTTATACTCGTTGGAACATGTTCCATTTTATGGCTAGTATGTTTGGACATTTAAACATTTTTTACATCATAAAAATGGTTTCGATCAAATATTCAAGCATGAAAAAAGATATGCTGGAGATAAAAAGTGAAGTTGAGGTGTCGACTACATGAGTGGTTAGAATACAGGTTACAGGACGTAGAAAGGAATCTTCGAAGTATATTTCGAGCTAAGAAATAACTTGATGGCTTGTGCTATCATTGAGACACCTACGCTTACTACGCGACGATGCAGGTGTGTCCTTCCAGCATCATTTTTTGTCTGCAGTCCAACGAAATGGCCGCCTGCGCCTCGTGTTTGCGTTACGAGAGACATTGCCCAACAACAACAATATCTACTGCACTTTCTTCAACTATTTATGGAAACACGAGAACTGTGCAAATAGTCACAATCAAAAGAATAAAATAAGGGAACGTAAATCTACTAATTCATGGTATGATCACACCTGCACGATCTCCATGTATTTTTGCCGATATTATTTATCAAATCATTCTAAATTGGATCAAGTATCTTTTAGTTAACCTACACCTGACTAAATTGCATCATATTAACCTAAATGCCAAAGAAAGCTGGTGCGAAATAGCTGATTATCATTAGAATTACAATCATTTTATCAACAACTATGATGATGATAAAAATTATTTCTCAAAACTCAATCATTTTCTGCTAATTCAAGTACAGAAGGTCTAGCATCAGGTCATAGTAATATTATATGAGACTTAGTGGCGCTTGAAACTCCGAAGCAAGCATCTTGTTTGCTGCACAGGTCTCTTAGAGTTATAGTTATCGCACGGCTGGAGCATAAAAATAAAGCGATACAGCACGGTGGTAGTGTGCGAGTGTTTGGACTGGTCCTGGAGCGTATATGGAGACTGCGATACACTCTACTGTGTGGTAGATAGGTAGGCAGACAGAGCAGCAGGAGACGTAGCCAGCCAGGTAGTCTTGGTATGTTCCAGACTGGTTGTATTCGCGGACAGGGTCGTAGCCAGAAGTTGATCCACGGTTATGGCTCTGCCGCGCTCTTGTTCGTCCGATCCTCCACCGATAACGCACGCTCCAACGCTTCTGCCTATATCTTCCTACAAAACTCAAGACCCCGCAGTCGGAATTGTTTTTCGATGTTCCTCTGGTCTTGAGGACCGGTAAAAATTATCCAGCCACGCGGTGAAATTCTTCGAGATTTTATTTCAGTTTCATATGATTATAAAATGCTTCCTTTTTTCTTTCAACAAAGTGCCTCTCTTTATTTCATTTTATTTTTTTATCATGCAAATAATCAATGCAATCTCAAGTCCATTATTTTTTTTACTAATAGAAAGTTTAATATCGAATTAAAGATGAACTATCTTATCTTCTTACTAGGTAGATAATCAACTGCTTATTTTTCTTGAGCACTAAATTGATGAGAATGTTTTAATTTATTATTGAGAAATGAAGAATCATAAACAGTAGCATAAAGAGAGCATATGTAGAGGTAAAAGAATAAATATTTTACGATGAAAAGCAGTCATTTGTCGAGAGAGCGTAAAATGAAGATCGAACGACGTCACGTCATAGGACACCTGGTGGGAAGTCAGGGGAATTGGTCGATCGAACACGAGGAATCTCGATCGGTCGTATATACACCCGTCAGCAATATGAGCTCGTTGCTCGTAAAGAGGCATCGGTGACAACCGCTATGACGTTAAATTTACGAGCCTTTCAGGTCGAACCAGGGGTCGAATCGTGAAACGTAAAGTTATGGACTTTGTCTCTATTTTTTATTTAAGAAAAAAAAAAACAAGAAATATCAAAATAGATAAATAAACTCGATAATCAATAACCAAGTCATCAAATGAACATTTTTTCGATTACTATTCAGGCTCATAACTTGACAACTAATTGGCAAATAAAGTTAACTAACCTGTGTTTAGAATCGCTAAAAGCATGATCGTCAAAATGTAAATGTGCTTCATTCATTTTAATGATGAAGAGTAAAAAGAAAACGAGAAAAAAGAATGACATAAAAAACATTATGACGATGTATATGTTTGAAGTTAAGTAGCCTCGTCAGTGGTTTTGTAATCATAATTCGTGTCAAGAAGTAGGGCTTACCCCAGATTTATGTTCATTATATAGCTTGTAACTTGATCCACGTCGTGTGCCAACGAAGCAGAGTATTTTATCAACCTACGAGCAGTCCACCGGGATTTCCTTTCTGTAACACTCGCAGGGGACATTGTCACTGTGATTTTCGCGTAGGACGGTTGGCGCAGCGACAGAGGCGCCATGGAGTCGCGACAATTGCACGTTGTTACATGCTCCTCATGGTATCTAACAATTCTTCCAACATTTTTTTATGTTCCATCTTGCGAAATAAACCGCCACTATGATAATGAATTTTTTCAGCTGCCAAGAATTGCCTCTAATGTTCTATTCTCCTACAAAACAATTTCACTTTAACATTGTTCACCCCCTTCTCTATAGGTAGAAGTATACTTTTAGCTTTCGAAGAATAAATTTACCCCTTAAAATTTATTGATCAATATATCAGAGTTGCGTCAATTTCAAAAATATTTTTAGCGTTGATTATATTTGCCAAAACATCACATAATCATGGAATTTTCGCGACATAAATTAAGATTATATTTGAAGACAAAAAAAACTACGGCAGAACAAAATAAATTCGATCATGATCTCCATAGTCACATAATCAAGATCATTGTACTCTCCACCGGTATCTTACAGTCGTTCAGATCTATTTCCGGGTCACGTCATGGCAGGTTGACGGCATTACCATATATACAATACATCGAATGATCATTTACTATTGTTCCATTTTTGATAAAGATCTCAGTTAAATTCTCGGTCAGAAATTGATTGGTCAGTTTTGAGACTGATTTACCTTTCATCAGAGATATATCTACTAAACACCCAGTTCATATGACATAATATCTATTGAATAATTTATTCTATGTATTTAATCGAATAAATAAAAGCCATGAAATATTTTTTTCCTTAAATTTTAATTGAATCAATTTGTTCTGAAATATATTTTATTTCATTTAATCAAGATTTACTTGTTTACTAATAAATAATTTTCAAAATAAAATTGATTTTTTGATTCGATTATCGTTTAACTTCACAGCTTTTCAATGATATTATTTGTTGATTATTTTTTATTCAACCGATTTAATCATTTTTTTATTAAAAAAATTTGAGTAAATGCGAAACATTCGAATTATTTGAGTCTAAAAAGTTGTTAATAACGACCTCTATCATTAAAAATATAAACTGTTCTGTTTTGTGATTTTACCAGCTTCAGAAGGTAACCTAAGTGATTACCGACACATTAAGTTACCATGCGATTTAAAAGATTATTTATGTGAAGAAAAATTGAAAATTAATAAATTAGTAAAAACAAATTCAATATTGATAAATATTATGACAGAGAAACATTGAGAATTTCTAAAATAACATGTAATTATGCCGCATTATGGTTGATAATATTTCTTTGCTTATTATATGTAGAACATTTTTGTGAATGTAAATAAAAATTATTTGCAATGAGAATAGTAAAGATAAACATCAGGCAGATCGTTTATTTATATCATGCCAATTGTATACCCATTGATAGGTTAAAAATAGATTGACTATTTTTTATAGCAACAGACATCAAACTGTTCGGAGTGACGCCATTGATGATATACTTGATCAGTTAATTACTTTTACATAAATTTTTCTTCATGAAACAATTAAATAAAAATGTAATCATAATACTCACATTTAGTTGCAGAAAAAACGGGATAGAAAGGAATGTTTTCTATGAAAGGGGTCAGGATCATACATCAGCCATTTTGTTGATGCTTGTTGTCGGCATCCCAAAAGCTCGTTTTTTTAGTTATAAAGAAAAATAAATTTGTAAACGATACTCAATTAAGAATAAATATTAAGAGGAATCTAAGGTGAAACATTACTGAACATATCGTGTCTTATTTCTGTAATTTTCTCACAAAATTTGGAAATTTTAATGAATCTTTATAAATACATTCAAACCACTTAATGTCATCCGTCGATATGCGCAGCAACCACAACATTTGGCGTAATTTATGCACATCGATGCGCATGTCCAGTGATGAAGACGTCACCTATCGACCACTCGAAATATTATTTCATATGGCGCTCAATTGAAATAGTAAGAAAAAAGTTGGTTCGAAAAAAATCTCAAATATTTATAGTAATTTCATGTATTTTCATTAAAAAACTTCACTATCTATTATTAATTAATAGAATAGTATTTTTGGTGGTAAAAAATACAACACAAACAAGTGAAAATTACTTACTAGATAATGTATTTTATTAAACAGCTCCTTTCTGTCAATTTTTGTTTATTACACCCAGAAAAAATTTATATATTATTTATTCTTGTGATTTTATTTATTAAAGTGCATCGCAGAACAAGACTAAACTTAAGTCGATGATATTAACAAAGATGGTTTATTACTTGCTGTAGTCGTTGTATGGAATATCGATCTTTGGTGGTGAACTATTCATGTACAATGCTCCACTCATGTTTCCCTAAAATAATTTATTGACATCAAATTTAGACGGTTTCAATTTTTTTGCAATATTTGTTAAAGTTAAATGATGAAACTTACAAAAGTGATGGTTCCAGCAAGAAGAGCAATACCAATAACAAGTGCAGCGTTGTATGTTTTTTGATTTCTATTATATTGTTCTTGCCAAGACCCTTGTGGAACTGGTAACTCATCCATCGTTGGAAATTTAAAAGGAACCTGCTCTTTGTGATATCCTCGAGCACCTAAATCATCATTTTAACATTTCATTTCATTGATATCACATAAAAATTTATAATACCAATCAATGTAACAGTTACATAATATCGTCTAGAGATATTTTAATATTAAACTTACTTTTTTGTGCTACACGAACAACTGGCCTCATCAATCGTCCTAGCATAATTAAAAGCTTTTAATAATTATTGAAAAAAATCGTTTATTTCCCGATGTCCTTCTTTGTGCAAGAAAAATTTAATTTTTCACCCTTCGATACTCTAAAACGTGTATAGGTTACGGTGTATCTCCGACCAGAAAAATCAATTAAGTGTTTGCTGTAGACACCGTACGCGGCAGCACAAAAGATATTTTTAATAAATTCAATAAATTATATAATTATTAACACTAATGAAAAAACAATCACGAAAATTTAGTATTTTTTGTTATTTATTTCGAATATTTTTAACTTTCCATTATTTATTACATGATAATAATAATATTTACATCTTTATAACTTTATTTTTATAATTAATGCTATTAATTTAAGATTTAGACTTGGTAGCCGCAGGAGTAGTAATTTTAACTTTACCAGGAATGTTTCGGGCTACAGTTTCTTCTTTTACTGCTTTCAATAGATCTTTTTCTCTCTGAGTAATTATTTTATCTCTCAAAAAGGCAGCTAATGCTGTTTTTGCTGCTTTACCTCGTCTTCCCGTCCCTGGAGTCAACTTAACTTTAAATTTATAATTTAAAACAGCATTGTAAGGTGCAACAACTGGTACTGCAAACAATAATTCATCTTCTTCAACCGGTTTTCCTGTCAACTGATCTAACATATCAACTTCTGGTGCTGGTCCTGGATCCACATCATCATCAATATTTTCAACATTATTCGACTGTTTCTGAGCATCATATTGGTTTGAAATATTACGATTTTTCTTTCGAGCTTGATTAGTATGATCAGACTTCTTATTTTTCTTCATCTTTCTTGCTTCCCTTGCAGGATTAGGTTTCATCATTTCCATAATTATCTGCCTATCTTCCTCATCTTGATCTTTGTATTTATTCATTATTTTCTTTTGCTTAGTTTTCTGACGTCTTTTAGTTCTTTCTGAGTTTCCTTTTGATTCTTGAGTCTTGAATTGTTCTTCGATTGTTACAGGAACCTTACCTTGATTGGGTTTCTTCTTCAAACTAGGCTTTAAGATCACTGGTTGATCATCACCTAAATAAATTATCTCCTCATCTGATTCGTGAGTTTTCAAAGACCTTTTAGGATCAACAGAAAACTTTATTTGAGCTCCTGAAAGATCCAATTTTATTCGAGTATCAGGAAATTTCACTTGATCACCTCCTTCATCTGAACTACTCTTAGAATCTTCTTCATTATCTTTAATATCATCAGTTTTTCTATTTTCTTCAATTGCTTCTAACTTTCCTTCATCATCAGAATCATCAAAGTCACCTTCTGGAACTTTTATCTCTTCCTCATCAGCACTTTCTTCTTTGAAAGCAGAAAATTCATCTTCTTCGAGGGTTTTAATTTTTCTCTCACCTTGGTGTCGACCGATAGAACTCTCTTCTAGTCTAAACAAAAATCCTAAACCCATAACAAGCTGACATGGTGGTAAATAATTTTTTTTCCCTCGTATCATGAATGATCCAGTTGTCAAGTATTCTCCAGTTGGTGCAGTCTTAGATACTTGATCGTGATGAACCCAGTAAGCTCCAGCGACTACTTTAGCATCCCAAGCAATACTGTAGGCAACGGCCATGGTTCCAGCTTCGCTGAGACTTTTTGGAGGAACTGGATTTCCAGATGGATTTTTCAATACCACTGAACTTGCACCAGTTAAATCCGCATGAACATATAAATCACCTGATCTTAAATATCGTTTGACAATCAATTCATTTTGCTGTTGATCTCTACCACCAATCACTAAATAATTTTCAGAAGTAATAAACCAGTAAAATTTCTCAAACCAATAAACCTTTCTAGCTTTATTAATGCTATGAATAGCTTGAACTTCTTTTAATGTTTGTTTAGTTTTTTTCTCAGCATTTTTCAGGGCTTTTTCATGAGACTCAATCGTCTTTTGATGTTTCTTAGCAGCTAACCGCTTCATGTTGTAGTATTTCGTAGCATTAGCAAAAGCAGTCAATTCTAAATCAATATCCACAATCATTGGTTTAAGCCTACCATCATCTTCATCATCAAGAGGTTCTTTAGGCATAAATATATTTTTTTTACTTTTATTAGATACATTTTTTTGCTTCTGATTATGACTCTTTACTTTATTATTATCTTTTTTTTCCTCATCATCATTTTTCTTCTGATAACTGACAGAAAACTGTGGAACATCTCGAGTATTTTTCTTTGCATTATCTTTTTTATTAGCAACCATATTATCCTCATTGTCTTCATTGTTTTCATTAGATGAGCATTCACTTATACACTCATAAGGATCTGTGAGATAAAGTGAAATGTGATTAGTCTCAAATTTTAATTTTTTAATAGCCAGAGCAATTGGATCATTTCTCATTTGAGCTTCTTTTATCAACTCTTCAATATCTGGCCAGGGCATTTGAGCAGCCAAAGCACTTTGAACCACTAAAATCGCATTATCAACTAATGCTTGATTTCTCGAAATTAATTCGGCTTTCTTTTTATCTTCTTCTTGAACCTTTCCTAAACCAGCTAACCGTTGATTGTGATCCTTTCTCACATTCTCCAACTTCTTCAATGCTTCTCTCTCTTGTGCCAGAGCTTTGAGATCCAACTTCTGTCCTTCCATCGTTGAAAAATATTCGTCAACTGCTGCATCAAAGCTGTCAAATTCTTTATAGGGTTGATCCTTACATTGCTCGAGTAATTCAGGATGAAAATCAATATTTGCCATGATAAACTCTTCTTTACCATTTTGACTAGGTTTAGATTCTTTTTTCTGAAAAATATATCCTTTGGACAGTCCTTTTTTCGCATCTTCTAGTATCTGATCTGCTAATTGTAATGCTGACCATAATTTTTCCATATCTTCTTTAACATTAAATGTTGTTCCAATCTTACAATTACTGGGGAAGCAAGATTTTAGTAATGCATGATCGATTAATGCTGATCCAAACTCTAAAAGAGGATTGAGAAATTTTTTTAGCGGTTCTCCAGACTTGGCTTCTGCTAATCGAGATTCAATAATTTCTCTTGGCGGCATTGTTGTAGTGTGAGCACGATTCACAGGATATTTCTCTCGCACAGCAAGTCGAGTCTTGTCTCCTTCAGTATGAGGTCGTAGAATATTTAAAATTGTTAATTGATGATCTGTTAATATAATATTTCCTCGATCATAAACTTCAAGAATCACATGGTAAGCAGCTTCATCAGAGCCAAATTTAAGATCCACCACTCTGTCAGTTCCTATTTGAGTTAAAGATTCTAGACGCTTGTTCTTTAAATGTTTTCGCATTTTCATTGAAAATCCTGACGGTGCTGTGTTCTTTGGCCACTCGAATGCTGTCGTATGAATGCGGTTTCCAGATTCTAAAAGTAAAACACATTTTTCTTCACTTCTTTGGAAACGAATTAAATAAGTACGATGATCAATGTCGTAAACTTGATTCACTCGCATTCCGATGAGCCTAAAAAATAAATAATATTTTTATTAATTTTAGCAAGTTTTTAGATAAATTCATATAAAAGGATCGTATATTTTTATAAAAATTAATTTAATAAATTTAATTCCAATAATGTTTTCTAACCACAAAGTTGAATTTTAAAGATAATAATTTATATTCTATTATTTTTATTACCTTTGAAGCTCTGTGATGGAGCAAACGAGATCATAAGTATCGAATCTCGTCTTCATTGTAAATAATACGTTTTACAAGATTGTTTTTTATTAAAAATATGATGAAATAGATTGATTTAGTTCTTCAATGTTACGTTCCTTGACGTAGGAATTTTAGGTTAGAATCATAAGCGTAAACATCTTGTGATAATTAATTAAGCTTATACTGACACAAGAAAAAGATGATAAAAATTCATATAAACTTTCGATTAACTATAATTATTCAAATATAAATTATTTAGATAATCAATTATATTGTATAACCAATAAATTGCTTGTAAAAAAATTATTTGATAAACCTTAAATGCAAAAATGGATTTGGATATTGACAAAAATCTTATCCTGAGTGTTCTTTTAGTAAATAGACAGCTGTTAATTTATTTTTTTTTTTATTATTACATCATTACGCATACACGTAAAAAAAATAGAAATTAACGATAAGATTTCTGGTATCGTGCTCGAGCACCTGGACCACCGAATTTCTTGGGTTCACATCTTCTAGGATCAGCGACAAGTAGTGTACGATCGTATTGAATCAAAATGTCTTTAACTTCTTTCTTGCTAGCTTCATCAACATCTGGAATAAATAAAAAAAAATTATACTCTATAAATTCAAATTATATATCTGACACAAAACTGATTTAGTTTATTTTTTGAACTTACATTTTTGGTAATATGCAACCAAAGCTTTGGAAATTGCTTGTCTGATAGCATAAATTTGAGCTACATGACCTCCACCATTCACTCTTACTCTAATATCAACACCAGAAAATTTTTCCTTAAAGAGAAGTGAACAATTATTATTATTAATCTTAGTATATTAAACATAAATATTTTTTCAATTGATTTAAATGTAATTATTTATATTTGAAGAAAATACCTTTCCTAATAAAAGAATGGGTTCTTGAAGTTTATATTGAAGAACTCGGGGTTCAATTAACTCCAGAGGTCGTCCATTTACTCGTAAAATTCCACGACCTCGCTTACAATATGCAACAGCTGTTGCACTTTTCTATATCATCAAAGAGAAAAAAAATTAATTATTAAATAAATATCCAAATAATTGTTGTCGACATTTTGAAGGTTAGAATGACGCTTATTATTATTAATCACAACTTCACTGTTTATTCACTTACTTTGCGTCCAAAAACTTGGACTGAGTGGATCGGTTCCTTCTGCTTCTACAATTAAACACCATATTTGTCATTATTATTGTGTATTACTCCGAAAAAAATAATAATGAAATAAACAAAATATTCTTACTTTCTGCATTGTCGCAACCACGTCGTGAAAAGGAAGTCTTGAGAAGTTTAAAGGCGGAAGTTTGATGGTCAAATAAAAAACTAAAAATCAAATTATTTAAAGGTTAAACGACTAGCGTAGTATGTACATTTTCTATAATCAGAGAGAAAATTGAGAGTAGCAATGCCATTTAAAAAAAAATTTCCATTGCAAGGCGCCCCCGTTTCCAATTTTTTCGTTTCCACCAAACTAACAAGCAAAACAAAGTCGGTATAACAGTTTCCATTATCTGTTTTATCCCAATGTATTATATTAGATGTTCATTTTTTCAATTTTATAATAACAATTACAAATTTACTATTGCATATAAATGCAATCTGTGAATCCTAATATTCAAAATAAATTATATTTATGATTTTTTTCTTTTATTTCGAAATTAAAAGCGGAAAAGTAACGAAATGTTGAAACGGAGTCACTAACCGCTTTGAACCGCACTAAAAAGTTTTTTTAATAAATAAAAAATTAAATTGATCGTTTTAAACAATGAGCATCACGTATTTTTAATTAGCGTAGAAACAAAAAACCGAGTATGGCGTATTTAAAGCATGTCTCTTCATTGATTAGATCGTCAATAAAAAAGCTCCTGATCGTGTGTTCCGGCTTTAGTAAGTAAGCATGGAGCATTGCGCAATAATTTTTTTAAACATCTTACGTAATAATAGTTATCATGGTAGATCTGCGCACAAAAAGTATTGGGTGAATGATATTAATTGACAAAACAGATTAGAGTTTGCTAAAAAATATATTCATAAAAAAAAGAATTTTTGGGAACGTGTTATTCTCACAGATGAATTGAGAGATTATTTATTTTGCATACTTAGAATTCACTATGGCCAATAGAGCACTACACAGAAGAAGATTAAGCATACAAAATTAATAATTAATCATTCATTTTAGAAGGACTTTTTGTTGATAAATCTTAATCGCAAAAATCCTTGCTACTTTCTTGATTATAACGAAAATTTTTTAACGTTCTTCAACGTCATATTTAAGTCATAATAAATATTTTTATGGTTTTTTTCGTTATAACATAGACTTAAAAAATTATAGAATGGAAACTCTCTACATAAAAAAATTCTCTCCACAGTCGATTATTACTCGGAAGGTATAAGCCGGGCTCAACAGATAACACCCCAGGCATTAATGGACCCGAGTGTACCAACCGAAAATTCTTGGCGACACGAATAAACCACTTCTGGGGTTCTTGGTGAGACAGAATTCTTTGTTCTAACCTTTTTAAAAATATTGTGAACCAAACACGTGTATTTGTTAATAATTATATATATATTTGATTGATAAAATACTGAAATTTTGTACATAAACTCATATATATATATATATATATATATATATATGAATTAATACGTTAATAATAAATGATTTTTATAGTAAACAAATATCAAAATTGTGTATAAAGTATTTTAAAATGGATTTATTTGTCATCAACAGGTAAATACACAAATAATTTCTTTGTCTATTATATAAAATTATTTCTATTTAATTATTTTAATAGGTATGACGATAAAAAAGAACCCGACAAACCACACAATCATTTATCAGAATTATTACAAAAAATAGAAGAGAGAAAAAAATTGAGAGAGCAAGGTGCCTCGAGTGAGGATAAAAATTTTCACAATAATGAAGAAAATAATGTATTATTTACCAAATCTCATAAAAAACGTAGGAAAATAAAAAAGGAAAAATTTAGTATTGATAATAGTGAACAAACCGATAATAAACCTGAGGATGTATTTATCAATAATACCAATGATGATGTAAATGTCGAAAAAACCTCGATGACAGAGAAATCGAAGGAGTCAACTGATAAACAGCTAGAAAACTTTATGGTACTAGGCTCTACAAATCTACAGAAAAAAAAGCAAGTAAAAAGAGTATTGCCTGTCTGGTTAGCACACCCTAAAATTATTTCAGCAGATCTGAGAAGTGGTCCAAAGCTGAACGAACTTAAAGGAGTGTTAGATGATCAGCTGATTCAATTGTTGAAAGCCAATGGAATAAATAAATTATTTCCAGTACAGGAAAAGTTGATAAATTGGATGCAGACGTGCGGTGAAGATCGATCGAAGGGTTGGTGGGTTAGAGACACATGTGTTTCTGCACCTACTGGCAGTGGTGAATATAAAATATTTATTTTAATTTTATTACTGAGAATTGAGAGTTAATTTGAGCATTCTTTCATCCCTTAGGTAAGACTTTAGCATATGTGTTGCCAATTATTCAGCACTTAAAGAATCAACTGACTCGTGAAATTCGATGCCTGATTGTTGTACCAGTGCAGGAACTTGGGGCTCAGATTTACAAAGTTCTAACAACTTACTCGACACATAGTAATCTTAAAATTGGCTTGATTTCGGGTGCTTCGACTCTGGAAATCGAACAAAAAAATTTAATTAAAAAAAGTAATGTTGAACTATTATTATTTTTTCAATAGGAAATATAGTTATTCTTCAATTTATAGATGAATAAATATTTACAGTTAAAAGAGGAAAGTTTATCAGTCGTGTGGACATTTTAGTAGCAACACCAGGACGGCTGATAGATCACATAGAAAGAACAAAAGGATTTTCATTACAGAATCTTGAATTTTTAGTTATTGATGAAGCTGACCGGGCAACTGATTGGCTTAAATACATTCCAGAGTATCACCACACTCCACCTTTACTCACAATAAAAAATTTCAACTCTCAGTAAGTCTTACTAATGTAAAAGTATTTTATTATTTATGAAATTGGGTGAAAAATATTTTTTAATTATTTTAGTCCAATTAAACCAGCACAAAAGCTCCTATTCAGCGCGACTTTGTCACAAGATCCTGAAAAATTGAGTCGTCTGAGTTTATTCAATCCAATTTTATTTACATCAGTATCAGGAACAAATCAAACTGATGAAGATATAAACTTGGATAATCAAATAGATAAATTCATTGGCAAATATACTAGTCCTAATGAACTGGTAGAACGTGCTTATGAATCACCTCCGGAATATAAACCAATTGTTTTATGTGAATTGATTAAACAATATCAAAAACCAACTGATAAAATTTTGATATTCACAAATTCTGGTGAATCTGCTCACAGATTAGCAATACTTTTAGCAAGTTTTTTAGAACAATTACAAACTAATTTTGACGTTAGTGAATTATCAGCACAGTTGATATCCAAGCAACGTGCCCAGATATTGGAAAAATTTCGAGATGGAAAAAGTAGAATGTGAGTATATTTTTGATTAAATTCTAAAAACAAAAAATTTTTTTTACATGCAATTAAGAATACGTAGTGAAATAAAAAAATTATCTATTACAGATTAGTAAGTTCGGATGCCCTAGCGCGAGGATTAGATATCTCCAACGTAAAACTTGTGGTGTCTTATGATCTTCCAAAGTCCGTAAAAGGGTACATTCATCGAATAGGTCGTACTGGTCGTGCAGGAGTGTCTGGAACAGCGATCTCGATTCTGACTCCCAACCAAATAGTCCCTTTCAATAGAATGCTGAGCTCAGCTCATAAAGTTGTTCCAACAATCGAACATTTAGAATCGGTAGAATCAATAGCTGAGAAGATAAATTATCAAAGTCACTTGGATAAACTTAAACGTACTATTGAAAGTGAACAAATAAAAAAATTGGAAAAAACAAGGCTTGCAAAACGACGTAAATTAAACAACAACAAAAGTAACAATTGATGAAATTATAGTTTTGTTAACATCGATAGTAACATTTTATTGTCTTGATTATTAAATATCTATTCATTAACGATGTAAATTATTCATTAATAATAATAATTATTATTATAATAATAGTTATATGTTATTGATTTACAATTTGATTCGTCCTTAATATCTTATTGTTAACTTGCTTAGTAGTAGTTTTATTAATATTATTGCTGTTGCAAAAACTTTACATTTATCAAATCTTTGTTGTGGATATCAATATTTTCTTTTAAACAGTCCAAATACATAGAAGATATGTTATTCCGACTAAAAAAAAAATTGAATTACATTTCGTTGCATTAAGAGACATTTTTTTAAATAACTGAACATGAAAAGAAAATTTTTTTTATGCAAAATCTAGAATTCAAACACAACTTTTTCATTATAAGTTTTTTTCAAGAAATTTATTTACATTCATATCACTATAGTATTAGTTGATTTTTTTTACTTATCATTCATTAAATATATACACGTATATCAACCGTGGTCCTATGTCATGTCTCGTTGCCACATATATCATCTATATACTTTAGATAAATTGCCTATTTTATTTTCTTCCCAATGCCTTCAACGTAACAACAAGTTTTTTTATTATTAATATCATTAAAGTAAAATTTATTTTCACAGTATTAATTATTCATACTATGTCTATACATTTTTAAATTTTTTTTTAAATTTATAGCTTTCATGTTCCAATGTCACTTTATGAATTTCCATTTTATTCATTATTTATTGTCTCAATTCCTTAAATTAATATTTTTCATCATTAATCAGTATTAATAACATTATTATTATTATCACCATCGTTTTTAAATAATTATCAAATGCATTTCAACTATTAGTTACAACGCAAAAATATTTAAAATGATTTCTAGGTATTTCAGTTTTATATTAAATTCGTTTTGAAATATTGATGAATGTAAATTAGTTGAATGATAATGTTTTTGATAATAATAATAATAATTGATTAATTTATAGACTAAATACTATATAATAAAGCGTATAGTTTTTGAAATATTTACAATATTTTATTAAATATTCTCCTGATAATTGAATTATTAGTACATATTATGAATTAATCTTTCAATAATCTGTAACTAAATTCTCATAAAATATAGGAAGACAATTTGTGTTATTAAATCCTCTTATTATAAATGAGTAAACTTTTAAAAATATCCAAAATAATAAGTAAAAAGAGATTTATTATTTTTTTTAATCTCTTTTGGATAGAAAATATATTTTTTTTTGTAATAATTTTTTTATCAAGTCTTTTTTTTATCGAATTAAAAGTTATTCGTTATAAATATATGGAAGACAAAAAATCAGATTTTATTATTTGCAATCATCTCAGTTTTAATTATTAAATAAATGCTTTATAGTAATGATTGGCGATAAATTAATATAAAATTTTAAGTGATCTGGATATGATTAACTAAATTTCTACACCCGCAGCAAAACCCGCATATGCCTATCATTGCACGCCTCTTTAATTACATATGTAGAGCTTTATATCGATCCACTGAATTAGCCTGCAGTCATTAACGTTATTATTATTTAGTAAAATAATAATTATCAAAAGAATTATTTTTAGTAGTTATTTACAATGAAATCAACAACAATTGGTGTTAAGGTGAATCAATTAATAGTTGATTAATAATATCGTTACCAAAAGAAGCAACGTAATTTCAACTGATGCATTTATCCTTTCACTTCTACCAACAAGAACGACCCAAGGTGGTGAAATTGATGGTAAAACTAACGGTTTTTCTGTTTTGTGCCCTTCTTGTGTGCTTCCTCCCATCATCTGCGTTGTAACGAGATCATTAGCGCTTTCCAGGTTATTGTTGAAATCCGTATAACCATCATGTGGTCGTCGATTAATTGTGTTTATTTTCTTCTTTCCGTAAATTTTTTTCCTAGCTCTAGCATCTGTGTTCCTTGATATTGGGCCTGGTGTTGTCTCTGTTACCAATTCAAGCTCTGAAAAAATTGATCCAATGAATTATTTGCATAAAAAGCATAAAATAAAAAAATGTTTTATAAACAATTTTTACATTCTACTGTTTATGAAAATAAATATAAACAGTTCGAAATCTATCAAACTTAGAATCCATTTTTATTATAATAACACTTTGCTGATGGAATACACGTGATAAATGAAACTTTACTATAACTCGTTTGAAGCAGAGAATAAATGACTCTATCAGAATTTTATTTTAATAATTTTTCCAAGTATTAATAAGTTTAAATTGCATTTAAATATGTGGTTGATGTATATATATGTGGAGGCACTGATTTCAATGTGCTTTATCGTCTCCGCGCGTCTCTTGCTGACTTGCTCACCTGTTGCTGCACCTGAATGCTCACTCCGCGTAATCCCTATCCTCTATCTCTACTCTGCACTAATAGCCTCAAGGGGGCAGATTAATTCATCGTTACCTTGTAACCGTACTGCTGCTTCTGCTCGTCCAAGAGCGTTCACCGCTGCGCACGCGTAGCTTCCAAAGTCTTTTTTTTCCAGATTGTGTATCGTTAAATTCATCTGCCATGAGTAGCCATCAGGTAATGCAGATTCTGACATCGTGTATTTTCCGTTATGCATCAATTTCTCTCCTGTAAATTTAATTAATTCATGCAATTTTATAAAAGAACAATTATAGATAATAAATCTTTAGTTTCATTACAGTAAATTCGTTTTTTAGGCTTCTTAGGAATCTTTTCTTTTCAACTTTCATCAAACAATGATTATTCCATAAAAAAAAAAAAAAAATTTATCCAATAAAACTGAATAAATTAACCAGGCCAATTAAATAATTCCTCTCTAATGCGCAGTTATGCATTTAAAATGCAGTTTTACCAATTTTTTTTTATTAAAGAATGCACTAACCTTTATTATTGTACCAGGTATTCATGGCTCGTGGCGATGCCTCTACAATGCATTCAAGAGTCACGTTTCGATTCACTGGAGCTCCAACTAACTGATTAGTTACTTTAATTACCGGAAGAACTGCAGTAAGAAGCAAAATGTTAATTTTTTTTCACAAAATTCTTTATTTTTTATTAGGATAAAACTTACAATGAACTTGAACAGAGTATCGTTTGCTAATAGTTGGTGGGACTCCATTGCTAGCAATACATAAATAATTTCCCATTTCTTGTCTCAAAACTCCAGTTAAATTTAGCGTTTCACCATCAAAGTTCTTTACAGCTGCCAAGTAAAACAAAGTTGTTATTGAATATGTATTATTAAAGAAAGATAATTCTTCAGTAATGAATAAAGTTGATGGATAAATATCTAGTAAGAATAAAATTAATAAAATGGAATAAAACTTACAGATCTTCTCTCTTCCTTCTTCCCGCAGAGTAATGTTTCGTCCATCTTCTCGTCTCCAAGTAACTGTAGGTTGTGGAATGCCCGTAGCCACACACCGCAACTTGATATTCCCTCGTTCTTGGGTCACGTAACCGTCAGTTGACTCGTCATCCATTATGTCCGGTGGTATTTGCACTACCATGTATCCCATCTTAGTGACAGACACATGTAAATTACTTTCCAGCATTTTGATAAATTAATGATTTAACAAATTTAGTTTTTTTTTAAATTTTCAATAGTGAATAAATTATTAGTAATATCATTAGCACGTAAATCATTGATTTTTTTTCTCAGCTAAATTATTTTTACGGTTTTTTTTAATCCTCACACATTCACTAGTTTTTGCTTTAATTTTTTGCAAGTGTTAATGGATTTAATTGAAAAATACTCTACAAGGGTCAAAAAACATATATCTTTTTCAAAGTAAGGCTGAATAAATCAACCTAAATGAGCTCTTACTTGACTTCGCATTGGATCAGTGTTGACTTGACACATATAAGTTCCTGAATCATTCTTCTGAACATTCGAAATGTGAAGTTTCCATGTATCATGTCCATTATGTGTCACAGAGAGACGAGGATTATGAGTGACCATATGGGTATGAATAGCAAGAATTGCTCTTGAATCAGATTTAATCCAAGCCACCTAGGAATTCAAAATACAAATATACTAACGAATCAAGCATAATTTAATTTCTGTCAGCAAGTCATTTTTATTACTCACCCTAAAATTATGTAAATGATTGACAACACAAGTGAAAGAGACGTCTCTGCCTTGAGTTACTGTATGGTTCTCCAATGGAGCTAAAAACACTGGTAGGATTTCTGGTGTGATTTGACCTGGAATCAACGACAAAATATTTTAAAACCATTTAACAGTAAATTTTTTAATATATCATTAATTAAAAAAAAAAAAAAAAAAAACGTTAAGCAATAAATACAATTTACTCCATTGACGGGTAAATAAATATTCGATATTTCTAGCTTATTTCAAAATGACACCGATAATAGCTTGAAAAATAATAGAATTGAGAATGGTCACACATTGTAATAAACGACCAACGATCATATATGAATTTTCTGCAGTCGTCGGTCCAGCATGTTAGAAAGGAATATTGAAGAAAGCTGCTGAGTGTTAAGATTGAACGCAGAATATAGCACTTAAAAAAATAATAAATCCATAGCTTGACCCTCGACACCATCAAGAAATAAGTCTTGATGTATTTCAACGTCGTAAATATTTTTGCCGACATTTTGACGGCTAAAAGAGAGTATATAAGAGAGTAAAAAGGAAAGCGATAAGAGCCACAGACGGTAGATGAAGCCCTGCCAAATTAGAATTCCTCGCGTGCTTCTGGCCACGTTATATAAAAGCTCCATGAAAATGACATTTCCCACTTGAATTACGATTACAAGTCAAGAATTTTCCTCATTTTTATTTTTCCCTCAGTCACAACTCTCATTTCATTAACTAAATTGTTAATATTTTAAATAAACCCGACAGATTTTAATTAATTACTCAATTAAAATGACATTGTTGATACTCATGGCTGACCATTTTACAGCTTTTCTACTTGCTTCGACAATTTCACTAATATTTATATTTTTTACAGTATTTTTCATATTTGTTAGTACTTTTACATTACAACATGACTTTTCATAAATCCTCAAGTTTCATCAATCAATCAATTAATTTTCAAAATTGTTAAAAAAATCAAAAATACATGTAATGTATTGCATTAATGACTCTGACAACTTTACAGCTACTGCTGATGCCAAATGAAGTATTCCACTTACTGAAATTCATTCAAATAATTATATTCAACAATAAATTGCCATAGACAGACACTTTAAAATCTCTTGATGATAATAATAACAATAATTATAATTATAATTCTTGGAATTATAATACAAAGGGTTATTTATAGTTTCTATCTTCAACTTGAAATAACTTTCATAGTAAAATTTACATTTTCTATTATGATTTCCTTGCCTTATTATTTTTATTTTATTTTCTTTGTTCTTATTTCTAACTTCTTTTCGCTTTATATTCAATGCACTCGACGTTCACTTGGTAGACATTCCAGAAATTCCTTCAAGATTGGAACGTTTGTACGGGACAGGTAGCAGGAATGTATCCGCAGATCTCACAGTACCGTTGCAAGCCTTAACTTTCATTTCTGAATAAAACTACTCAGATTCCATTTCACTCTACATGAATTTTCATTTTTACTTCCACTGTGTATAGCGCATGCATTGAAATTTTATCCAAAAAAATAATTTCCATTTGTACTCCAATAAAAATTCGTTTTCTTTGCTGTTACATTTGTGTCTGACAGTATCATACTTTACTCCATTTTATTTAATTTATCTCTTCGACTTTACAGTTTTATTTTTCGATTAATCAGAAAAATATAATGTTAAAATATCAATCATATGATGGTGGTCATGAAGCATAGAAGAATTTCAGATTGTTGAAGTTTAAGTAAATAAATAAATTTTGAAAGGTGGATTACTTTTTATCTTAAAATTATACCAGGTGTAGATTTTACATGTTGAATGTATGAAGATGGGGCGTGTCTAGTAAAATGCTGGTACATATGCAGTGCGCTATACTGCAGTTTTCTTCGGTAAACCGTCGCAGAGGATTGTCCCACAATAGCTGTACAGAAGTAATACATCGTCGGACCCAAAGGGTTTATACAATCCTACTTAAACCCACCATGATTTAGTTTGGTGCCTTTAACATCTAGTACTGTATCTCCTCTATACTACATTGATGCTCTAGTGTACCAACGAATTAGTCGTAGAGCTCCGCAAACTGATAGTTGTCATTAAAAAAGACATTTGTATTTATGTGTTTATTTAATGATTCCGAATTCAAAGTAGGTATTTTCTCGCTTCATTTAACTCTGCTGAAGACTATTTAGGACTATACCAAGTACTAAAGGAATTCACGTTTTCTGCATAATTTTTTTTAAAATGTAATTAATTGGAAAATAAAAATGATGAATTTTTTTCATGGCTCTTTTGTTGTCTAATATTTCTTGAATTTTTTCGCCAGATTTTAGTGAACCCATTTGATCTTTATTGTAGCTTATGTGATCAGAAATGAAGTCTTCTAAACGATCAAATTACTGTTTTTTACAAGAAAAAATTATTTACCCGGAAAGGAATGAAATAAATTCAATGTAAGATAAATAGTAACTGATTATGAGCTTTTTAATTAAATTCCGAAACAAAAAAAAAAGAATAAAGAGTTGAAAACATATTTTTTTAATGTTACTTACACAAGTAGAGCTGACAGAACATAACAAGGACGAAAAATAATTCCAATGCCGCCATGGGATTGGTCCGTTAATCGGATAATAAAAAACCTGAAAGTAGAAAAGCATAAATTTAATCAGACATGAAATTCAGTTATATAGAATATGAAATATTTTTCCTTTTACTGTCTATGAATTGACGATGGAAAATAGAATTTTGAGCTTATAGCTATCAATCGATATAGTATAGAAAGTGTTATGGTTTGAAACGTGCTCCAGTCACTGTTCAGTGATTTTCTTGTGGAGTCTACTTATTTTTATATATACATACATCGTTTACTTCTCCATCTTTCTATATATTCACTCACTTGGCTGGCATATACCATAGAACACCATAAGTCATAACTTTCGTAGCATGAATGTATGCATGAGATAGTAACTTTATGCTTTATGCATCGAACGTGGACTGATAAGAACATAGGAAGTCATGGTAGTTTTACAGAAGGTCTTCCTCTATGTATATCTACTTTCTACTCTATTTTCCTCTCTCTTTTCATTGTTACTAATACATACATGACTGGATATAGTGTATATACTAATTTGTTTCATGCTTATATTATACACATTACTCTTTCCTGCTTTGATAAACATTTATACACTGTTAATTTTTTTCTAACTCACGATAAATATTGTTTGGCTTCAAGAAAAATACTTTTATTTGTGCTTAAATAATTTTCATTTATTTTAAAATTATCCCAACTTTATTTTTAGCTTTTATTTTCTAGAAAGTAGGATAATTATAAATTATATTTATTATAAATAGCATGTTGTATTATTTTTAAGATGATTAATCCATGTATTAAAATAATTTGAATATATGAAATGATTAATTATGAGTTAATGTTGTGGTGGCGTAAATGGTTACGTATGCAAGTTTAAAGAATGGTGGAAAAATCTTTCGTAACAATTTTTACCAAACTCTGACAGATTCTTCAACATTCTTCAATAATAGAAGTGGTTGTTGTTGCGGGTCATGGATGGTTTGAAAAATTGTCTGTAAGAAATATTTGATCAGAGGAGACGGAAATAATAAGCAGAAAAGTATTAATAAATGAAAAATCTGGGTTCAAGCTCAGGTCCATAACAATATTTTTTTTAGAAACAAAACCAACTTTCCATCAAGCAATTTTTGTCATATTTAAAACAATTTATAATTAAATACTAAAATAAAAATTCATTACCCAATAAATAAATATTTTTTTTTTTTTTTACATAAATATATTGAAAAAATAAACAAAATAAAATTAATAATAAATTTTTATTTTTCTGGTATTATATTATAGATGTATATCATTATATATTGATTAATATTTAAGGATTATTAAATTAATTAGTATAACGTCATAATAACTGTGAAATGGGTACTTGAAATATTTCAATTAATGTAATAAAAAAATCATTTAACAAAAAAAAATCTTGTCACCCTTTCAATATCAAAATAAATTCATTCTCACAACATTCATGAGATTGATGTTATTGATAAATAATTCAACAAATAATGGTATTTAGAGGACAAACTTCAGTGGGCATTTGATAACATTAAAGATATGATAACGGATCAAAGGGAATCAAAAAGATGGTGTAGGATATCAAACTACTATGACTCTATTATGTTTATTGAACTATATAATCTATATTAGCTAATGGCTGGTAGCTATTGACTATTCGTAATAACATGTACGTTAAATCGTGTCTGTATTTCCGCGTGTGCATCGTTTCCTCAGGGGTCACTCAGTACTATCAATAATGATCAATTGATCGGCCGTAGAGATTACGTGAGGACGTTAATAGAGTTCCGGGTTTTCTCTTCAGTTGACATGCAAAATTTCACATGTGACAATGTAATTAGCAATCATCCAACGAGTAGATTTACACAATATTAATTGAAAATAACTTGATTTCTTTTTCTTTAACTAACGATTATTTTAATTCATTATAGACCTTTTTATTTTCAAGTTCATTTTTGAATTTAAAAGGATGAAATGAAGACAAGAGTGTTTTCTAGATTTTTCGAGAGAGGTTTAATGTGTAGGGTATAAATAAATTAATTGATTGTGAACTAAAGTCACCCCTTTCGTTTGAACCAATCTCAATTTTTAAGAATTGGTCGAATTAAGGTTCACAGGGAGCTCTTTTTGAGGTTACTAAGTGAGCCACAAGTTACATTTACATTTAATTTATGAAAAAAAAATTATTATGACTTAATGGCCAACGATTGTATAATTGTTTCTTTATAAAATAAAAAAAGAAAAAATATCTTGTCAATTTATCCACGACCTCTAAATCTAAGAACACTAGTAAAATCATGATTTCGTTTCGTTCTTTGATTTTTCTTTGCTCACACGAAGAGACATAGTCTGACTCTTTGACTGAGGTCGAGATTAGAATTAGTGCGATTAAGACAAGAGAATAGACGGACGGGTCAGGACAGGATCAACCTCAAAGTAACTGGCAAGTAGGACGGCAAACTGACGTAACTGTATATCTCTTTCTCTCTCTTTCTCTCTGGGTAACGTTGTTGGAGACGTATAGCAGGGTGTTAGGACTGGAGCGTGTTGCTTGGGATTACGGAAATACGAGGGACTAGAAACCCCTACGTAGCCGGTATTCACTGATGCTGAGTTACGTGCAACCCTATATCCCCTGTACTAGAGCGACCTATTGGTACTACTAGAGCTCATAAATATACCTACCGCCTGCCAAATGTTTTTACGACATTTAATACTACTTTCTTAGCGTCAATTATGTTTATCCAGTGATATACGGTTATAATTTTCTATTAAGAAAAGACATTAATCTATATTGCGGAATTGGCTTTTTATGTTTACTATTATAATCATTTCACATTATTCATCCTGTTATGTTTCGTTTAATAAACAGATTAAACTTTTTTTTATCATGATTAGTTGCTCTAGAATTAATTAGTTGAAACCATGAACTCCAAGTTAAGAGACTCTCTGGCTTTTTATTAGTTTTATTTATTGTCCATTGAAAATTAACGTTGGTAGAGTTATTCTAGAGATGATACGTCAACAAAACAATGTTTATTAATAACTAAAAATATTTGAAATAATCCATTTCTTAATAATTAAGGCTCTCATCAATCACACACAGGTGATGATAATAGTGATCATGATTGCTCGCAAAAATTATATAACATATAAAACAGTGAAGAAAAAAAGAAAAAAATGAGCGTGAGAATAGACGGTTTTGACAATGAAACCACTTATTATGCAAAGACCATGCGAACTCGTGATATTCTCTGCATAATTATTGGTATATACCGTTCTCGAGGGATGTCTTATATATAGTAGGAAAAGTAGCATGACTGGAATAGCCGATGTATTTTCTCTTCATGTCTTTCTCCTCTTTTCAATCTCATCCAACTCAACATTTACCCGGCCATTCATTGGCTTTTTTTATTCTTTTTTACCGTCGTCTCAAACTCAATTTTTTTCTTTTCATTTCATTTTTTTATTCCTTTTATTATTCATCGTGTCAGCACTGCAATAACGATACATACAGTAAAAAATAGGGATACATATTAATCTAGAAAAGCCACACTACATATTAATATCAGAAAACCAAGCTAAAGAGCTAAATCCACAGTGGACATAAGTCTAACAGAAATATTTTGATGAAATGTTTATGTACACTGCTATGTCGTACGACATTTTATTCCAAGTTTCTGTACACTTTGATAATGAAAACATATTATATATGCTACAACTCACATAGGAAATAAGATACAAAGTCATAGCTTTTGACATGTGAGCTTTTTTTTTAGCTAAATCAATATCATATTACTCAGCTTACATTTATTTTTTATACCAATGATTTTTTTTTCTATCTAAAATGATAATAGAAGGGGTCTAGGAACTCAAATTCCAAGAAATTCCCTCATGCCTGACTTCAATTTGACTAAACTACTAGAAAATGAATATTTCTCCTAGAAATAACGAAAAAAATTTTTGTTTTACATCAATATAAATTATGATACTTCAATGAAATAATTTGGACTCTAGAAGTATTTGTTTCAGTTTATAAAGTTGATTTATGAAGCAGGTTTGATAGGAATTTATTTTTTTTTTAGTTCAAAGAAAAAAATTTATATCAATTTGAGAGATTTTTTTAAAAAAGACTGGCTATCAATGACGATTAAATAGTATTGCCAAACTCAGATAAAAGGGGAACAAAAAAAAAGTTATTTGAGAGAGTTCAATAAAAACCCTATCTCAGGATACTTTTAATTTTAGCATAAACCACGGTTGAAAGACGCTTTTTAGACAAGTATTTTTACCTTGTTTCCGAATACTGTTTACTTGGATTCACTTCCATTCTAAAATAATCTCTCTTGTCTGGAGACTTCCCAATAGCGTCCATTAACGCCAGTAAATGTCGTGGAAATTCGGTTATAAAAGTAGACTCCTCTTGCTAAACTATAAGGATCTCACGAATAAAGGGGAAATTTATTGGAAGAAGAAAAAATTCAGCAGAAATTAAATTATCTATTAAATTCATTTGAATAAAAATTTATATAATTTCATCTGCAACAATGTTAATCACAACAATAAAAAATATTTATACTAAAAATCATCAACTTGTAGGATAAAAATAAAACATTTTTAATTTTTCTTCCTTTTTAAAATAATAGATCAATAGGTTTTAAATGAAAAAAAAAAAAAAAAAAAATTAAATTACAAAGAAACAAAAAAAAATGGTGTTGTCTGATAGAAACGTATTATATTGTGTATTTGACTGATTGATTGTTGATTTCCCTCTTTGTAACATTATTGAATATTTTTACATAGATTCTTTAAATTCCAAATGACAAATAAAATCAATGATTCGTGAATGAATCATTTATTTTACCGTACGACATGGAATATTGTTTTACCACATTCCAATTAAAAAGGAAGAAACAATCATCCGTTCATAATTCTTGTATTCATGTATTTAACTGTTAATTAAATTACAATAAATATATCCACCAACACTAGACAAAAAATTATCATCGACAGCAATTCATTTTAATTAATTTATTTATTTTTAGGGTAAAAAAACAAATACTTTAGAAATGAAGGGAATATTCTTCATCTTTAGTTCATAATTTTCTTTACAAATTAAGTTATAATCCGAAAGAAAAGCATCGAAAATCTAATTTTCCCATAAAACCTTGACTGCACTTAAATAAAAATGCAATTCACGTATTAACTCGATAAAAATAATTATGCTAAAAAATTTCATAACATACTTGGGAACAACAAAATGAAAATTAAAAGAGCAATTACTTTATAACAGAAAATCTGAAGCCTATTAATCAAAGAGCTTTTGGAGCCCGTTAAAATGCCAAGATAACTCCAATAGAAACTTTATTTTCTCACCATGTGCTACAGTGGGACCGCCAAGACAGGCGTGTAGAATGTAAAAGGGTAGAGAAAAATATATACATTAAAGCGTAAGAGTGAGAAAGAAGCCACTACACAGGGGGATATATTGTTGGGAGGACGGTAAACTCATTACCCTGTACGCCCGTCGTGGGTTTAAGCAGTCGACAGGCAGATTTGGATGAGAAACGGTAGAGGAAAGGGATAAAAGTAGATTCAAGCACACCCCCCAATATCTTGAGAGAGTAGAAGTCAAGTCTAATGTAGCGCGAGTAAGCGTCACCGATCGTTTCTACTTGCTATAATTCTGAGCTAATTTCGAGATTCTCTTCATTATTATATACAGTGCTTCTTTGCAATTGTTTTATTTTAAATATGCTTTAGACTTATTTAGAGTAATATAAAAAGGAGAATACTTGTATTTTGAAACTCTTTGGTGAATGATGAATCATTATTCATTGAAAAAATTGTAAATCATTTTTTTAAATCTAGATATTCTATTTAATAAGTTTTTGGCATCCATTCTGATTATAAATATAAGAAAAATTAATAATCATCAAATATCATATTAAAGCCTCTTTCAACCTTTTTCCAACATTTTAAATTTTTCTTTTTCCTGAAAAAATCATTTTAAATTCTCTATAATAATTGTCAGGCTTTGGCATTGCTTATTCCTCTCAATCTCTGGGTACAAGCGGCTAAAAAGCCGCGAAAAGAGTCCAAAAAAAAAAAGGAATGAGCAATAAAAAGTGTACCGACAATATATAAAATAATAAAAACTAGCGAGAATAGGAATTTATAGCAGGACGACTTATAGACTTGATGATGTTCTGATTGTGGAAATGAGAATAAGCAGAGCGTGAGCTTATGTATATGCACATTGTGCGATCGTGCACTCCACTCGAATGCCAGTTGTGTATTACGGAAACGGGGAAGATGGGAAGGGTGCGACGTTACTTTCGCGCGTAATGCACAGAGGTGCATTACTGCATTCGCATCGCCTGCATTTCCATCTGCTTAGCAGCAAAATCCGCTTTATGTTACGAGGGATAGAGTGCTGGCATCGCCTAATGATTGCGAGCTAGAGAAAGAGAAGGAAAACGAGAGAGAGAGAGAGAGAGACGCCAAGTAAACTGAATGGAGTTGGGAAAGAGAGAATAGAGAGAGCGCGAGGTTTATCGCGACCGCGGCTCCCAGATTTCCGGCTCATCCCTCTATACTACCAGCCAGATCCCAGAGAGCTTGAGCCGAGTGCTTGGATTCTCTAGTTCTATTCCTTTATAGTCCTCTCTCTTCCTATATACCACTTTTTTATAACATATAGAGTTGAGAGAAAAAAGATTCGAAGAAAAGAAGAAGAAACAGCCTCCATGAGTCAAGTATCACTCGACTCGATATGCTCCAGATGCTAAACTTATACATATTCTTTACCTCGTATTATCTGCCATTTATGGAAAAGAAAGGAACCATTTTTACTGTTTTATCGCTTTGTTATCGAGTTTAGTTGAATTTTCAATGCTTCGCCGATGATCTATTGTTCTTGGAAATTTCATCATCTTTCGAGTCAATGGATCTTAATGTTTTTAACAACACACTTGCTGCTGGTTAATTTGTTTATTGATAATTCCTTTAATAAAATTCTTCCCAAGCAAATAAATAATTATCTAATATACCCATTAGAAGCTTTCTAGGTACCAGAAGTTACAATAGAATTCATTTTTAATCTCAACTGATTTAAATGAAGGCAGCAATCGGACAAAATGTTCATGTAAGGTACTGAAGCCATTTTTGTAAGGAAAAAAATAGAAGAAAATGTCGACCAATAAAAATGTAAAAGCAGTAAATTCATTTTTAAAGTGTAGCAAAAAGTCAGAAGTATAGGGAATATAGTAGACTATTTCATTCTGCGGAAGAGCGATGGAAGAGTGCATGGATGGCGTTTCTATCACGACGATCTAAACTTGCATCAAGCATACGTAAGTTCGTATGTGACGGTAAATTGAATTTTCTCGGATTGAATGTGGTAGTAGGGTAGAAAGATACGTACATATACGTATATTGAGAATTTAAAACAGACAGAGAAGCGTCAGAGAATGAAAAGAAAAAGGGGATATAAGAGTGGAACGGAATTCTCGAGCGTTTGTGCGCGCTGGTCCGAATCCATGACGATCTTTCAATCTTTTCTTCTTTTTCTCTTTTGCCCTTAACACATTCTGATATCACTAAAACATATATATATATATTTCTCTTCACTTGATCTATACCCATGAATTTGAATTTTTGGAGATGCATAATTCAATTTTTACCATTTTACCTTGTTTGATGATTTATTGGCTCAGTTTCAAATTTAATTATTTTTCGAATCGTTGATGTGGACGATGCAGGAATAAAGGATTTCAACAAAGGTTGTGATCAGGTCATTGTTCAGATATTTTTGCACAGGAATGTGCATATTTTTTTTTTTGTTTTTTAAATGGCCAATGACTTGATTTTTTTAGTTTGGTTATTTCTTATTCCTTTTTTTTCAAATAATCCCAAAAAGCTTTTTAGTTTAATGAAAATTATTTAAATTTTTAATGAATTCGTTGAATGATCAGTTAATCTTAATGATGATAAACAAATAGGAAAAAATTTATTGATTAAAAAATTTATTCTTCCATAAACAAGAATGTAATGTCATTGTCCTAAATTAAATATCATACTTAAAAACCTTGAAAAAAATTTTCTTTTTTAAACAAAAGAAATGGAATAATTGAAGTAGAATCTTTTGACCAATTTGTTTGATTCAGGAATTAATTCAAACTCTTTAACCGCTTTTGAGAGTTTGACCGAACGCGGTACGTTAAAACTTTATCATGTGCAATCAGGGACTTGGAGCTGGAATAAGGGTGAGAGAATAGTATAGTTGAATACACGTTTACTATTGGAGTCACGTTCGAATTTCCGGGAATTCCTTTGTAACGAGTATTCGTGAGATCGCCACGAGCCCAAGCGAAACGTTTAATCGCTATAAACAATCAGCGAGTTCTATTGGTTTGTATATACTAAAAGCGGCAATGCAGTCGAGATCTGTTTTACAGTGTATATATCTACAATATTTCTCTTTCTATGCTCCTTTAGTATTTTCATAGCACAAAGACTCTATTTATGTCTTTTGTAATCCGTTTCATATCGTTTTGATTAAATATTTCACCCTCGTTGCCTATACACTCTCAGTCTTCATAATTAACATTGACTAAATTCATTTTTATTTAATTTCCTGCTTCAATCAATTTTTCATCCTTCAATATTTCTTTTTAAAACTGTAACACTTGAAAGTTTTTTATTTTCTCAATTGCCCTAAAAGATTTATTCCTAATTTCTCCAATCAATTTTTTTGGGCCGAAATTCGTTTTTATGTAATTCCCTTTTCCAATACATTTTTTCTAGATGAAAAAAAAACACACTCTAAAGCTTGAATAAAAGCTTAAAAAATTTTTTCATCACTCAAAAAAGCTCATTTTGAATTTTTTCAGTTTTTTTTTTTCGTTTACTCAACAAATGAAATTTTCATTATTTAAGGTGAAACGGATTAAGATAAATTCTTTTATTAAAAAAAAAAAAAAAAGAATTTATTGAAGAAGTAATGTAATAAAATAAACATTGAAACTAAAACGAATGAAAACTGAAGAAACATATTTTATTTTTTTTATCATTTGAAACTAGCGAATATCCTTCAATTTAAGACTTTCCTATATACTTTATGTGTGTATACTAGCCGGAGGCAACTGGAACGTTCCCTTGTAGCTGGAAAATGCTAAACTACAATGCCCTGGAACGTCCGGTATGCTGTAGGAATTGCTTGAAATTGCCACAGTCTGTTCATGTCATTCCTCGTCTTTCAGAGCAATTCTCTCTCTTCCTTCTCTCTCTCTTTTTTGCTTTCCTCTCATTCTCTCAAACTCAACTCTACAACGTTAAAGCTTCTGACGATCTGTGTACAGAAATTTGGATTGATTGGAAATTTAGACTTCGTCAGGTCCTGGTACTTGGATAGTTGATTTCTAAATTTAGACAATTATGCACGTAACATCATGACTTGGAATTAAATGAAGGTTAATAATTCATTAAATACTAAAGACCGAAATTATGTTTTTCCATTAATATTGACTGTGATAACAGTTAAGAGTGTCTGCAAGTGGAAAAATATTAGCTGAATTTTTTAATTAATTTTTTTTCTATTTTCAAGAGAAAATGAAAAAATTTGAAAAATCATCCGATATTAATTGCACAAGACGTATTTGTAAGCTTGTTTTCTTTATTTGAAAAAGTACTGCTTTGAAATTATTTTTGAAATAGTCTTTGGTAGCTACCAATTGAAGAACTTCATCGATAAAATGAAAATTCAACAAAATCAAAAAGTGATGATTATCTAAAGATCAATAAAGCTAAGCAATCATCACTAGCTTTAATTACTTGTCATTTTTTAAAAAAGGTTTCGATTTCACTTACCCAAAGTTCATGTTTTCTTGTTTGAACATCTACCCTTTCGACATTTTTCAGAATCGTTTATTCCACAAAAGAAAATGAATCAAAGCCTTTATTAAATTCCAATGAATTTAAATCAACATATTTGGTTTTATTTGCTCGTAATTTCTGAAAAAAATGGTTTGATTCGAAGCCCACTTCAAAACTTAAAGATTTTCCCTCAATATGCTTGCATATATCTTGAAACGTGGAGATATGATGAAAATTTACATTTCACCAATCGACTCAATTTCAATAACTTCCTAACGGGAAGTTAATAATTACTGTAACTTTAGTGGAAATAATCACATCGTTATTTCAATTTCAAATAATTTTAAAGGCGAGAAATTCCAAATGGTATTTAACAAGGGTCAAAAGGCTTACAACTTGATTTATTCAATTTATTTATTTATTTTTTGTATTCTATTATCTTTTTTCTTTTTTTTTTTTTTTTTTTTACTACATAAACTTATGTGCACTCAATTTATCCACATTCTAAAGTAGCTGGGAACAGTTTTCAATTGCCAATTGTAGGTTTTTCAATATTCCACAAACATTTTTAACACAAAAACACGTAAAATACTGCAGTAATAAAAAAAAAACCGTAATTAAATGAAGAGGAAAAAAATTGTTAATGCATTTGTTTCATAAATAACCGGTCCTCTAACATGTGAGTTGCTGAAATCAGCATTTTGTTGATAATGAGAATTCATTCTGATACTCATTTTTATATAAACTGAGTTTGTTCATTTTTTTGTAGCAAAAAAAAAAAAATATATAAAAACAATAGGTGAATTTTTCAAATAGAAATGTTTGACAATGTAAAATAAAAAAAAATGATTCTAAAACATTTTTTTTAAGCGCCGTTAAATAAAATTCTCTCCTGGAAGTCAGTTAAATGAAGAGAGAAAAAGGAAGAAATCATAAATAGTCGGATAAGTAATCATGATAATAAATAATGATAATACAATTGGCATTGAAAATCGTATTCAATAAATCAGTGTCAACATGTCTGTACGTAAAAGCTTGGAAATGATTTCTATGATGGTTATAAATTTCATTGTCTATGTTTTTTCGTGATATTCGTGTACATGTGTTGGTAGTAATGATCCAATAAATAAAATGTTTTTATTATGAAAATAAATAATACTTATCCTCATATACATTGAATATCAAACTGCTCAGTTTCATTCACTCAATCTGCTTATATTCACGATAAACTGCTGATTAACTGAAAAAGCTCCGTGGCCTTTTTTGTTATAATTGATGTTGCTAATCTTCTATTTCTCTATAAATATTTTAATAATTATTTTTTACAACTGCTTTTAATATTAACGAGTTTCATGCAATAGATTTTATTTGAAAAAAAAATTTAAATAGTAATGGAAAGTTAGAGTTTTTCTATCTGAAAAGTATTTTGATTCTTGTCATGTGTAAAAAGAAAATTCAGAGAAAAATAGAAGGAAGTATTGAAAAGAAAAAGACAAATTTTTTCTTATATAATATTGAATTTTTTTACCTTTTTTCATCTTGTTTTTAGAAATGTATAAGTCTAGTTTTGGGTGAGTTTCCAGGAGTTCTGAAGGCCGTGGGAATAGTTCGATAGAAGTATCAGGCTGAAATAGAGTGACAAACTTGACGGAAAAGTTGGGCAAAGTCAATTGCTGCTTTAACAAGGTTGCATGCGACTTTGAAGAAAGCACGATATGCTATATACATATATGCCTGTGTACTCATTTTACACAATGGAACGTATAGGTATACATGAGTTACACAGTGCATAAAAAAATTTTATCTACAAAGAAGGAAAATAAAAAAAGTCAGGAAATAAATAAATAAATAGATAAAAAATTATAAACTAAGTTACTTTATAATGCGGAATAATCATCTAAAACAAGTATTTTGCGTAAATTTTTATTATCCCTCAGCCACTAACAATTGACAAAAATCCCTAGAAAATCATTAAAGAATTTTTTTACGAGAATGGAAATCAAACTAGATTTCTTTAAAGGGAAGAAATAATTTTCTCGCGAATTATTTCACCGGCAAAACATGTTCATATACATATATGGGAGAGTTGAAAATAATTTTACATTCACTTACAAACATCTGCTCGATGTTTTAATATTTTTCGAAAAACAAATGGATTCTGGGGGAACTTTAGTTGCAGTGTCTGCAGTGACTGTATAACGATAATGGCTTTAGAGTGTCATGGCATCCCAAGTCTCTCAGCTTGCAAAGAGTTGCTTGCACAAGTGCCCAAGTATGTATAAGTATAGTGGCATCTGAATGCTATAGAAGATGAGGAGATTATTCGAGAAAAATGGTCCATGTACCTGAATCCATCCACAAGCTAAGCAAGTATTTTATTCATTAAAAATACTTGGCAATTCATTGTAGTGTTTTTTAATCAATTTGCAAAATGTATTCTTTGATTTTGAATTTATTTTACTTATTTACCATATAATTTATGCATTTTATTCAATAAAATAAAATTCAATATTGAATGTTTATTTCGATTAAGAAGTCATACTTTCCATTCTTTAAAAAATTTTTCTACAAAAATAAACAATTTTTAAATAATATATTTTGAAGCTAAACAAAGGGAGCTTGAAAATGCGCTTAAGTTCATTAAAATCTGATTATTCGCAGTCGAATTAAAACTCTTTTAACAAACAGTAAATTGTTCAGACTCTTGAGATATGTTTATTGTCATTTTTAATTTTTAAACAAAAATAAAAAATTGACACATTTTGTGATTATTTATTAATAGAAATGGATTATTTGAATGACAAAACGATCGTTATAATATTTATAACAATAAAGTTATCAGTTGGTGGAATTGACCTTCTAGTAGCACATCACAAATGATCCTCAAGTGGATGTTATGAGTTATCTCGAACGTCTAGTTCCTTGAAAGTTCGTCTTAATCCAAATGTCTTAAGACTCACTATTCCAGTCTTGTCTTTTCTCCTGAGTATTAATTCCCGGTTGTCTAATCCGGTCGAGCAAATCTGCTGCGCGCTGGAGGATTGGTTAGATTCGCCTGAGTAAATCGTCTTGCTTATCAAACTTCCGGACTCTCTTACACTCAGACTCGGAAAGCACCTAAATGTTTCTCCTTATAAACCAGTGAATGACGATACGACCAACTTGTGTCGTTGCATTTGCATCTCCAAGTAACCGGACTTGTAGCTACGGTGAACACGATGCTCAGAAAATTACTGTTTAGAAATTTTACCATCATTCTATTTGCTTATGTAATTGTTATTAAGGAAACTTTCTTTTTTTTTTTTTTTTTAATACTGAAAAGAAATTTTAAGAAATTTTTTCAGGAACTTTTATTACGGAATTTTTAAAACGATTCATTTCAGAAATTTTAAAAGGGATTCTTTAGATGAACTTTACAAATTTTATGTAGAATTTTTTAAAAACTCTTTTGCCTAAAAAACAGAATAATTATCTTTATATATAAACATTAATATTGAATAAATGAAAAAATCTTTGTAATCTGTCAGAATCTTAAGATATTTTCATTTTCCGCTTCTTATCCATATTTCTACTTATTTTATTTTTTTTTTTAATCACCGATTTATTAACATTTCTCTGGTGTTTCTTGTTTTATTCATCCTCGGGTACGTGTTATCTTATAAACTTGCGTGATTAAAACAGCCAGTGGCCATAGAAAGAGGTGAAAGATTTTCGTAGAAACGAAATGCAACATTTAAAGATGAAGAGGATGGCACAAGAGACAATGGTTTCAGTCGTGATTGTGAGCTTGCTCTTGCCGACTACCGTGAGCTTAAATCAGGCAAAGTGAATGGAGACTACTATAGTGAAACGTTGGGGTGTAGAATAGATGCCAGTGCATGCCTGGCACAGGATGCTCATTAGGCATTGCCTCAGGTCTTCCTGAATCTTGGCTCTTCGTATCTTTTCTTCGTGCTCTTTCCGTTTTCTCTCACCTCATTCCCTTCATTTTCATCTCAATTACAACAGTTTTTTCCATGCTATCCACATGTATTTTTTACTCCTTTTTTTCTATCTGATATTATTTTTGTTTATATTCTAAAATTATTTCTAGATGAATTCATCAACAACATTTTACTAAAGATAGTTTTATGATAGAGAAAAATTATTTTTAGATTTTACACCTTGAGATTTGTTATTAATCAACAAATACTTCACCTAGCAATCGATATTTAGTTATAATTAATCATGACCTTTAGAAAAAATTCATTCGAAAGCAAACAAATCAATCAATTATTCTTTTAAATTTGCCATTTTTTAAATAATAAATTTTTTTTCAATTGATCAGTCAATTAAGTTTATTTAAATTTAGATTTTTCATTCAAATAAACATCCGTTTAATTGTATAAAAATATAACCAGTTACAAAGTTATTAAAAATTGAAAAAGCTTGAGATGTATTTCACCTCATGAGTCGCAAGTGTATTGAGAAAAAAATGATTTTAAAATTAAAAAAAAAAAAAAATTTCCGGATGAATATTGGAAAAATGATCATGTAAAGATCATCTACGAAACCTTTACATACGAAAGGGAAAGGAAATGCAGTTATAATCAAATCTGATTGATATTAAAGTTGAACTGGAAGTAATTATATATAGCAAGGATGAAATGTGAAGGGAAATGTTATATAATAATAATATGTTATCTTGACTAAACTGAGTTTATGCTTGGAAACAGGAGATGATTTCAATGATTCTGTGAGAGACATTACCATTGGCTTTACTTTGAAAGCACAGGCTGGCTCAATTCTAGTGCAGGATAGAGAAGAGAAGACTCAAGGATTCTCTACTGATAATATATATAGTATATAGAGCATTGTAAGTAGTGAATGCTGCCCGTACGAGACCAGACAGTGGTCCAATCATTCCAGCATTGTTGAGCCGAGTAAACGAAGCCATTTATAGAGCTATACATTACGGATTATCGAACAATAATTCTAAAGGACACTCTCTGACCTCACCAAGAGCAACGTTGAAATGTTTCATACAAACTTTGAATTTTTTTCTATCTCTATTATGCCAATATTAGAACCAGTTTAGTAAAATAAAAATCATTTATTTAACAAATTTCCAATTAATATTAAATACTTGTAATAATTGTTTGAGAATCACTTTAAAACTTTTCAAAATTATGTATTCATTTTTTAGTTTTTATTTCTCTCTTGAAAATCCTTCCATTATTATTACCATAAAGAAAAAATTAAATGTTGATTGATCAAAATGATTATTAATTTATAAATTATTTATATAAAGATCAATTTTATAATTTCTTGAGAATTAGAGTTGTTACCCAAAACTCCTTCAACTACTGTATTTATTGTGAATTAATGAATGGCACTTTTCTCTCTTCGAAAAAAATACAAATAATTATCAGAAGAGAAAAAGAAAATAATTGAAATTTTTATGGGTACGGAACGTGTTGACTTCGTTGACACTTGTTGCCGTTATGATAATAAATTTCAAAGATTCATAATATAACGATATGGTGTATACATGCAGTATTTCTTTTCTCTGGGCTGCATAAGCTCTTATAGTTATGCTTAATATTTTATTCGAATATGCAGATATTAAATGTGATGGTTGAAAAAAATTCATTAATTACTATAATATATTTTCAAATGATTAATTGATTTAAAATGAATTATTATTTTTTTTAATCAAAATATTTAAGTTACAAAAATTTTTTTAATAAAATTTAAATAAAAATAAACTCTTTTTTCATCTCTATAAATTAATTTAATAGAAAATAATTCAAAATCAGCTTACGAGATAAACTGCATATATTTTAAATCAATTAAATTAATGATTTAGAATATTTAATGAAATATTGAATTGATAAAAACAATTTGATCTTGTAAATTACAGTGATCCTTTTACTCGTGGTAATAAATATATTTTTTTACAAATAAAATTCAGCTTTTACATCGATTCTAAATTTATTTAAAAAATATTCGCGAGAAATTAAAAAGACAGCAAAGTTATTTCAATAAAGCGAAGCAAATACCAATTGGTTAGGCAGAAAACATTTGATGAATAATTATTAAAAAATGTTGATAACAGATTGAAAAGAGTGAAAAGAGTCTTTCATTCATTCTTAAGGTATATTATTGATTGAAAATAAGGAAATAACAATAAAATAAGAAACCCATTTAGTAAGAAATACCAGTGTAGAAATTGGGGAACAATGAAGAAGAAGGTTGGGATGAAAGTGAGGAGAGAATTCGATTTGGGTGAAATTTTACGATACTCGAACAAGTCTAAGGAAATGCGTCGATCGTTTTATTGAAACTGACGTTATTCGTTGGATATATGTAGGTGCAATAGGTAGGCCACTCCTTATTCCACCTCTTTTTTGCCTTAAACTCACCTCTTTCCCCTCTACCACACTCTCTGTTCTCAGTGTTTGCTTTTCTATACGATATCGTTTCTATTTCGCTACGTTGGCACATATATTTGGCTTTCCTTTAAGACGTTTATCCAACTTTCAACTGACCCTATAAGTATACCCCAGCATCCGGCTTATAACCTTACACACCCTCTAAGTCTTTTACTATTTTATGAACTCAGCTTATTCTTGACTTTTTCTCTGTCACATTAACTCTCTGATACACACGTATTAACTGTATACAGTTGTTTTTTTTTTTTTTTTTTTTTATTCTATTCTCAGAGCTATGTGCTTTTTTATTGAAGTCAACTTGGAATTGGTTGACAATTCAAAATTATTTTTATTTCGTAATTATTAAAATTTTGATTTAAATAATTTTTCAAAATTTGTTATGATGAAAAATAATGAAATTTAGGTACAATATTTTTAGAGGATGATTTAAAGGAAAGAATTATTTCCCTCTAGAGTATCGTTATGTTCTTCGTTCTTCTCAATTGAATTTTATTTATTCATCATTCCATACCATAAAATAATACAAAATGTCTATAACTTTTAAGAAAATCCATAAAAAAATAAAAATTGAAAAATCGCTGATGAAAAAATGTATCTCCTATTATCCTAAAATGTTTTTAGCTTAAAAACACTCAAAAAGCTCCAAACAAACCATCTCAACGACAGCTGAAAAATTTCTTGAGCCCTAAAAAGTCAAAGCGAATAACGTAACAAGTTGATTTATTTTTTGTTGATATTTATTTAACAACAACAACATGAAACATAACTCGTAAAAGAAAAGATAAAAATGTGTCTCTACTGGATAAATTTCTTTTCTTCTTCCTGCTTGGCGATTCCGTAAAGCATTTGTCGAGTGAACTGAATCCCATTGCATCGGCTAATCTCTTTCTCGTCTGCGTTCTCTCTTGTTATCGTGTTTCATACGAATTAAATCCTTCTGTTCTGTTGTATAATACTCATAATCTGACGAGGTTTAAAGCGGAAAAAATATCCTATTACTGTACGCGACTATACTATCGTCCGTGTTCTCTCCTCATGTATCTCTATACTTAGTTGTCTTATGTACATACATATTTACTACTTCTTTCGATATACAGACCATACTTTATATAAGGGAATGAAACACAAATTCACTTTGCTTGCCGTGTTCCACATGAGTGGACAAAAATCACAAATCACATATTCTTACACTTACATGTATATCAATGTATTAGTGTATCCCTTTCGATTGTTTCTTTTCTCTCATTTTGTACTTTTCATAATTGTTTGCTTCCATTAAATACCCATAAAAATATGTTTTAATTTTCCCTCAGTCGTGGAGATTACCTTTGGCGAAATATACTGAAATGTTAAATTTTTTCATCAATTGCGTCATTTTAAAAAATTTTTAGTTTTTTGGATTTTAATTTATTAAATGACATTTTCGAAGCTCAGAGTTTCTAGTTTTTAAATCTATCATCAAAGAATTTTTTTTTTCTATTTATTCGTTTGAAAAAAAATAAAGAATACAAAAAATAGTACTGTCTAGAGTTTTTATTGGTTGTTTAAAGCTCTTCATAGATAAACTTATATTCTTCTAAATTATTTATGGATTGAGTTTTAAAGTTTGATTATTGAGTTTGAGAATGTTTTTTTTAAAATTAAATTTCGACCATTTTTAGTGAAATTATGAGCCAAGAAACCTGCTGAAGGCTTGTCTGGCCTAAAATTAATAAAACTACTGAAATTTTTGAAGAAAAAACAAAAATTTTTGTACTTCCAATGTTACAATAGAAATTCATTTCTGAAATAGCCTCAAACTTTTTTCCAACTGAAGATCTAAAATTACTTGATTATATTCAAGTGGTACTGTAAAACTTTCCATTTTTCTCCTTCTACATTGATGCTTGCATTGAGAAAAAGTAATTTTCCACATAATTTTTCTTGAAAAATCAAACGTTTCCGTTTCAATAGATCGTATATAGACACTTGATATTACTACAAGACGGAAGTCTATTTGGCTGTGTACTCAGAACGTGCTCACTTATTTCCATATAATTCAGGTGCAAAAGCGAGAGGAGTAAAATGTTAAAAAACATGATGTATAATAAAAAACTATCAGTGAAGGAGTAAAAACAATAAGAGTTACTCTATTGATATAGGTAACTGTCAAACCGATCATGTTAGTCATGGATGATCCGAAAAAAAAATAATAATAAAAATAACAAAAAAAAAAACTATATGGCCACTATGTGTAACCACTATTCGAGGCTGCATAGAAACATTTAGAATTGAGTCACGTAGCCATCAGATTTATTGTTATGCCACACTGTAGAGATAGTTTTCCATATAGCTCGCCAGAGAGCTTGTTGATAACTGATCTATAATGGAATATAACAGAATCTTTCTGGTATTCTAGTGAATACTGGGAAAAATTTATTGCAGATTCAATTATGATTTCTAGATTGCAAGAATTATATTGCAGGGTTTTTTTTCTGAGTTTTCTTACCAATTCGGATATTAATCTATCACCTAGAGTTTTAAAACTGCTGAAAGAAATTTTTTTAACAGCATTAGAGAATATTTTCAGCAATAATAAAATATGATTAACAATAAATAATTTTTTATTACTTGAGTAAATTTGTTAGTCTAGACTGCTGGCTGGGTTTGACTAAATTTCTAAAAAAAAAAGTTGAAAACATGAGAAAATTAAATGAAGAAAAACTGGATTCGGTTAAGGCTAAATAAATAATTCTTCAATAGGAATGATACCCATTGGAACGGAAGCGATTGTGAGATGATGAAGAGACAGTGGAGTCTTTTGTAATGCAGACAATGCGATTGGGATGTTGGGCCATACATATTCGAATAGATCGCGTGGACATTCGATTCCACGCGATTCATGAGTCATGACCATAGCTCGCATGAAATACCTGCATGATCCATCTCTACTTCCCGGTACAAAATGTCCTAGAATTTCGATGCCATGAACACTCATGAAAACACACACATTGTCGTTGCATTCTTGTTAAATTAAAAAAAAAAAAAAAAAAAAAAGCTTATAAAAGCAAAAGAAAAAATCATTATAATCCACCAACAGAGAGTTTTTCCACGTGCGGTTAGCATAAATAAACGTTATAGAGTCTCTCCATAGCGTGAGAAAAAACTTAATCGAAAGATTAAGTGCATTGTATAATAAAGAAAAAATAAAATGCGAAAAATTTCAAGCACGTCTTGTACAAACTATTGTATATAAGCGTGGTCAATTTAAAAACAGCAATAATTATGAATGCATGAGAGTAAAAAAAATTTTTTTTCCATTTAAAAGGCGTTTGAATCCTGGAAAATTTTAAATTAAATTTGTACTAAAATATTTTCATAAATAAAAATGATTATACAAAAAAGCTTCTGATGAAATATGTGTTCAAAAATATATTGATATGAATTAATGGATAATGATGAATGTGAATTGATTTATTTTTTATATTTTTACATATTTTTACATTGAAATAATTGAATGATAATCTATTTTTAGTATCAGCTAGTGTAGGAAAAATTTCAAAAGATTATTCTAAATGGAGTTGAACCAATTAATCTTGAAAAAATATAATAAAAGACTGAAAAAAGTCAACTTGAAATATCCACTTTGGTAATAATATACATATGGCACAAAATATATCCACGTGAGTGATAAATTGACAAAAGTATCCAACAGCAGCGGCCGTGAACTGGCGTCAATGATGCTTCGTGGGGAAATGACCAAAAGCCGCGGACGAGAATGAGAGAGTAAGCGATAGTTTGGCAATAGAGAGGACAGGAAGTGGAGAAATCGACCAAGGGGTACAGCAGAGGACATCTCGAGTCTCTTACTCTCCACCACTTCTGCTGTATGGACATCCCTACTGGTTGAATATATGCATATTCAGGACTTGTTATAGCAGCGATATGGCGAGGCACAACGTGCTATGACGTGTTCCTCACCGGAGATACGAAGGGATAGCTAGTGACGGACTGCCGGACATCCGACCTGTTATCCCCTGTCTCTTCATCCCCCGTATCGCTGCTCCGTTTAACTCTCTCTCATACCCTCCTCAGCACCATTGCATTCTACCATCCCTCAATAACGTGCCCCTATCCTACTTTTTCTTTCTACTTCTTGAATTTTCTCAGAATTTTTTCCTATGAATCCTTCGTCCTTTTATTTGTTTTTCGGTTCACGTTGAATGAATTTTGATAGTTTTCAGGAACTAAGGTGTCTCCGATTGAGGAAGGGAACTTTTTTATAGATTTATTTTATATTTTCGGGGACAAAAAAATAAGGATTTCAACATGAAGGATATTTCAGTCTTTTAAAAAACAATAGCTTTTAATTTAACTCGTTACTTTTAGAATATTGAGGAGAAATCATGCTGGTAACTATGGAGACATTAATAGTGATCTCAACTGTTGAGAAAATAGATTTGAGTAGAAATATCCAATTTGTTCAGTCATTCGGTAAAAATTATTATGATAAAGCTTTTTCTGTTCCATGTCATAAAAAGAAATAATTTTATCCCAACTGTCCATAAAGTTAATTCAATAATTTGTCGAATAAGTGTCTTATTGACGTGCGTGAAAATAAGTTTAGCTTGGGAAATTTGTTGTTCCCAGCTAAAAGGGAAGTGAGTAGAGTGTAGACGAGTGAATGAACGAAACATTGAAGGGAAAAATGAAAACAAAGTGTCGGTAAAAATAAAAGGGAAAAACATAATATACAAGAAAGTGCACATGAGGAGGGTAAATAGAAAAAAAAAGAGAAAGAATATAAAGAGAGGCAAGTATGGATGGTATAAATGGCTGGTGGTATGTAGTCAGTGTTGGTTGAATTTCCACCAAATGATTCATTTTATTTCACGGCAGGATAGACACGTCGGTCACAGAACTACGTTTTCTAGAGGGGTGGGCAAATGTGAGCTACGTCAGATACAACTATTGCCTTTAGACATATTCTATCGTTCGTATTCGTACAAGAGAAACGAAAGTTTGATTTACTAATAAATTATTTTCGTTCTCCTAAAGAAAATTTTTTCACAAGCAATTAATGTTACAAGGTAGATATATTAGGCTTATAATCGTTTTCACTTCAATATTTCATCATCCTTCTTCTCCATTCTCTCACAATTATTTTCATCAATTAAATTTGCTTTAAAAATTAATCATTCAATTTCTACCTACAATAGGATTAATACATTCATCACATACCTCATTCGAATGGCCATTTAAAATTTTTTCAATTTTTGAATCTTGATTTCAACAATTTCAACTAAAAATAACCACTTTGCCTTCATACGATTCTTATTATCCAGGTCAACGTGCTATTTCATAGGATAAAGCAGTGATTATCTACCACTTATACATAAATAATTGTTGATAAAAAAAATTCTAGTTGATTCTGTGAGCTTATTTTCATGAAAATAATAAATTGACATAAAGTGAAGCGTAATTTTTGTATCGAAGGTTGGATTTTTGTTGTTGAGGGATTGGTTACCCTCGAGAATTTCATTCGAGTTCTTGATGGGAATCTCTTTAGACTCATTTGGAGACTGATCCTATCAAAAGTTTCTGTATGTTTATAATCCAGTAATCAATTAGGTTCTTGGTACAATTAAAAACTTGACTAGACACTGTTAGTTTGGCCGTAGATCTAAGATAAGTCTTCTCTTTCTCTCCAAAGATTTATTTTCAGCTTCACATATATGTATATATGTATATATATATATAAGTTTCAACTTGATTTTGCGGCTCATGAAGCATCGAATTTTCTCCCAACTATACTTGACTTTTATCCACCACGCTTATCCCCATCTTTTAGCTACTCTTTCTTGCAAACTCATTCTCTTATTCCCTTCCTCATCTAGTCACGAACCAGCGAGCTCGACCATGCCCAATTTATTTGCCCTCGACGACGGATTAAGTGGCCAAGGCTCTTCTATTTACCCTAGCATAATATATCTGAGCCTTTCTTTCTCCTTTTTACCATAACCAAAAATATTCTACACTCTTTTTCTTTCTTTATTTTAAATTTTCTGTACTTTACAGGCTTGTTTTACTTTTTTTCTTCATTTTTGGTTTCTCTTTTTTTTTATTTCATTCCTTTTTTTCCTCTGGACTTTAGAGTTAGACAATCTCTCAAGGATACTGCCTTTGGGCTTTCTAATCTCACCAGAAGATTCTAGAAAGAGCAATGCCAGTCAGTCTGAAATGTTACCTACTCTTTACGTTTACCTCATCAGAAGCCACTTTTCTCTCTTTCTCTCTTTTTTCTAGACTATATAGATGAACTTTTACAAAAGACTCTAAAGAATGAGAAGACCAAAGAGTTCAATTGTGTGTCCTACAGAAATTTTTTTCGGTTTTTGGTATATAGAAGAAATTAAAATACGAGGGAAAAATTAAACGATTGTTCGGGTTATGCTCTAGGGTCATGGTCTTTGACAGTAGATTGAAAAAATTTTACTCTTTTCGTTTTTTGAGAGAGAAAAAATGGAGTTATATTCTTCATTCGAGTCAAAAAACAACCTAATAACTTCAAAAGATAATAAATTTTTTCAAAGTTATCATGTCCAATTTAAACAATACTTTTAATTCTCAACATACATCTTGATTCATCTCTAAAATAATTAAATTCATTCTCAATATTTTTTCAGGAATTTTTCATCAAATTATTGATAACAGAAAAAAAAAGAAAAAATAGGGTTGAGTACTTGTGAACTATTGTCGAAAAATTCCGTAATATGTCACATACAATGAATAGCATTTTGGGAAAAAGATTGACAACAACTGACACATGGAAGGGTGAATAAATTGATATGATTTATGTTCACTTTATGTATCTCGACTTTTTACTCAGCTGATCAATTTCTCGATATCTGGTATTTTCGACTCACCGTAGGATGTTATCCGCCGGAAATCATGTTGAAGACATAGGAAAACAGCAGAGAGCTACAGAGGATATAAGCTGCAGAAGAAAGAGAAGAGAATGATTTTCAATATCTGAATATAGAGATTCTTCTTGTGGTTTTATATTCACACTACACCGACATGTGATATGTATAAACGTATGTACATTGATTTTATATACATAATTTAATACACATATATATTCTTTTAAGTTTTGCTTCATTTTTTTCAATTTATTCAATTGATCTTCAGTTTGTATAAATAAAATGAAATTTATTAGGTTTATTTTTCTAAATTTTTCTTTTTTCATGGAATTTTTTGTGTTACAATGACTTTTAATTGATTGTCAAAATATTTATGACAATAAAATTAAATAAATGATAATAAGAAAAAAAGATTTATAATCAATTTAACGATTTGTGCAAATAGTAAAGGAATCAATCACTCTGTATGTTAATGCAAAAATTTAAAAAAAAAAATTCCTAAAAATCAAAATAAAATAAAAAAAATTAGATATATTTTGTTATTTAATTTTTTTTTATTTTGCAAAACATTATCTTACTTTTTTTGAAATAATTTTTCTCGCACGCAGATGATAAAAAATTCCTTATCACAACTTGAGATGAGCTTGTACTACTAGTAACTAAAGGTAAATGAAACTGGCACGTAGAAAAGAAGAAAGAGGAAAACAGAGAGAGGAAGATAAAGTGGGTTAAAAAAGTTCACGATGGCTTTTATGTTAGATAGAAAAAAAGTAAAACGCCTTTACGCAAGTTGTCCAACTTGGATGTGTTTTTTTTCATCAATTTTTTTCTCATTTCATTAAATTACTAATTTTTTCTCTCTTCCTAATTGTTATTATTACAGCTTATTAGTTTAGACATAAAAATTATAAAATATTTCAATTATATTTTTTTTTCTCAAGTTTATCCAAGCTCTTTATAAATTCATTTAACATTTAAGCTCAAAGAATTGTTGAATTTCATCAATTATCCTGAATTATAAGCATTATTTTTAAAATAAATAAATCGTAGGAATGAATTTCAGTAAAGATTTATGTGTATCTGATGTCTCGACGACTAATACTGTCTGATGTAGTTTTCAAGTCATTTACAAAGCTCATATGTACACCACTCAAGGTTTTTAATGACTTAAAACAATAGAAAGAGACCACTTTATACGCTTCAGCTCGACACATTAACACCCCAATATAGCAATGCTTTAACAATAAGAACAAGGATTTTTTTATTTAAATCCTCTCATAAGGAGAAAGGGGGTAAGAACAAAGACTAAAGAATTTTTAATCCACCCTTCAATCCTTCTTTCTGAGATGATCGAAAAAATTATTTAAAAAACATTTCACAATCAATATTCTATACAATGAGTTACTACTTATAAACCATCTACGGTAACACAATTTAATTTTAAATACAAAAAAAAAAATTATTAAATTTATTAAAATACTTAATTGAATGTTAAAATTCCAACGAACAAAATACTACAGCATCAAAGAGAGTCGACAAATAGATATCGTATGAATAAAAATTTCATCGCGTAATTTAATGAGTTTTGTAGTATTTTGAAAATTGTGTGTCCCTGATGAAGCTTTTTTTGCCGAGCAGTGAAATTTTATGGCTCATGTTTAAATCATTATTATCTAATTTTTTAGTAAACTATGATGAAAAGTGAATCAATAATAGATTTAGAAAATAATTTATCTGAAAATTATAAAGCGGTCACGTGAATTTTTTATCAATTAATTTAAAAAAAAATTATTTTTTTAAAAATATAGTTTGAATTGTTAGAGCTTGTCAATTGTTTGTAAATGTTAAAATTATTCAAGAACAGTAAAGTAAAAAAATTATTTCGCTCTAATTATTATAATATTTCGACTCAAATATGTAAAAAAAAAAAAATGGCAAAACAAAGAAAAATGATTTTCATCATTGAGACAAATAAAATAAAAAATAATGATTATTTCGATAATTTTACACCATTCTCGTAAATGTTTCTAAATGTTTTCCTGGTGAGCTGAGAGTAGGACAAAAAGCAAAAAAATGGAAACAAGAAGAAGATAATGATCGAAACATTAAAAGCCTTGCTACACGTCTGATCCATTACAACATTCATTTTCATCAACAATCAACTGCGTGGAAAACTGAGATATCGTTGAGTACTAAATGATAGAGATTTTATTATATTAAATTTTATTTCATCATTTTTTTTTCTTCTTTAAAGTCGTAAAAAATATTTAAACTGGAGTGTAATTGACGAGAGTAGATTTCGTTTGCATGTTTTTATAAAAGCGTTTAAATGAAAAAGAAAAAGGATATTATAACTTTATTGACAATAAAAAATTTGATTTTAATAGACCCATCATTCTACGTATTTGGTAATATAATATGGTATCAAAATATTGATAGTTTATACAAATAGTTATTTCTAATACTTGAAGATATATTTTTTTTGACACATCTCTGAAAGGTGCAAATAACATTTATATATAAATATATTTCCGAATGTTGTATGTAGATTTGTGTGAATATGTTGGTGTGAGAGACTATAAATTTTCGGTTGGCACGTATTTTGGCTGAAAACCTATCGTAATAAATATAAGCAGCTCGCCCAGTGCGTATATACCAAACCGTGCACGCACGTTTATCCTCTAATGCAGTGTACTACAGTCTACATATGGAACAATTTATAACGTATTTCCCGTGTCTCTGTTAAAATGCTTATTATAAAATGCGTTAGAAGAGAAAAAATCATTTAAAAGAAAAAAAATATTTTTGAGACCTTAAAATAAATATTAAATAAAAAAACTAAATTATTATTACATAAAAGATCTAAAAAATGTTCTGTCTTTCGGAAGAGATATTCAGCAGATCATTGGGAATCTCAAAAACACCAATGCATCTGATTTTATTGTACAAAAGTACTTGAAAAAAATTATCAATCGAAAAAGAGAGAAACGAAAGGAATATTTTATAAATAGTTTAATCGACTTTTCTCAATGACATAATTGTTTATCTCTAGCATATCACCAAACAAAATCGTTGGACCATTTTAAATGAAATTTCATAGCATGGACACGCGCATGGTGCCAGCAACACGACAAGAACCCACGTAACATCTGCCGCTCGTATCGAGTTTTTGCAATAAAGCTCCATTTCATTTCTCTCATTTCTCTCTCACTCTCTCACTTATGAATTGCTAAAAAATCTAATAGAAAAAAAAAATTCTCTGATAAAATATCTCTGAGTTCTGTAAATAATTTAATATTGAAACCAAAAATTACGATGTTCAAGCTTTTGAAATTAATCCCTCAATAATACTCTTGATGTAATGCTCGTTATCAAAATGGATGATCACTTATTATTGTTAAAACCATTTTGTGCACTGACGACTAAATTAGTAAACCTTCAAGTCTATTTAACATTCTAATCGCGATGAGTTAATAATGTTGTTTCTTTGAAATAAATTCAATTACAATTTTTATTAAATTGAATTTAAATAAAAAATATTTCAAAATAAGAACCACTATATGTAAATGTGTGATAATAACTAATTAAACGTTGGATTACTAATGAAAATTGATAATATTTACTTAAATGTTATGATTAATTCAACGTGATGTTAATGCTTTCAAAACTAAAGTATTTAAATATATCCATTAATTTTAAAAATATTTAGAAAAATAGTTCAAGTAAAGAATACATTAATTACTTGATAGAATAAAACGAAATAAATAAAAATACTGAATCAAATTCAATTTTCTCTGCAATCTAAATACCAATGCGTGTTATTTGAATTTTTTTTCTTAATATTTTTATAAATAAAATTTATTTTGATTGGAGTGTTCAAAATCGAGAATTCTCTATCCTACAAAATGCAAATATCTACTTTTTTTTTTTATTGTTATTGTCTTACTCAGAATAAATTTTTAAACAAAAAGAAAAACATTGAGGAAAATTATTTTTTTTTCTAGATAAATTTTTCAAATAATTTTTCTGGAAAAATATTACCAAATTTTTGGAACACATATTTGCATTAAAAACTTGCAAATTTTCTTTTTTGTTTAATTCAAGTTAACATTTATTTTTATTAACATCCAAAAATATGAATACTTTGAATATCATGATTGAAAAATTACGTATAGTAAAAAGAGCAAAGATAGTTGAATAAATTTTTCAAATTGTTCAAAACTTAAACTGTTTAACAGCTATGAAATTAATCATCAACTAAATAATGTACATAACGTAATCATAAAATATTGAGTGAATGAGAAAAAAAAAAATAAATAAACTTTACAAGAAAATGATAAACTAAAAATACAATATTTTTTATGCATATTCAATACAGATTACGAGAATTTCTATGTGACTAAATTCATTAATAAATTATACAAAGCTATAAATTTATCACATGAGCGCGAAATCAATGAGTGAATTTTGACTGATTTTAATAAAGAGTTAAAAAAAAAAAAAAGAGCCAAAGCTGTAATAAAATAAAACTCATGTCACTTTAAAGAGTAATTGAATAAATTCAGAAAGATCAGTTTGAGATTATCAACAGGTCCACGTGCAACTTATGTATTCATTGGCAGTCTTCCAAGCAATCATATTATATATGTATGTAATATCATCTTAAGACACCTAATATCGAATAACATTCACGTCTGATATTTCTTGAAATTTTTCACTCTTAATCTTCAGTCCAATTTTTATCATCGTATTTCTCTTTAACCTCTTCCATTATTTCCCGAGTTAATTGGATCACGTGTATAGAGGTAGATCTTACCAACATTGTTATAAGTCTCTCGCGAGAAAAAGAAAGAATTTATCCGCCCAAAAAATGGTAAGAGAGAAAATTGTAAGAAATAGGGGTTGAATATTAAAATAAGAATAATTTTGACAAAACACTTGATTGCACAATTATTTTTTTTTTCACATCAACAGGTCCTTTAAGACCAAGTCAACAATGACACTGGCAGTCTTCCAAACACTTTTTATCTATCACTTATTTATTTTCTCCCACAAAAAGCCTTAATTTGATCGAAAAGCTCAAACAACACCAAGCCCTTTTTCAGATCCTAAAAAAGCAAAAATAAATTCGAGATAAAATCTTACCTGCACTATGATATCCGAAATCGAGAGAATGTTGAAGAAACAAGGCCAGGGTGAGAGAGTTTTACACTTTCATAACGACAACAATGAAGCAAATGGATTTAAATGACTCGAAGAACGCGCAATCACGGTTTGAATCGCGAGGGTGTCGCGGTGCGACTGTAGCACCAGAGGGTTGCGATGGTCCGCTTACCCGTTCTGAAACTTGAATCTCCCTCTCTCTCCCTTTTACACTTTGGTGAATCCCCTCTCAAATGGCTTTCCCACTCTCGCAAATCTCCCCCTACTATTCGTATAGAATATCTCGCGCTTCCCGCGAAAGCTCCAGCCCTTGAGTCTTCTTTCTCTCTCGCTACTTTAAACCTAGACGGTATTGAGGATTGTGTGGAGGATGTACAGATATAGATGTATATGGGCTTACCATCACCAGCATCGCTTATGCACTATAAGTTGATGCACTTGAAGCTTCTCAGTATGTACGCACCAGGATCTTCCTGCTTATGACGTATACCAGTTGAGACGTGCACTTGTCTTGCTAAGGATCACTTGTAAGATGACTGGAATCATTGATCGTCTTATCAACGCTCTACCAATAAATGGGTTCAGCTTTGATCTGTTGTTATTATGCATTCCCTTTGGTGGATTCATTCAGCAGAGCTGCACAGAGAAATGAATTTGGAATTAGAGCTTTTTTGCTATGATTATGGTAAACAGACAAAATTGTTTTTACTGGAAAATAGTTTGAATGCAGTTATGAAAAGAAATATTGTCTTCTAATAATTGAAATATTGATTAATTTGAAAATAAAATTGCTTTTGAAAAATAATTACCAGTTTGTCTTCTTTGCGGATTCAATGAAAAGAAAAATTATCAGTTTTAATAATGTTCAGGAAGATTTTATGGTTGAAGAGAATTAAGATTTGTTGAATATATTTTATATTATTTATTAATTAGAGTAGAGATGAAATTTGAATTAATAAGTTATGAAGACGGTTAGATCCTTGAAAATTTTCAATCTGATAAGATCGTCGTCTCAACCATCGGCAACCGGTTTATTAACTATTCGCAAAACTATTCGAGGAAATAGCAAACTTATTGAGATGTTTGTGGGCCCTTGTATACTCTTCTTAAAGCTTCTGAAGAAGATTATATTGCATCAGAGAAACGAGTATTAGCTATAACTCGTGGTAAGATATATTTTAGATACTTTAACTGAGTAGTTCATTAAATTATTCTCTTATTTTTTTTTATTTGATTAAAAAAGAGTGATTTTGTAGCCAAATACGAGACATTTGTAAGATCTCATCACAGGTTATTAAAAAAAAAAAAAAAAAAACAATTTTGGAAGTTGATCAAAATAACTTTAACGAGTGAAAATGAAATAAAAAGAATAATTTGATAATTGATGCATCAACTTAAGAAGCAATTGATAATCCAAAGTCATATATAACCCAAGTATGTGGCAACTTCAATCAACATGAAAAATTCTTATATGAAAGAGTTTCAATGTTCGTTTATTGTTGAAAAGTCAATGTCTCGTTTTCTTGAAGATTCTTTGCGTCAGGTATAACACAACCGATATTGCGAAATACCTTCTGACAATTTCCCGTCATTTTATCCAATAGCTGCTTAACTGGTTTCGCTGGCTTTACTACGTACTGTCTGATATTTCCTTCGTTTTCTCTTCTTTAAATTTTCCTTCTACGGACCCGCTCGACCGTGTTTATTGTTACGAAAAAGGACTTTGATAAATATATACCACAAAGAAGATCCCGTGGAAAATACTAGTCCAAGTATTTGTCTTTCTGTTAACAAAAAGCCAACAGCACTTTGACAAACTCTCATGTTTTCGTTTGCTAACTTTTGTCCACAAAATATACTAAAAGTGTATTACATATAAGCACGGACGTTGCATATGTTATTCATCAAATAAATTACCATCTAGGTCTCTAGAGACATTCTAGCTTTTAGAAGTCATTATTTTATTTATAACTATATGTTAATTATTTAGCTTTTTATTCTACCAACAACTCACTATTTAAGTTAACAAGTAAGCATTGATTTCTAACTTGCTGATACATAAATTAATTCAAAAGTTCCTAGCTTCACAAAAAATTATAAAAAATTGAACGCTTTATAGATTAAATCGATTGTTTTATTTATTTATTAATAAAAAACGAAATAAAGTTTTCTTTTAATGGATGGAAAATATTTCTGATTATAAATGAGAAAACTTTATTGTTACCACAGTGATAAAATATTTCACTAGGGAAATTTAGTATCCACTATTTTTTTTTTTTTTTTTCAAGATGAAGTACAAGAAAAAAGGCAAAATGAAATAATAATAATACGAAGAATACAATAGACTAGTATTATTAGAAAATTTTAAATGATATTTTAGATAAAAGCTCAGCAGATCTCTTTTACAGCTCAACCAGCTATAACATTTTATTGTCAACTGATTAGTTTTGATGTTCCGGGTGAGATCTAGTCAGTCTCATGGCAATGGCATTAGCTGTATGAGAGCAGCTGGTTCAACGATTAATGGAAAACTTAATTATTGGTCGTAGATCGGGGGATTTGTGAGTGAGGTAGTGTACGCATCGAGCAGGACATAGGATCCTATAGCTCCACTCAACGAACCTCAACGGCGAGGATCGCGCGGTCGCGCATATAGTAATAGAGAATGACCAGCGCGGGATGTACTTGACGTATTGCTCGAGTGATCGGATATCGATTAGGCCAATGGCTGGGGCGTATACTCATACCACGATCGGTCATAACTTGCACTCGATGCCGTTGCGTTAATTACCAAGACGACTGACGAGAATTCATTGATGCACCATCAGTCAATGACAGTAGGTTCAATTATATTGCCTGTACAGATATAGATGATCTTTCGTGAAAAATTGACTAAAGAAACTACACCAATGATTTCTTTTGATTTAATATAGAAATACTTTTATCTGATCAAGAAGATCTATTTCAACTGCTAACATAGAAATCAAGAAAAATCAATGCTTTTTTTCCTTTAATTCAGCTTATTTATTAAGAAAAAAGTCATTATATTTAAATCTAGGAACACACTGTACAAGTAATTAGTCTAGGAAACAATCCCGATGCTCGTTAAAAGCTTCTAAAAAATAAACAAATATAAATTTTGCCAAAAAAAAAAAAATTCAATAAATTCAAGGAGCTTAAAAAAAATAAACCAAAAAAGAAGAGTGTAAATAATATAAATGAAAAATGTTGAAAGACATTTAAAAAGCAATACATATTTTTTCTTATTTGTTGGCGTATATCCTTGCAATTCCTCTCCTAAAATCGTATCAAGACGAGAAAATATCATGGCGTCAAACAGCCTCTGGTATCGGTAGAAGAAAAATGCGTTTTGCTTTTGTCGTGAGGAGTTTGTTGAGCCTTTATTTCAGGCTGTTTCCGATTGTATGAATGGTGCTGAGAATTCTCTTTTCAGCATTTCCTCCCTCTACATTTCACCCTACTCATGACAAGAGAAAGATATAACTATATAATATCTGGTATCGTTCAATGCGACTTGTTTTCTATCTTTGTTCAACTTTTCCACAGTGAAATATACACTCCAATCGTACACATAACACAGCATAAATATGTCATATGATAGTTTTGTGTCTATCGTTTTTTTCTAGTTCAGATGATAAGCCATATGATTCTAAATCCCCCAAATCTCAATGTTTATTTTTATTAATGAATTTCGCTTCTTCATTATGACGGTAATATTGCCGAAATATATGCAATATGCTTTTATTTATTACTGTGAAGAGGCTAAAGGAGTAAAGTGGATCCTTTCGAGAGCACACTTGGGCAAGAGTGCATCGAGTGAAACGCATTGATTGATCTCTCATTGACTAAAACCGATTTGACCTCGAAATATTATCAAACACCGTATCATTCCGAATTTAAAGCTTCAACTTATTTTTTTTAAATTTATTATTATTAAAATTATTTCTATTACATTTGTATGGCATTAACTTTTTTAAACTAAAAATATTATATATTAGTATAAGATAAAGATATCTATTTACTCTGAAAAGAATTTTCATTCACATGTGAGGGAAAAACAATTCAATAAAAGAGTCTAAAAGAAAATCCGAGGATTGTTAAAACGCAAGTTTGGAGTAAAAGACTCAAAAAATGTGTGAAGGAAATGAATCGACCTTCAAAGAATAGTGCTCACGCGAAGTGAAGAAAATAGTTTAGTTGTATATGTATGTAAGAGTATTTGATGGTATTACAGTAACTGAATGAAGGGTAACACTGATTGGCCCCCAGCTGGAGCAGCAGTAAACGTGTGTACATATACCAGTCAATATATACTTATATACAACTATAGAGACTACGATAGCATAGACTGAGAAAGGTAAAGGGAATAGAAATGAGAGAACCAACATTCCCTTTTCCCTCAATCCTGTTAGAGTTTAAGCCCGATTTAATGGGGTGGAAACGCTCGGCTCGATCTAGTTGTATTCAATTATCCCTCCCCCTTTCTATACTCACCAGACATTTCTCTTACTTACACACATTCCCCTTTTCCAACTGTATTAAATATCTAAACGTATATACCCTAATTACTATTAAATCAATCGATTAATTTTTATTAAACTCTTTAATCTTCCCAAAGCCATCATAATATTAATCATCAGCGCCTAATTGGAGAAATAGTTTTTAACAAACGCCAAGATACTACTGCTGACTCAGTTAAAAGCTCAGAGCTTTTTTGACAAAAATAAATCCTATTAATCTTGTAATAATTAAGGAATAACAAATTCTTATTATTTGTATTACAGGACAGGATGAAAGAGGTATTTTAATTTGAAGGAAGCGCGTCTTGTAGGAGGGAAACTTTGAGAATTTACCGTGCAACTGCGAACCACTGGCCTTAAAGAAGTCTCGTTATTATTAGAGATATATCCGGAGAGCTAAAACCAACTTCCGGGCAAAAGCTTATAGTTTGACGCCGAGTGTAGTCTGCTACTGTGTGCAAAAGTACCAAATAAAGCGGGGGTACCCTCAACAGTTCGGTCTACGACCGGCCATCTGAACTCCAACTTCTCTCGAAATTCTCGACGTTTATTTGTGACCTGCTGAAAGTCATTACGACTGTAAACGTATCGAGCATTACTTCGTTATGGAGAAATTTATATGACTACTTTATGTACATTAGCTTGATCATAACTTACGGATAATTTTCACTGCTTCATTTCTTTTGCCCTAAAGCTATAATTGTTTAAATAATTCGAAATATAACAAAAATAATAAGAAAATGATTTGAAAAAAATAGGTAATCAAGATTAAGATCTAAAGCTTTGATTAGTGATTATTTATAATGTACTTAATACCTGATTTCAAAATTTTATGCAAATTAATGTCTAATTCGATAATCCTCGACAGCTGCTACTGGATATTGATTTTCGTCAAGTACTTATGAAAGGATTGTGTAACTTTTAGATTAAATAGCTGGCAATAGTAAAATATATTCCAAAATACTAATGCTTTTTTGTCAATCTTTATAAAAGATTTAACACAAGAAAATAATGTAAAATATTTTAAAAAGTTTCAAGAAAGTAAGAAAGAAATTATAAGGTTTCAACGTGCATCAAGTCTTGTCAAAACAATGTGTTGATAATATTATGTATATATAAATTGCCCTACGGCGATACTTTGTGTAGACCATCATGTTTCAAATACCAAACATATTTACTCTATATTCTCAAAATATTTTTCTTCTAAAAATGCATCCAGGTTTATCAGAGGTATGATGCAGGATTGAATAGCATCAAATTCATTTCAAAAACTTACATACTTACATGTTTGAGGATTAAAAAAAGTTGGCATGTGAAAATGTAAAATTAATAAAAAATATCTATTTTTCAAAGATTTGCCAATGCTTTCATAACTTTCCATAACTGCCAAGAAGCAAACATTTAGAAAATTCCAATAAATAAGGCCCTAAAACGTTAATAAAAACAAAATTTTTATTAATAAGATCCTTAAAAAACTAAGAGTTAGGTTTTCAGGGTCCAATTCAATCAAAATGTATTGAACAATAAAAACAATTTCATCATACATAAATTTAAATTTAATTAGTGAAAATAATCGATGTCAGTAAATAAATTAACTCTAACAAAACTAAAGAGAATTATAATAACAAATTGAGTTTCACAATTAGCCTTTCAAATAAAAAAATAGCCTGAAAGAAGCCAAAGTTGACGCATTAGCTTAAAAATTCACTTTTCACTGGTCCCTGATAAAGTGATTAATGATGAATAAAAATTGAAAAGACTGGCAATTGGTCCTCGGGAATAGTTAAATAATTCGAGTCGTAGCAATTAGATTTGTCAAGTGGCGATCGTTGTGCAAATTAGATTAATAGTGGAGGTGTTGAAGTGCAAGGTAGGAAATGTCAGTTCACGGGTAGCCATTGAAACTCAATTGAATTTAAATTCCTCTAATAGATAAAGTATGAAAGAGTCATTGGTTCTTGATTCATAGAATTCGATTATTCTGTAGTTATATGAGTATCCCATACCATCTCCAACATGTCCATCATCAGGATGAAAATTTAAAAGAGTATTAAAGCCTCTTCTGAAGCTTAATAGTCATAATATTTTATTTTTATCAACTCCATTATATTAAACTAAATAAAGTCATTTTTATGCTGAGATTAATTTTTCATATCATCAGAATATAATAATAAATAAATAATACTGAAAAAGGAAGCTATAGGAATTTTTAGTATATATATATATATATATATATACAGATAGATAGATAGATGAAAGTGGAAGTTAAATGAATTAAAGCTTGAATTGGCTTTATAGAGAGCTTAGACTTGAGGATTGTGATAACATGTGACATTATCTTGAATTCACGAGACATACAGGTAGTCTGTTTACTTAAGATAATGGTTATAGGAGTGACTGGTAGTGAGTCAGACAGAAGGAAAAGCTGAGGAAGAAGTAAAAGAGGAGCAAGTAACGAAAATGGAAGATGTTTCACGAGGTAGTGTAGAATCAAAAATGGTTGAAAGGGTGAAAAGAGAATGATAAAGAGGGAATGAGAAAAGAGGAAAGAGAGATTCGGTAAAGGAAGAGTAGATGAGGAAGTAGGACGTTGGGTTAGGTAGAAATGCCATCATGTGGAGTGAGAAACTCTCTCTAGAATCTAAGGGGAGTGAGATTCTCTCTTGGTGCTACAAGAACTTCATTTTCCGAACCATTACGTCTCGTCCCACTACACCATGCTGGAAAACCCCTTTTGCCCCTTAAATTAATTTATATCGAAATTTCAAATGACACTCATCGGGCCGTGCAATAAATAGAGAGCGTGCTACGCTCTTTCTACCTTAATCGTCGACTCATTGCAACCCCTTTACTTTACCATTCTACTCAACTTTCCTCGATATTTATACTTATTCCCACCACCAATGAATTTTAGCATTATACTTTTGCCAAAATAAAATTCCCCATACTTTATAATAATTACACTGATTTCCTCTAAATGCAGATAATATACTTCATTTAATTCTCTCCAAGATTCACAATAATTCATCATCAAAATTGATTAATTTTTCTTAAAAACTTTTTCTTGATTTATTATGTAAAGAATAAATTTCTGATGACAATTATATTTTATCTCTCTTATCAAAGTTAAAACAAAATATAGAATTATTTGCAAATATCTTCTCCAAGTCTTTCCAGGTAAAAAAATTTATTTACTTTTATATAAATGAATTTTAATAATAGATATAAAAAGTGATTTACTTGTTCTAGATAACGAAGTACTACAACACAATATCTCTTTGACAGGGCTAAAGCCATACTCAGCAACTATTGAATGTTTTACTTAAAAAAAAAAGCAAAAATTGAAACTAATGGAATTAAAAGATATTGTTGGACAGAATTTTCGACAAATGTATTTTATGAAATGACTTTAGAAAATAGTTTTAAATATTAAAAGGATAAAAATATTTTTTAGATTAAAATCTAGACAATAATAACAACAATTACAACAAGACAATGTCAAATGTGTGGCGAGTAGAGGTAAAGAGATGACGTGAACAACATTATGCGGTAACAATTAACGTATGTATAGTAAATGTGAGTGCTGTTTATAAAGTATGTAGAGGAATTGTTTCATATCGTAAAGAAGGGGATGCCACCGTTTACCACACTAGAGACACGTGCTGCAGTTGGCTACCATGCAAATCAACATACATTCATTCAACTATATACAAGACCTAAACTATTACACATATACAAGCATTTAAAAGATATAAATGTGATCAATGCTTCATCATTTATATCACTTTTCTCTACTCACAAACACTCTAATAAGATTGTACAAGCATTTAGCAGCCGCGAAAGAATCCTAGGAATTACTTTTATCAACATCCTAGGAAAATTCATCACTTCCTTCAACAATGTTTGATTAAAATGCTATTTAATTTTTTCCAACTGGAATAGTATTAAACAAAAAATTGGTCTGAGCACACTTTGTCTGTGCTTACACTGCGACGAACATCCCATTATTATAACAAATTCATATTGTTATAAGCAGCTTGTATTTGTTAAAGCTCACATCTCGTCATAAATTATATTATTTTGTTAGAAACATCTAAATTCATGTGATATATGCATTAGTTATTTGATGAATACAATTTTCAATTTTTTATAACAAATTTATATTGTTTTAAACAATGTGTAATTGTCGAAAGTCATATTTAGTTGTAAATAATAATGTTCAATGAATATCGAGTTAATTTTCAAATGAAATCGTTATTCTTTTGCTTAAAAGTATTTTAATAAATAGTCAATCTTTTCATTTATTCATTATTAGTTTTTTTTTTTATAAAAAAAAAACGGCTCGACCGAATTTATTTAATCTTCTTTCAGATCCTCTTTATAACAATATCTTTCGAATAAATTTTGGTTGAAGTCGATATCTTAATCCGTTCTTGAGATATCGAAAACGAAAAAAATGCTGACATACGTACGTACGTACACACACACATCATTTTAAAAGTTGGTCAGTATGCTTGCATATATCTTAAAACGTGGAGATATGATGAAAATTCATATTTCATCAATCGACCCAATTTCAATAACTTCCTAATGGGAAGTTAACAAGTTGAAAAATATTAAAATTAATAAAAAATTTCAAAAAACTATGCGAAGCAGATTGTAATTGAGTGTACACCAAAATTCAATGAAACATTTTTACCCAAGTTATCCAACTTGAAAAGTCCTGTAAGAATAATTAAATAATGCTTAAAGTATTAACAGGATAAGAGATATCAAGAGCATACAATTTATTGGTATGTCTCTTTAGCAAGTTGAGTAACAAGTTTGATAATGATTGAGAAGCATAGAGAACATGAGAGGAGGCAAATAAGTCAGTATTTCAACAGATGGACGGATATTGTGATCCTCACAGTGCAAGTAGCGTCATGCTTTGCTTCTACTGGCTGCAGTATACCAACGCTCGCGGTGTGATATTACATAGGCAGCAAGCAGAGAACAAGTAAAGCGAGAGAAAACTGGGATTGGATGCTTCGAAGGTTCAGAGAGACATCCAAATAGGATCTCTATCCTCACTCAGAGTTAATTGCCTCGCCAATGTAGGATTACTGGCATGTGCATGCGGGACTTGGAAACAGCTTTACTTAGCTAAACTCTTGTACTATGTACTACTTGTACTAGTGTCATACAAATAATCATTACTGCATTATAGCTTCATGTTGTTCTAGCATGGACACTTGATCACATTTTTCCAATAATCTGGAATAAAAATTCGCATATTAGTGTTCGATATTAAAGGAAAAAGTAAGTTTTAAATTAATATAAAATCTAGTATAGCATTAATTACCACTACTATTATTCTTTTATTCATATCAATTTAAAGCATTATCTAATTTTGCACACTCTGTTGTAATAATTTGCCCAACTTTTTCGTATTATATTGGGACTAAACTCAAAACTAGATTGAAAAGTTTATTAGGTGTAGGTTACGGAATTGCTGGAAAATTACTTCTTCCTCGTTTCTCCAAGTCCTTAGAATTGTTGAAACTTGAACAGTCAAGAAGTTAAGTGAGTTTTCATAAATGGCTACCTAGTTTTTTTGCCCTTGCAAAATAATATTTTGTTAAAATAGTTTGACATTTCTTTTATTTTATGCTCTCTGCTGTGCAATATATGACAAAATATTGATATTTTTTTAAATTTGGTTTTAATTCAGTCATTTTTCTGATCCATCAGTGTCCAACTAAGACTTAAAAATATTTCCTTTTTATTTTATTTGAATACTAATAGTTCATTTGTTTTTTTTTTCTTTTATTATACTTTACTAAACAATGAAATGAATTATTATAAAAAATAAATTATCCCCCTTTAAAGTTGTAAAAAATAGACCCAAGTCCTGGGTGATCCTTTATTATCCGGTAATAATTTGAATGATTAGAGTGTATTTTACCGTACAATCTTCAAAACAAAATAACTTCTAAAATATCTATAAAATCTATATTAAATCATAAGAAGCAAAATGAAATTTTTCCAGATTTTTTTTAATGACATTAAACTGTAAAATTCCAAGGTGTAGGTGTCGTGTAGTTTCAATCGTATGGAGGTTGGTTTAAAAATTGTCTTTTGCCGGTAGGATGGGCATTCTGTAAATTGGATCTATCAGGGCGTTCCGATGGTACTATATCATGCTGGGCGCAGGAAACTCGTCGGCAAGCAGCGGCTTCATCTTTCAACGTCAACGTATACTCGAGAGTTAGTGTACACAACCTAAGATTTCAGTCTACTATCAACTACACATATATACTTATATTATTGCTGCTACTCAGGCACACAGTAGTAATATTCGTGTTGTTAGTACACATATACATTGTAGCAACAGAGAGAATCGTCATCGTTCGATAGCCAATCTGCTCTTTTTCCGGGTTTCTTGGCAATCGTCGACTGATTAGCCACACTGGTTGATTCAATTTGATAAATCGAGACATTCATCCTACTAGAAATTCTATTATAAGCTGCTTTCAACAATAATACAATCATGGTAATTATTTTTTTTTTACTATAGTTAATTATGTTTTTATTATTATTCAACAAATTGTTAATTTATTGCTGTCATGATAAGAGAGATGATTGATGATTAAAATAATAAATGACTTGGCTATTAAGATTAGAAAGAATTTTTTTTTTTTTTTTTTTTTGAAAAATAAGCCCTTTTAATATCACAAGATGAAGTAGAATTACCCGAAAGAGCGATACAATAATCATATACTGATATAGTGGTTTTTGGATTATGCTAATGGTCATTTCTTGCTGATGCGGATATGTCACGAGTCCAATCCAAGTGATACGGGAGTTAATGATCAGCTGGTGGATTCTCTCGTGTCATGGATCACATATACACATATACATGAATGCGCTTATTCGGAAATCACAATTCGGCCCGAACAATAGTTTGCATTAGACATCACGGCAGTGTCAGTGTTAGTTCTCTAGTGGACGATTATAGGAATTTGCTATGTCCACAGAGTAATGCGGCGAATGGCAATTGCTTGATGCTAACGCGTACACTACTTGACTTTAGGTATTCAGGATTGTTAGAAATGACAATATCCTTTCGATTGAAATTCTAAATATCTATAGCATCGATACTACGTTAGCCTTGAATCATATCCATTTCTGATATTTCTAAAACGTTGAAATCATTTGTGGAAAGGAAATTTTTTTCGTAGAAATTTGGATTTTTCTTTTTTTTCAGCATTGGAATTTTCTAACCAATGAGATGAATTTAAACACAATTTACATTATTGAATTTTTAATCAAAAACATTTTTTTAAAAGGGGTTTTAGAACGAATTATTGACTTAAAAATGTTTTAATAAATTTTTAAACAGCAAAAAAACTTGGTAAATGCTTTGATACTATTTTTAAATATTTTTAATATTTATCTATATATTTATTAAATTTTTTCCTCAAAACCCAAAGGATAAAAGAATGAAATCAGCGTCCGTTTTTCTCATCTTAACCTTTTCATAAAATACTATGATACAACCTACATCTCTCTAGTAATTTTCCCTAACCGACTTCAATTGTAACCAGATATATAACTTTACGACAAGTTAACATTGACAAAGCTCAGCATAGAATAAAAGAGCTCAGATTGGCTCTTAAGTATAATATATTTATAACAATTTCATGTTTGCATTTCCGAAAAAATTTTTTTAAAAATTCTACTAACTTAATTTTATCAAAATCCACATAATTATATTGATTAATTAAATAAAGAAAAATAAAAAAATATCTGCTTGAGAATATCGAATTTTTAAGTAAATATTCTAGCGGAGTAATTCAATATAAATATTTCAAATCGTATGTAATATTAAATTTCACTGGGTTTGATTGAGAGAGAAAGAGAAAGCTGGAAAATCTCTTAGTGGCCTGGAGCATGAAGCATCGGACAAGTTTAATATTACTATCAGAATACAGTCAGTGGTAGCCTGGGGGACAAGTTGTGGTGGCTATAGAGATGTGAGAACTCTTGCGACTTAACTTTTGTCTTTCTCTCTTTAAGTTGTATCATTTTCTCGTGAGCAAGGAAAACTTGATTAAGTCACTACTTGGCATATCTATTCTATCAAGCTTCGGAAGTATCTTTGTTTCTTTCGCTCTCTAAATTCATATATCCAACATGAAGTGGAACTACATCTTGATGTCATGTTTACAAGACAAACTGAAATCCATCTTTGTCTATACAACTGTTCTGAAACTTCGGAGTGCGGTTTTAGGATACACCTATTTAATAATAAAAGTTTTTATTTTTTATTTTTATTTGAAGAACAATTACCTTATTTTAATTTTATTTTTGAATAAATTTTCAAATTCAATATCTTTAATAAAAATAATTGAATTTTGATCTATCAAAATTTATTTTAATGCTCATTATATAAGCTTTGAAAATTTTTAGTTGGAAAATTTTTTGTAATCTTTCGTTATTGTGTCAAAATTAAAAATAGAAGAAGATGGATATTTAATCTTCTAAAAGATCAACAGCACTTTCTAGCTTGAAAAGATTCTTTACGCAGTATCTAAGAGATGTGCTCCAATGTTCATCTTTTTCCCTATAAAAAGCCGACCAGTCATTGGAACTTGCGTTGAAAATTAAGTCTTAACCAGGCTAAACAAATAGCTATAAGATGATTCTGAGGGAAGTCTAAGAGTTTAGTTCTATATTACTTGATAAAATTAAAGATGAAGTTGGAAATATAATTAAATTAAATAACTTAAATGGTAAAGTTTAATAATAAAATTAGCGTTGACTTAACGTTGTTAATTACTCGATGATTTCAAGAGCAAGAACAATTTTAAAAGACAGAAATATTAAAAAATATTTCAAAAGAAAAAGTTAAAATGCTTTTGATATTTTTTTTTATTGATTGCTGTTAAAAGATGATGTAATAGAAATAGTTTGTCAGGATGGAGAGAAAAGAGAGCAGTTGTGTTTACCGAATTAAGTGATACTAATTGGAAGTTCAACGGTGGCATATCGATTACATGAAACCGGAACTGACAGCGTTGTTGTTTACTATGTATAAGTAATTATAGAACTGCGAGGGTTTTGTTAATAATAAATGTGATACATACTTGATAAAGGAATTCTTAAAGCTGCCATTTGTCAATTTTTAATCGATTATAAGAAATAAATAAACATCTTGTTGGTATTATTTAGCCAAATATAAGTCGAAGTGAACCAACAAATATTATAATAATTTAGTACTCCAGTAGCAGAAGATGTAGGCAAGCTCAATACGTCGTATAATTTTCAGAGAAAATGGTGTAGTGTTTATAAATTATAATTGTATACAGTTTACTGCGTTCGAATAGTTTAAATGATCTCGTAAAAAATTTTATTTAATATTATAATAATAAAATGTTTATTGAATATTTTAATTAGCTATCATAGAATATTGAAAAAAAATTTCAAAGCAAAAGAAATACACCACATTAATAACTTAAATTTTTATCATCAAAATTCTACTCATCAATTTATTCTTGATCTAGTTTCCTTCCTAATCTTTATCATTATAACCATTATGTCACGAGAAATGAATTCATTAATATTAGAAAAATCAATAACTATTAAGCATTGTCAATGCGAAATAACTAAGCACATTGCGAGAATACCAAACTAACGGTAATGAACACATCATATCACCCGTCAATTTAACGAACTATAGTCGATCAACATTGAAATATGTTTCCTAGGATTTTTACCATTAAATTATCATTTTTCTCATGGATACTGGTACATCTTCATGATGAATTTAATTGCTAAATGTCTTTCTGTAAATCAAGGAGACAAAATGTACATAATTGAAAAGAGAGGACATGAGAAGGATAGCCTACTTCTCGTCGCTATGATTATTGTAATGAACATACATCTACTACCCGTATCTCATGGATACGTTACGTGCAGTAGACATCCGATGATGCATAGTTGCTGTTGACATGTCGGCACGTCAGCTTCGCATGGTCCACTCGAGTTTACTCTAGACCCCATTATCTACAAGCCAGAAACCGATTTGGTACAATAATTACTATTATGTAGAACTGTCATAATGTTAATAATGCATTTATTATATTATGAAAATTATTTTTACCTTCATTAGGATCCTTAATTATTTCTACTATCACTAATCAGTTGTAAATTGAAGATTATTACAGCTATATTTGTTTTCATACATGAATTTAAACATCCTTGTTTAAATCAAAATTAATAGATAGTTTCAGCAAAAGAAAATTCATAAACAAATGATGTCAGATAAAAGCAGATTATCTGATATCGGATATCTGATTGTTTAATTTATAAACTTATAGTACGGTATGAATATTAGTTTGAGGGTAACCAATTGTGATGAATTTTTTAAAGCAACTTTTTAAGATCTAGAATTGTCGACTGATGTCAAGTAAAATATGAATGGTTCTCTTAATAATAATAAAATAATAAACTGATGGATTATGATACATATTCTAGAAAGTAACAATGGAATTTAATATAAATCTCTATCTGGTTAAGGCGATGATGTAAGATTTTATTTATATTTAGAGTAGTGTTGAAGTTTGAAAAAGCTTAAAAACACTGAAGAAAATAAATGTTAAGCTTTGAAAAACAATTCCAGTTGCAAAATCTCAATCCAGCTTTTTGGAATTTACTATATACTCCAGATACTCACTCAAGTATTTCGGCTTTATTCAAGTACGTAAGCTAGTGCATACTCTTCCAACATTGTGCGAGTAATACGCGTTGCTTTCGAACCTGTAAAACTTGCCATTATTCTATATGAATCATACACTTGACACATTCATGAAAAATCCGATAATGAACATATCACAAAGATATCTGAGTCCATGAAATCGATAAACCATTAAGACTTAATTGATTCAATAATTTATAAGTATTTATAATTTCTTCTTCATTACACTTTAATAAAAAAAAACTATATCAATTTACTTCAGCATTATCTGCTATTGATCCATTATCAAATCAATGATTTTCAAAGTATCAATACACGTTGAATGCTTGATGTGAAATAATCTCGAAACTTCACGTATTTAAAAATAAAAATGACAACAAAGCTCTACAGTTAGTGTAATAACTTAAAAATTGAACGCTTCTTGTGTGCGTTATTTTGGAATGTTTTGAACTTATAATTAGTAGATCTTGATGCCTAAAAATAATGTAATTATTCAATAGTAAATACTGTTTATTATGTAATTTCATCAAATTATACATAATATAACTGAGTAAGGTGAAAAAATTTTATAATTGTCAATTAATAAAAAATGGTGAGGTGGCAGCACTAATTTCCATAAAGGATCCAGTGTTATTCTATTAATAAACAATGTATTGTTCTATTTTAAAAGACAGATAATGTTTTTGTTTAATGAATTATTTAGTATTTATTTAGTTATCTCTCACAATTGATAATTTGGAGGATCAATGATTAATTGCATTAGCTAATGGTATTACAACAAATCTACACTCAAAATTTATGGTATTTGTCGATAGCGAGATTCCTTGGAGGAAAACTTTTACTTATGCTCAATTTACAGAAGTTATCACGGTCTCCTCTAGTAATAGAACAATAATGCTATTGTCTAAGGTTCTATAATAGGTGCATGCTTGTGCTTCCGTCATACCAATGCTTTTATTATTAGTTGGTCGAACGAAGCATAGTCATGATATGGAATATTTAAGTGCTCTTTTGGTTCAATTTTTATGTACTTTGCACTTAATCCAATCTATCCATACATAATTTTAAATGTACTTATAAATATAAAATATTTTTATTTAACCATAGTTATATTATCACAATTTAACTTAATTTTGTATCAAGAGAAAAGTTAGCACTCATTTATTTTCCATGTGAATAAACTTTTCGTTTTAAAAAAAAAATCTTTATCAATTTGTCAATTTAATGAGCGTAATTATGAAATGTATTTATTTATTTATTGGAACTTATTTTGGGGTATTTCAATTTAACTTAAATCCATTGGAAATAAGACTCAATCTCCGTGAAATCTTTTATTTTTGCTACTAAATGTTGCATATAAACTAAAATACTTATGAGAATAACTAAAACGTATGAAATAATGATATTCTCTTTAATAATAGCTGCTATCAGTCCAATACCACTGAGCCAATATGCTCTCTTAATCTTATCTATCAATTTCATACGACGCATGTGATCATGTTCGTACAATTCTATATCATTTTCAGTAAATAAATGAACTTTCTCAATCTCGTCTTGATTATTTTCATAATAACGGGTGATTACTTCATGAGCATCTTTCTCCTCATCATGAATAATTTTAGAACCTTCAGAATTGTAGTCTAATGCTGCCAAATATTCATTAATATATCTCCAAGAGTGTAGAGATATTTCTCCTACTTCTTCTTGTGTCAATAGCATTTGTACGAATATTTCAAACTTAATAATAGGTTCAGGCATGTTTAGCTGTTTTTTTAATGCATGTTCACTTGAAATAATTAAATTTTCTAGATACCCATCCGGATATTTTTTGTTAAGATTCAATGGATCCACAAAAGTTAAAATCATGTCCATCATCATAGTTAATACCAGGACCCAATCGAATACTGCGGTCAATGGATTTAAAAGAAAAGCTATTCTCGAAGCAAATTCAAAACAAACTTTGGTAACAAGTGATGTTGATATATGTTCTATTGCGCCTTTTATTACGTCACCGAAGATACTAGTCATTAGTTTGGTTTCCATAAATTGAGCAAATAATTTTGGACCTAATTCTTTGGTCATGTAAATTCCGAGTTTTTTGAGCATTTTGGCGAGCGATTCGGCACCAATGTAAATAGCAAAATCTCTGTACATATTTGGATCAAGAAACATTTTTGCAAAGTTCATGAAGATTTTAAGAAATGGATCTTTTGCAGTGGACGAATCTGTTGGAATTTTTGCTTGCCTCCGACTTCGATGATTCTTTATATTTTCGGTAAGTTTTTCATTTTCCATTTTATGCCACTCACCTACAGAGACTTGTGGCTTTTTTGATGAATCTTTTATCGCTTTTAATTCCTCAAGTTTTTTTTCTCTGTTTAGTGGATGTTTTGGAGCATCCTCATCTAGGTTTACCTCAGGATCTGGACATTTAAATCTTAAATTAATATCATTGTACCAGTCTCTAAGTTTCATCTTCTTCTTGGGATCTAGGAGAGGTACAGTTGGAAGATCAACTGTTGAAGGCAAGTCATTCCAATTTCCATTGATTTGAGCACGATGTGCTGCTTTACAAAGCTTGATAATATATTCACCAACAATAGCATTGCCAATTACTTCATACCAAGGAGTATAGCAATTTTTCTTAATGTCATGAAATTTGTCGAAGAATGAATCACAATAAATTTTATTGTATTCATAATTTAATCCAGATACAGTAAGTGAACTTGGAACAACAGATCGATTGAACCCAGCTGGTAAGTCATTAACGCGATGTTCGTAAATTGTTTCTGACCGAAAGTAAGGGAATTCCATCCACTTCAACAATGCGGGATTGATTATAGTGCATTGATTATTAAAATATCGTAATGGAAAGGAATGAACATCCTTATCATTAGAACCGGTTCTTTCTTTTAAGTGATAACATGCAGGTTGACAATGGACATCATAATGAATCCCTTCTCTCTGTTCTCCTATTTTCCCTCCGTCACCAACTCGATAGTTGGCTGCTTCTTGATTCACCTCACAAATTCCATCGTTCTTGGGTATTCCGGTAAATTGATTACACGAAAGTTTACTTTCACATAATTTCTTAGTGATTTTAATTTCTACGAAAATCGCTCGTGATTTAAATTTTTCTGGATAATTGTAATCAGATTTTGGATTAGCTCTTGATACTTTGTACTCTAGCCATGAAGTTATATGAGGAAATTTATTGAACATTTTTTTTATATAAAGCAGCTTTATTCTTTGATTTGCATATTGTTGAGCATTACGGAGATCTTCTGATGTCGGTCTTGCCATTACTAGTTATTAAAAACTCCAATAACTAATTTAAATTGGAAAAATAAATTTTTTTGATTCGAAAAAGTTGATAATATAGTTTTTATGTTAATGGTGAATAATTGCTGTTATTGATAAATTGTTTTTTGTTGGTAAAAGTGGTATTTGTTTTATTGACATAAGATAATGAAATTAAACAGACAGTAAATATTACGGCCACTAGAGGCGGGATCAATTTAAAGCTGTCACAAATAAAAATGGCGTCGTAAATAACTTTTACTTTATAGTACGTCGGCTTTGTGGTGTATGAAATTCGTATTTTTTCAGTTTTTTGCACAAAAAAATTATGGGTGTTACAGTGTGAGTATTTTTATTACTCAAATTTTATTATTATTATTAGTAGTAGTAGTAGTAGTAGTTAAATTTTAATACAAGACGTGTACTATCACTGATAAATTTCTCTGACTCCGATCACAGATGTTCGAGGTTACCTTCTCACGTGTTGTTTACATTTTTTATTGATTATATTATTAATTTATTTCAACGGAAAATACTTTATGACATTGAATAATTTATTTAATTAATAGATTGCAACAATTCCCAATGATGGAAAAACGGACAGGACCACAAACGATAGATTTTTTAACCAAACGAGTCTTAGCACTAGGAGCTGTGCAAGTTGGGCAATTCTTAGTTGACTGTGAAACATTTACATCCGTTCCTCAGCTTGGTAAGTTTCAAAATAATTCGTTATTAAGAGTAATATTGTTATTGAAATATGAATAAAAAGAGAATTTAATAAATCGTAAAAACTATAAAATATCATTATTAATAAAGTTGTCTTTATTGAATTCATTTAATCTAGTATAATTGTATTTTTAATATAACGAAAACGTTTATTTAATAGAATGTATATAAGTATATAGAATCTATAAACATTTAACATTTTGATTTTAATAATTATTACTCACATGAAACTATTATTAACATGAGATAATTCGACTATTTCTATTAAATGTTTGATACGAATATAGGCATTTTTAGAAAACATTCATCCAGTAATTTACATACTGATAATTAAATTTTATATTCTTTTATCATTTCTTGGTGTTGAATTTATCATCTTACTTCTAAACTAGTGAATGTTACTTTGTGCTAAAAATTAATAAAAATATTTCAATATTAATTCATTACTTATTATTGTAATTGTTATTAAGTAATTTCTTATTTGGTGTTACTTTTTGTATACATTATTACATAACAATTTAAATTTAACATCTTCATCTATTCATTTGGACCAGTTTTTAGAAAAAAAAAAAAAAAAAGATACATTTATATATTTAAAGCTACCAATATGTCGAATCATCGTAATATCATCTCATAATGAGTATCAATTTTTTTACTGTAAAAAAGTTTTTAAAAAATGAATGAAAAAATTTTCTGTTTCTTTTCATTTAGATTAATATCATTATTTTAGTATAGAAATGGAAAATTTATAATTGAAGCACAAGTAAGATCACTATTACATTGTACTCTACGCTTCATTACAAAAATATTAAAACTAACAAGCAAAGCTATTATATTTATTTATATATATTTATATATAATATTTATTTATATGAGTTTACTTATTATTCATCTATAAATTTTTTTTTGTGGAAAATACCTTTTTTGTTTAATTTCGTAATGATTACTCATTCAGAATATTTTTTTGTGTCAGTTATGACCAGCATATCACGTTTTAAATACCACATTATATGTATTTTATTTCTTTTTCATTACTTTTGGAAAACTCGAGTGAATTAAATTCTTAAATAGAGGAATATAAAAAAATAATTAAATCATTTATTAGCTTTTTAAGAGATTAAAAATGTGATCAATTATTAGAATTATTTTTTGTTGAAAATATATTGATCAGTATTTAATTTACTTTAGTTTTTCTATTTGTTTTTAATTATGTAGATATACTCTACATAAAATTTCTGAGTTGGTAATAATATAATTCATCATTAATTTTAAATTATTTCCCGAAATTTTTACAATTTATTGATCGTTTTTTTTTTCGTAATCATCATTTATTTTCTAATTTTACTCGTCAATTCATTGAAATTTGAACGAAGAAATCGAAATTTAATTAAAAATTGAACTCTTTAAATTTTTTTGCGCCAAAAAATAACTATTTATAGTATTTAAATCAATTTTAACTAGAGTTCTGGGTATGATTGGTTTACCCAAGCTACCAACTTCCCATTTGGTGCCCCCCAAAAAAAAAAAAAAAAAGAAAATTAATTCGCAATCTTTTTTTTTTTTTTATTATTACTTTTTTTGTTATAAAAAAAAAAAAAAAAAAAAAACTGATAGATTAATTTCAATGAAAATTTTATCAGTACATCTTTCAGATGTTATCTTTCGAGTGGGATTGCTTTGAAATTAATATCTTGCTTGGTTCTTAAGTAATCGTTGGAGAAAAATGGCTCACCAACGTACAAATAAACAAATAAACGTACAGACGTACACACAGACATCATCTTGAAAATAATAAATTCGAACTCTGCTGATCTCGAAATGTAAAGACTCGTTAAAATTTCTAATTTGATAAATCGGACCAATCACAATAATTTCCAAATGGGAAGTTAATAATAATTATAAGTTCTAGGCCCTCAGTGATTGTTCATGATATGATCACAAAAATGGCCTAAAAATATTTATTCAATACAATTTTTTGGTAATCAATTCTCAAAAGTGCAACTGTAGATTGATTTTGTTACATGATTAATAATTAATATCTTAATTCATTCATAAGTTTTTTTTTTATTTAGAGTAGAAAATTTATTTGAATTGCATCTATTTATATTAACAGAATGAAATCAATCTTCCCATTGTTTTTGAAAAATAGTATATTTAATTTTAAAAGAAAATGTCTTTTATTACTCATCACTATATATAAATTTTTATAATGTCGATCATTGATCATCATTAAAAATCACAGATGTAAATATGTTTAGCTCTATATTAAATTTTTTTCTTTTTTCAATAAAAAAAGAAAAATAAAAAACTCAAATATTAATTAAGGAAAAAAAAATCTTTAATAAAAAAAAGGAAAATGATGTATACAATAAAATAAATTAATTAAATAGATCAATACAATTAAAAAATGATACCATTTGATTTGAATGTAGAATACAGCGATTAATAAATTACACAAACGGCAGTATAGTCCAATAATTCTTAAACGTTAGTTGTCATATTTTCATAAATACTCATCTATAACACTCGATATTTGTTTCTATCTTTCATTTAAAATCAAATTGTTTAGATAAACATTTAATTATTTTCTAGGAAATAAATTTTATGAATGATCTTATTATTATATTTTTATTATATTGAATCTAATTTATATGAAATACAATATGATAATTATTAATTTGAAATTTATGTTTAATTTATTTATCGATGCTATCTTTATTTATATATACAATTCAATAATATTGTCTTCTGTTGATTATTTAAGTCATGTGGCTCGCATTGGTGAGCAGTTAAATATTTTATATATATACCATTTTTCAATAATTTTTGTTATTTTTCATTATTGAGTCCCATACATTATGCTTTATCAATTTTTTAAAATATTATTTTTATTTAAAAATTGAAACTAATCAATTATTCTAGATTATTACTAAAAAATTGATATTTTAAAAATTCCCAAAAAAGAAAAATACATACTTGATTTTCATTTAAAAATTAATTTTTAAAAGTGATATGAAAATTTCACAATAATTTGATATGATTATCACTATTAATATTAATGATATCCAAACATTTTTTTTTGTTTAATATTGTCAATATATATTTTTTAAAATATTTTTTGAGGAAGGCACGATGCATGGAAGTTCTGCCTTTTTTTGTAAGAAAAAACAATAATTATTTTCGAAATAAATAACATACTTCATATAGAGAAAAGACTCTGTCAAATATTCCTTAATTATTCTTTAATTTTTACTGCGTGACCTCAATAGAAAAAAGTGAAAGATTCCTAAGTAACATTTCATGAAATCTTTTCTCTGTACCCCTTATTTGTCATTCAATGTACTTTATCAAAATAATGTGGACGTAATTACTATGATGAGCATTTTATTTTCTATTACAAACGACCAGCGTTTACTATTCAAAATATATTTAAATGATAAATACATTTTAATCTGAATGTCCATAATGATACCGATGATAATGATGATGATGTATTGACAAAATAAGTATAATTTTTTATTATTAGATTGATAAAACATCACAAATAGCATGTTTTATAATAAATTAGTGCCACTGTATCCCTACCATAAATTCGATATTCTCGTTCATAGTGAACTTTACCGGGCACGTATTTTTCTCGTGTCATTTTACGATCTAATCTTGATAAACTAGTGTAAAGTTTTAAATAATTATCATTTCTATTCTCTATACCTTCCTCATAGCTTTTTCTGTAACGTTCAAATATAGATTGTTGACTGACTAAATCACTTGGTAGATGAAAAGTCGTGTCTCTTTCTAAAATTCTATCAATTTCTGCATCAGTAAGGTCATGTAAACTCTTTGGATATTTTTTTGAAGCATTAATAGTTTCGTTGAAGTCATCAAAAAATTGAATATCAGAATTCCTTATTTTACTTCTTCGTGGTAAGCTTAAATACATTCGATCAGGATCAAAATTGTACATCTCAAATGGTTCCAATTCATTCCATCTTCTAGGTCGCTTCCATCTTAGCAAATCTTGATTATTGTCATCTCTTGAATAGTCGAAAGATATAGTCGTATAAGGATTCAAGTGATTCCTTGTTTTTTCTAAGCGTTTTTCCGTTAAAACGTTTCCGCTAATAAAATTATCAATATTTGATTCTTGTAGTTGTCCGTAGTCTTGATTATGATAAGAGTAATCTAAATTATTTAAATAAATATTGTTAGAAATTTGTTCGACAATCCTCTTGGAATAATTATTGTCTATGTTTTCAGTCCGTTGAAATAATAAACGATGTGACTGAATAAAGTTACCAATATAACGGCTAATTCGGCCAGTCTTTTCTACAATAATACCGCAATAATTAACAATCGATTTGGCGTTTTTTCTCGGTCGGAGAACATCAGACAGTTGATTGTATGGCGGTTGATGTGATTGGAAAACCTTTGGATCTGCATAAAGTACACGAGGATCGTGTTGATTGGGATAAGCTCCACTTGGTAGTGGTTTGTTAGCTTTTTCTAAATTCGATAACCCTCCAGTGAGGGAGGCCTTGTACTACCGGGCTTGAGCATATTCCGGATTCATTTCGTCTAGTTGTTTTCCTTTTGTTTCCGGAACGCAACATACGACAAAACATAAGCCACAAATAGCAATCGCTGCATAAAACCAAAAAGCTCCATGAAGACCTAGTAACTGGAAAAAAGGGGGAGAAGTTTGAGGTATTTAATCGTTGAGATGTAGTCGATTTTATCAAGGCTACTTTTACTGATAATAAGCCATTTCGAGTTTGAAAAAAAAAAATAAAAGAATTTTGATCTGTAATGTTAAATAGTATTAAAACAATTACCTGCTGAAAGTCCATAAAAAGTTTGATACCTAAGAAAGCGCAGAAGTAGCTAAAACTGGTGCTAATACTCGACCCAAGACCACGATACTCAAGTGGGAAGAGCTCACCAATCAATAGCCACGAAATTGGCGATATGCCGAGCGCAAGGGCAGTGGTGAACACTAACACACACAATAAGGGAATCCAGTCGTGTTGACCCATTGATGTTGGATCCTCAAACATGTTCTGTGACATGGAATTATAATACGCATAACTTCCGAATCCTGCTAATGCTAAAGACATAAAGACTGTGCTGGCTATCAGTAACGGAAGTCTGCCAACTATGTCGATAAGAAACCCTAATGGAATAATATTTTTGATTACTAATATCAAATTATTTTATTAGAATATTAAATGAATTTTTAGTTGATTATTATACCTGATAACAATGAAGCAAGAAGTTGAACAAATCCAATAGCTATTGTGGCTCCATGTGGACTTATTCCACCCAGTGTTTGACGAAATACAATAACAGCATAGTACGTGAAAGCATTAGCACCAGAAAATCGTTGAAAAAACATTAATCCACAAGTGATGGCTATGGGCTTATAAAGTCGAGGTGTGAGCATACTATTACGAAAGGACAATTCATATTGTTTAGCTCTAGAAGCTAGAATGTTGGTCTTGATAACCTGGATAATAGATAAAAAAAAAAAAAAAAGAATTACATGAATTGAACATACTTGTAATTTAGTTAAAAAAAAAAAAAGAATAATAAATACCTGAAGTTCTTGACGAACATCAACGTGAGATCCTCGCAACCATTTAAGACTTCCACTAGCTTCTTCATCTTTGCCATTGAGCACAAGATACGATGGAGTTTCAGGAATAAATAGTGTTCCCATAAATAACATAGTTGGAGCAATAGCCACGACCATTGCACTTTCTCTCCAGTTGAGATAAGAGCCAGTGATATAAGAAAGTAAAACACCAAGATGACCAACTGCTTTTAATATTGCTGATAGACAACCTCTAATTCCTGGCATTGATATTTCAGAAATGTAAACCTGCGAGAATGAACAAAATCTATTTAATTATTAATGCATGCCTTATTGAATGATTGATAAACTTACCTGAGCAACCATAGTGATGACTGCACAGCACAATCCTCCAATAAAGCTTGTTGTGAAAACAAGCTCTACACACGGGGCAATTCCTGTAAGAATCCAAACTGCTGCCAGAGGTAAAGATGTCAACCTCAAAGCCAGTCTCCTACCTCTTCGCATAATCCAATCTCCGATCATGGCGCCAAAGCCTGCGCCTAACATTGCAAGAGAAGCCACCCACGAAGCTTCTTGTTTAGTTGCTGAGAACGCCCACCTGATGAGATAATTCAATACTTATTTATTATTATTGTTGTTTTTATATTTAGCTTTGAATTACAGAAAACGTACCAAGTGTCATTTCCAGTTGATTGATAGAGGTGTGGTTGATTATCTAGGATTGAGTCTACCGCTGGTGATGTGTATCCCTTTGCCAAACCGCACGATAATGTTCCCATTGACAATGCCAATGTTGCCAGTACCTATTTTAAATAGTCACATTTATTTAATTTATTAACCAAATTAAAACGTCTAGCTTTTCTAGTAAAAATAACTTTTTAAATTTGACCTTGTTGATGAAGTTAAATTTTTTTAAAAATTGATATTATAATAAGTTAAAGAAACTTTGATAATATTATTTTTAACATGAATGAAAAAAAATTTCACTTGGGGCAGTTGTCAAGTTGAATATTCTATTGATCTTTTCTTTAAAAAGATTAAGGATAGTGTTTGAGAAAAAAAAGGAAACTAAAGTTACTCAATTAACTTACTGAAGCTATCATCATTTGTATTTCAATACAAACTAGGGAGTGATGAAGAAAAGTTTGAATATGATTGAGTTCGATAGGAATTTTGTGGCTATTCGACAAACATCTATTGGCATAGGAAGAGAGTAAGAGAAAGATAACAAAGAAGAAAGAGAGAAAGGCAAAACTAGGTCACTTGGCATTTTCAAACTATATCCACTAGGTCTTTGCTCTATTTCTTGGGATAATAGATTTCCCTGATAATTGATTTGAAATTGTATTAAAAATATTCTTTTATGAAACATAAATATTTTTATATATGCTAAAATATAATTCAATTTTATATATTAGTTTTTTTTTTTATTTTATATTAGTTCTGGGAATTTTTAATTTTTATTTTAAATTTAAAAAAAAAATTTAGAATTAAAGTGGTTTTTATCCTTGACAAAATTATCTTATTACCTGAGACAGATGCTGAGGTCTTGTGGCAGTTGATGTCATATGTACAACTGATGCTCGTGGCATTTTGAATCCGTTTTCTTCCGGTATAGTTGTTACCTAAAACAAGACAAAAGAAACTTTAACGATGCTGCTTATCAAGCTCTACAAATGTTAGCTGTCTTGGGTTGAATTTTCTCAAAAGTCGTTAAAACATCCCTTGTATACGATAACGAGTCAGTTCCGTCTTTCTTTCGGGTCGGTGTTAAATGTTCTCCTCATTAATTATTGTCTCAAAATACATTATGACTATTTATTAAACTATCAAAATCATTTTCTATCAATTTTTGTCCATATTTTCTACCATCATTCTGCTCATAAATATTACTTTTATTGAATACATTCAAATTTGTTTTTCTATCTTGAGTAAGTGAACGGAATTTTATGGATGCGAGTAATTACATTAGAGTTATTAGCAATTATCCATTAGTCAAGTGTTACAAATGCCGTGCATTGAAAGTAAAGAATACCTTTAATATCAGATATATCTTAGGATGTCTACAGCGAGGCAATAATTCTAGCTAGTAGATAATTCTATATTATTTACATTACATATGAGTGTAGTAGGATAGGATAAATTAAAAAATGCATTAAATCATTTCAACTAAATATTTTTAGAAAAAAATGACTTTGGTTAATAAAAAATAAATTATTGAGAGCAAAAAATATTATCTCTTGTATCTACAATTAACTTTTTTTTTCACATCTTACTCACCATGCAATATTAAAGACCGTCTTGTTAATCGAATCTTTTTATTAAATCTCAAAATTTAGCACCTCTTTTAAGATAATAAGAATGGTTAAAGTTGATTTGATGCACAAAAAATATGTTAGATTTTATCTTTTTATTAAAAATGAAACATAATCGATAAATATAATTTGTTTATTGATCATTTAATATTGAATAATTAAAAAATGGTTAACTTGAATTCAGATCAAGTAGCTATAAATATCCTACATTTAGTTGTCGTTGGTCATTTATAGTTCCGGGTGAATTCAGTCATATTCTTCCGGTCATCTTCATCATATATGAGCATCAGTTATCATTTTATCTCTTTTCCTTTCTATTTTACGCCAATAATGTCATATCATATCATTCTCCCCAGCAAAGAATAGAGCAAAAACATACTCGAGGCAATTACGAATTTCGGTGAAGTGTTATTGAATCAAAAAAATCATTTCTATTTTGTTGATAAATAAAAACTGTCAGTGTTGAACAACAAAATTGAATTGAGCAAATCTCATCCCTATAACTACTTTTGAACTAATTCTTAGGTATTATTTCTGTTCTGAATGTTTTTCTTATCAATCAAAATTTCAAATATATGATAAATTATTTTTTTTTTCTTTCATAAAAATTAAAATATCTTTAATCTGTTTGAATCAAACTTTATAGTTTAATAATCGTCAATAAAAATATTTTTTACTTATTAGCTCGTATATAACAATAGAATCTCTATTTTATCTAAGAGATACTGGCCAGTAAATTCAGTCTCTCTCGTTTATTCTGCTTTATTCTTACCTTTTCCTTATTGAATTCTACCTTCTCCCTCGTTTTCTCGTATTTTAGATTCAAATATAAAGATTAAGGCCATTGAAAAAGTTTCCTCAATAACTCCATCATGAATACCATTTGCTACTAATATAATTTTTTATGCGTGTGTCATATTTTTCTTTCCATTTTTAACATTGTGATCATTTAACTTTCAGTTTCTTTCAGTTAATCGACATAGTTTTTTTTTTGATTCATTCGTTGAACTTGTTGTTTTATTCGATATTTGATGATTTATTTAATGGTTTTATTGATTCACCTGATTTTATTTTCAGTATCTTGCAGGAAGCTCATAGTTATAATGAAGGAAGTTGAGAATAAGAAATCATAGGAAATAATTTTCCAGTTATTTTTTATATAACATCATTTTCATTGCTAGATTTTTTTTATTTCACTTTTTTTTTATAATATTTTTATTAAGATTATTCATTGTAATGATTAACATAAATTTTTCGATATTTTTAAATTTTATTTTATATTTGAGAAACTGTTTAATTTTTATTACTCTTTTCTTGCTTATTTTTAATATAACTGCTGATATCAATGACTGCAGAGCATTCAATTTACCACAGTATAAGACTGGTATATCATCCTCGAAATCGTTTGAATGAGTGCTCAATGCTCAGCTAATTAATACTGTCTCTGGATTTCATCTACTGTCATTGATATCAAGCACTTTTGTTATGAAAACTTGTCTAATGAAGACTTATTTAAACTCTTTCTCAGACATTTGAAGAAGCCAACTTTCTAGTCTATTTGTATCAATTTTCAGTTGACCCTCTCGAATAAACTCATTTCTTTATTTCAACTTGAAATCTAGACTCCTTTCTTTTAAAAGGCCTCTTGTCTACTGAAAAATGTGTGTAAATGAATCAAGATTTTAAGAATAAAATTTCTTCAATATTATTTGCTCAAGAAAAATGGGAAATTATTTGATATCTTGCTAGGATGTTTGTTGACATTTTTGTTATTAAATGTGTCTCTTTGATTAATTAATGACCAATGATTTATTTTCTACATCGTTTGTTGCACACTCGTTGGGACATGATTCAAGAGGACCGACTGAGAGTGCATGCATGTAAATCTAAATATATATCCCTTAATGTGACCAAGTTAATCCAGTTGTAGCTCCGGTTGTTGCTCGCTAACCCCGTCCGTCCATTGGCTAAACAGCGTTCATTTATTTTTGTATTTCATTCCCGACAATGATGTAGAATAATGATTAGTTCAAGAATACCCATCAACGTCAACACTGACAAATAAATACATTTCATCATCATTTTTATATTACGAGTCTTTATTAAAAATTTTCAGATTTTTAGCACACATTTAATGTTTATTAAAATTACAGTTATGTATCTTAATTGTTATTAAGGATATTATAACATATACTCGGTCATTATTCTGTAATATTTTTGTATTGATTTGAATTTTATGTGAGTTGGAAAAAGACTCGAGATTTGCAAATCAACTGAATTGAAATATCAATTTAATCATTGACCGGTGTGATAAGCAAAATATTTTTCATGTAAAATTATTGGGAACCACTGATGCCTAGATACTGAACGCATTCTATGCTGTGAATTGGAGGTGCAACCCTTTCATTAGTGTGTAGGCCACGCGCTCTATTATACGCGACAAAACATCTGATTCTATTGTCAACCAGTGAACAATAACACGACCTCGTGTCATGTGTTCTATATTTTCGATTATTATTCTTTGTATCCCGTGAAATTGGCAAATTGTGCGATACTTGTAATAATATTTACTATTTTTTTTTACTTATAAATATTTATTACTGTAATTTAAACAATAGAATATTTTTTAGCTAAAAGGGTACAAAGGTTAAAATTATGCAGCAATGAGATCATTTTATTTTTGCAATACTAAAATAGAATAAATCAAATATATTTTATTTAAATAATATTGTTAGATTATGATTCTTTATTTTCTTTCATCACATAGTCCTTTCTCTTAGCGACGAAAAATCCTTGACTTTCAATTTTATTATTCCAACTGCCCTTCTAATCCTAATCGATACTAATATATTATAGCTATATAGCACAGCTATTACTTCAAGTATCTATTATTTGTTATTTTTATTACTGATCATTAAATTCACAAAAAAATTTCTAATGAATCAAATGAACGAGTTTGATTTTTTTAAGCATCAACAACATATTATTTAAATCGAAAAAAAAAAATTATCCAACTTAAACAATACAGATTCTCATCGCACGTTAATTAAGTAATATAAGGAGAATGAGTGAATAGAAAATTGTAATGAAATTTTTTTATTTACTAATAGTATAAAAATGTATTGTTTCTAACATGATAGAATAAAAAAAAGAAAACTATTATTCACAATGTCAGTGGACTGACGAATTTATAAATATTACGAACTAAAACATGGAATCAACATAGCGGAATTAGGGGTGGTGAAGTTGAATATGCAAAAATTTTTTCGTTGCATTGTTTGCATTTTGTATTTTTGAAAGAAAATAAATAATGCAAAGAAATATGAAAAATATACATAACTAAAGCGGATATATTATACTAAATTATACTGACACGTGTCTAGCATATTTTATTTTTTTTTATAATAAAAGTTTAGATATTTTTTGCCAGCTAAAATGGCATTAAAATACTCTTAAAAATTCATGGAATTTTTTAATTGTTTCCTAACGTGTCACTCATGAATCAATTATTGTAATGAGCTCGAGTATTTCTTAAATTTTCCCTCTGTATTTTTCTGTACTACGAAAATGATTTAAGTTATAAATGAGTTTATAATACAAAGAGGAACATTAGTATCCGTATTATTTGGGAATGGATTTGAGATTAAAAAGAAATTACTAATTAATGATAGTACTAAATAATAGATAAAAAAAAATAATTGTTTTAAATAGTTGTGGAAAAATGAATTACTTTTGCCCCTAGTAGAAATTTTGTTGAGGACCTGTCCAATGTCTTGAAATTATCTCGATTTCATGTGTCGATTGTATGAGAATCTAGCGGGAATTGAGTGAATTTCTACTAGGGTGATGAAAAAAATATTTTACTGACTGATTATGATAAATTTAATTAAAATATGTGATTAAAAAAAATGAATAAATAAAATAGCTTGGAATACTTAAGATTCTCAAGTAATGAAGATTATTATTCTCTTTCTATCGTCATAATATCCTGTAATCAATCCCGTTAACTTCACTCTCTTTATTTCCGTGAGCCAGCGATTATCAACAACCTGAAATGCTGCTGCGACATATTACATCTCGTATCATGCCATTTTCATATTATTTTATTATAATACTGATATATTATTACTGCTTGTCAATTCTATAGATAATTGTATATCATTTTTTTCTCTTGTACCTAAAACATTTCTTTAATCTTTGGAAAACTTGATTTGGTACAGGTAGGAAGAATAGTGTACGTGACTGGGTTACAGGTTCAACTTTTCGGCAGAGTTCTGCTTTAAGAGGGAAATAGTTAAGATTTACTATTTTTCAGGTTAAAAAGTGTCATGTAATATAAGTCAAAAGAGGATGTAACTGTTAATAGGATTTTTAAAAAAATGGCTTAGGATAATTTAAGGTGAAAAACGTGAATAGTACAGAGTAATGGTGGATTAAACATTTTTTTTCCAACATTACTTACTTGACAAGAAAAATTTCAATCTGATTTTCTAAGGGAAAAAACTGAACAACACCGTGCTTGTGCCTACTAATCTTGACATTCTAACGTTATTTATTATTATTACTATTATTATTTTGAATAAAAAATTTTTTTTTCAACAATTCCAAATATTCAAGAGACAATTAAAAAGTTATTCGTTATGTATTTAAACCTTTTTCTAAAGAGTTTTGGAACTATGAAAATTTTAACGAATTTAAATTTGCACAAAGTTTACTATTAAATTTATGAAAATTAATTTCAAAAACAAGGAAATTAAAATGACAATTTATTCTTTATCAAGCTTATCTTAAATAATGCATCTTCCGTAACAATGTTTACTCAAGTGTTAATTAATATTATGTCCAATAGAAATCATTTATCGAAACGTCACCGGTAGAATACTTTTACTCTGTTTACTACTTCAAGTTTCAGGCTAATTAATTATTTATCGATAGATTCACATAATTATTATTAATTGGCCGTCAACTTAGAGCTTTATCATTTTTTATTCAAAATAAAAAAACTCAAACTATCCAAACAAAAATAATACATAAACAAAGTAATAAATACACACCTTTCAACAGTTTTTTTTTTATTCCAACAGTAAAATTTTCTCTTCAATTATTTTTTAAAAGTTTTTCTCTCATTTTTATATCACATTCACGCAATTTCATGATTTGTAAATAAACTACTAAAGTACACAAGTGTAAAATTAAGATTGATGATAAACTTTAAGATGAATTAATTAATGGATCGTATTATAAATAAGTGACTTAATAGAAGGCATTGTAATCAATTGTCTTGATTAATAAAAATAAAATAATAAATGACTCGACATCAAGCGAAGATATTAATCTCATATTTAATATATTCTCTTGTTCGTTTGTCACTTGAAAATGAAAATGATCTAAAACTCAAATAGTTGGCCTGCACTAACAACTACTATTTGAAATACTGTTGACCAATGCGCCTCTAAACACAGACTGACTCTCTTTCTGACTTGTGAAGTGATCATGGGTCTATACATACTTAATATTGTCCATCTCTTTCGTTCTTTATTGCTTCTCTCTCTTTCTCTTTCTCTTTCACTATAATACCACTACTTACTAACGCACGTGGACTCTCATTATACGCACGCGCACGTATGTAAGTTTCCTTTTTTTATTTTGAATTCTTTTTTAAACGTTATTGGATGAAACTTGATGAAAAAAAAAACATTTCTGCTTTTATTATTATTATTATTATTATTATTATTATTTTTAATTGCCTATCACACGCATTTAAATCATGCTTATTTTTTAGTTACATCCATTACTTTGCACTTTTAAAGCTAAAATAGTTTTTACTTTTTATTTAAGAAAAGTTTAGAAATAATGTATTATTAAAAATAGATATAATGTGTTGAAAAATATTTTAAATAATTTATTTTTATGATAATAATGGTATATAAATGTAACATCATGTATTTACACTTACATTTATTTTAATAATCCATTCAAATATTCATAATAATGAACCTGTGCGTGACCACGTAATTTGCCGGTATTATTATTGGAGTGTCTATCGCGATTATAAAAGATATGCATGAAAAATACAGTATAAAAACCCTTACTATTACACACATCTTATTATTAAGTTAAAATTTGAATATTTCATCACAATAAATATGAAGAAAAATAAAGTCAAACATTACTTTTAAAATTTCATTCAACTCTGGTGTTTAATATGTAATGGATGTGTAGATGTATTTTTACACTGTGTATATACGCATTTACATATTACTAAAAGCAGTTCTCATGTACTAGTTATTGTAAGTGATGACTTTGATGATTGAAGAGTCTTAAAATATATATTTTTTAGATGACAGAAAAAATTGTTTTTCAGCTTGAAAGTAATTTATCGAAGAAATAAAGTATTATTTAAAGCCTTCATTGATTATTACATATTTATTTTTTGTTATTACCAATTTATAGTGACATTTGTTAATGAAGTAATTCTCAATGAATTAGATATAAGTGGGTAAAAAATAAAACAACTATTGAAAGGATAGAATTAGGTAATTTTAGTAAATGTTTTGTACCATATAGTAGTTTGAAGAAGGATTTAAGCATTTCTCTTTGAGACCTTCGAATATTCTGAGAAATATTAATTATTGATTAGTTAAAATTTGTAGATTATAAATTCATATTTATATTATATATGATATCATTATCCTTATCGTTTTGGTAAGAAAAAAAAATTAAATTTCTCCTCTGGTTTCTTTAATACATTTATTAAGTATTATGTTATAAAATGAAAATATATTAGTAGAGAACTTTTCGATTTTCAAGTGTCAACTGCAAATGGCATGTAAGAAAACTGTCAAAAGATTAAAGCCGAATTGAGGGAGAGAAAAGGGTATTGAGTGTATGTGTATTTATATGTAGAGATGTAGTAGATTATATGAGAGAGTTATTTATTTATTTGAAAACTCATCTTTTACATAAGCTTTTAAATAAACACGTCCTTCTGATCGCCCACATGTCTAAGGTACGCAAATAAGAGATATGATTTTTGCTTTAATATATATGTTCCATATTATTTTTTTTCATTTGTTCTCTAGTCAATGCTTTCATTAACTTCCACTTTTCGTGCCTCCGTGACATTGATGTAGATCCTGTAATTTGCGGCTGCTTCTTTTGGCATCTTCTGGGAGGTCTTGATCCGATGTAGACCAATCATTGTGATTTTGCATTTATTCGTTTTTTTCCTTCATTTTCTTTCTTGAAACAATCCTAAATTTGAAGTAGTTTTTAGAAATTTTTAAATCACTAGAAAAAATTGTGATATTTAACTATAATTTTAATTTTGGAGTTTTATGTTTTTATTGGAATTTTTTTTCGTTTAATAATCAGAGGATTTTTTATATTCTATGATTCTGTTTTTCTGATTCTTTTTCCTGCTTTATATTAGTTCAATAGAAATTTTCAGATAAATATTTGCTCTAATTATGTAATGATAAAGTAAAGTGTTTTCTGTAACTGAGAAAAAATTATTTAACTCCATAATTTATTTAGCTTAGAAGCAACTGAAATAAAAATTATATCATCATCTTTAATTGAAATTTTTCTGGTGTTAAATCTATTTGGTTATACCATGTGTTTACCACATTTAATGTTTGTAATTTTGTTTTGTTTATTTTCAAGTAGTCTTAATCATCAAGTTCTTGTGATAACACTTGAAATAATTATTTGCCTATTTTTCCATTCCAGTTGAATTCCATGAATTAGTGCTATCATTGACCTTAAAAAATTTATTTTGAAGTTTCTGTGCTAGGATTTCGTCAGCTTTTTCAACCAGTTTGTATTTACTGATATATTAATTTATTGTATTAATTTTTCAATACCAGTCATAAGTAATGTTTAAATTACTTTTTGAGAATAAAATATAATAAAAATTTTTATTCTGATATACTTCAATAAATTTTCAGTCAAGCAAGTTTATCGGTTGCAATTTTGAAGGTAATATCGAAGAACTTCGAGGGTGGCCTGGGTAACTGAGTCGGTTAGTCCATCAACGGCTTATTACGAGCGCTCAGACTTAACTTTAAGGAGCAAAAAAAAGTGAAACTTCACCACTTGTCTCGAATCTTCTGTCAATACATACGTACGTGTTATCCTTTGACTTCAATTTAAATTCAATTAAAAATAGTTTCATCAACAAAACAAAATTTATACATGGAAAAAATACTCATAAAATTTAAGGAAAATTGAACGTCCGGAATTTTTGAGTATATATTTTTTTCTTAATTCGGAGTAATTTTTAAAAATGACTGAATGATAAAAAAATATATTTATACATTTTTTTCGTAGAAACATTGACGAGAAATAATGATCGTCTTCTTTTTCCAATAAGAGTTGAAACTTGAAAGTGAAGAAAACTAAGACCCGGTGGAATTTTTCTGTAAATTTATTGCTGTCAGCTAAACAAATATCCAGCAAAAGTTCTCAGTTCGCAGTAAGACAATAAATCATTTGAAATTTCTCACCGTTTTACAGCTGGCCTTTTGACTTTTAAGTGGACCAGATGAAAATATTTTTAAATATACTCTTGTGCGTAAATTTCATCTTAAAAGAAAAGAAAAGTTATATTGTATACAAGAAACGACTAAAAGAAGAGGAAAAAATTGACGTATGCCAGACATTAAAAAGTCATTGTACTCCAAAAAGATAATTTCAAATAATAAAAAAAAAAAAAATGGCAAAAAAAGAAAGGTTTCTGAAAACAATTGAGTGATTTATTTAAATGATATCTCAAATATTAGTTTTAAACATACATATTTTCATTCTAAATCATGAATAATATCATCGTAATTTAATAATTGTCTGCCTAAAGGTAATTGCAGCCTGAGGCTAAGTCTAGATTGGTCAATTTGGTAAAAAGGTTGCTCCTATGTTAGCTTTGTTTCTTTTCCACATCAAATTGCTTTCATCATTAGTTTTACTACAATAAAAAATTTTTTTTGTTTTGAATCATGAAATAAATAAATTTTTTTTGATAATTTCTATGCTCATTTTGATTTCATAAAAATAATTTATTGCAAAAAAAAAATTATTTAGGTAAAATAGAGTATTTACTATATTTAGATCAATGGAATTTGATACAATAAAATTTTTTTTTGTTTATAAAAATAATCATTTCATGTATCCATTTTCAACATTTGATTATCAACTCACGTCATTCATGTCTTATCTTTGTGCTTACGCACCAATAAATTAAAGACAAATCTAGGATACATATATAGTTATAACAGTTAAGATTTGCTTTATCAAGTAGCATTCCTATGATTAACATATATCTGATATTGTTATTTTGTCACTGAAGTAATAGAATAATATAATCATGCAAAGTGTTAAGTTGACACGTACGTAATGAATGTGAAATTCGAATCATTGCGCAAGAGATCTTTCTTAGACAAAAGAATTTTTTTCGTCATTCATTGTTAAATATGATTAATAATAAATATAAAGTAAACTCGAAATTGAATAATCTTTCTTCGCTGTTTCATTTTTAGAAACATTATAATATTTGTAATGATTTCAGAGTATAATTGCTATTGCTTATTGTTTAATTTCAATAAAAGTTATAGAAGAAATTTTGTCTTCCTAACAGTTGAATAAAATAAGAAGAGTTTTTAGTTGAGTATAAAAAATTTCCAAGACTACAAGATTGACTGATCACGAGAAGTTCTGGGGTATGACCAGTAAACTTAACCCTTACAAGTTAGTAGAACAATCCGTTTATACGCATTACAATTATAAATATGACATTGGGTCATGTTATACTATCAAGCTCATTGATATATCATCAGTTTACATATTGGTACATATGTACAAATATAAGACTCATATGATGGAAGTATAACTATTACTCACATATATTTAAATAATTAAAGTGTGAGTATTTATGTGAGTGCAATCAAACTGTAAAACCTTCTTCGTGTACTTCGGAATTGAACTGTAATTATACCATATCTGTAATTAATTACCACATGTATAATCTCAGTGATTTAATTCGTGTATGAATATCTTGGTGCTTTATTATATGTTATAATCGGTATTTTTTAACTAATCTCCTGGGCGAAGTAGAATTATCTGTATATAATTACATGAAATCACCTAAAATTCAATAGTAAACGTCTTTTTATGTACACAAATATCAATTCATTTAACGAGTTATTGGAATTTGATGAGTATCTAGGAAATAATAATAACAATAAACGATGGATAACGAGAACGTCGTGGCTTCGGGCAAAATAGAATATAACGCTTTCTGCGTAAAAGCTTTTCCGTAGGCAACACGACACGAAAAATATTAGTTTGCGTATAACTGTATGCGGAGAGTCTAGAGAGAGAGAGAGAGAGAGAGAGAGAGAGAGAGGGAGAGAGAATATTCACAGGGGTTGCAGATGTACGTGAGTATATAGATGTATATATACTGGTGGAAGGTCGGTAACGAGTTTGTGAGCTGAGTAGAGGAAACTCGCTGCCAAAACCCGCGACCCAGATACTGATCGACCCACAGACACGAACAAGCCTCAATTGCTCGACAGTGAAGTCGGTATTCCCTCTCTTTTGATGGATTCTCCCTACATGTTTCAACCCTCCTCTCTCTATCTCACACACTCTCTTTCGAGTCTTAGATGTAAGACTAGATGTACTTAGTCTATGTAAACAAATTATTATACTGATACCATCACTATTCTTCACTAGTATTCTCTCTAGTTGTGATACTTTTTTTTTATTTACTCTAGAAAATGTTGTTGTTGTTGTTTTTTTTTTTTTTTTCAATTTTCTACGTCGATATTTATTTTTGCTGTTTGAACGATGCATTTAATTTTTTAGTTATACAAAAAAAACATGATAAAATGAAAATTGCTGAAGAAATGATTTATTAGTCTGAGAGAAGTTAATTTATTTTTCTATTTTTTCTTAATAAATTAAATACAGCTGTGGTTAAACCGGAGTAAATACACTGATAAAATGATAATTATGTAATAAAGTGATAATAAAAAAACCAGTGATAATAAATTATCCAAACACTTTAATTTACAGTGTTATAAGCGAATAAATAATAAAGTTTTTAATATTTTATTATTTGTTTATTGGATATTATAAATAAAATAAAAATAAAAAATGTAACGGATAATGATGAAGTATTTTGAAATAATTGTTAACAATGAAAATAATGCACCAAAAGTGCACTGTTTGCAATTCTTATTCTCTTTATTCTCCAGTAATTTTTCACGTAGGCGTTTACATGTGCTTATATATTCTTTCCCTTTGTATTTTTATGTTGAGAATAATGTAAGACGTAAGGTTTGTCAGTGAACGATCGTATATCTGGTTTACGACTAGTCTTATATACTAACTTTTGAGACATAAACATAAACATTTTATTCATTAAAAAAATAAGATTAATTTTCTCCAAAATTATGTCATCACAATTTCGTTCTTTATGTCAAAGAAAGAAATTAAAACAATTAAATAGTGTACATATGACATTGATAGAAAATAGATTTGAATCTATTTGGTCAGTCAATCATCGTTATTTATCTTGACGTGAAACAAAGAGATATAAAAAGATGAGTAAAAAATTGAAATGTCATATCTTCATGCGGTCGTGCAATTTCATTTTCGCTTTAGCTTCTACTTTTATATATTTAAATGCATCATCTTAAAAACGATTTAGAGATGAGTTTGTCAGTTTCAAGATGACAGCACTGTGCATTAAAAGCGTTTAACTCATTTTAATAGCATATTATATATTTTTTATTTTTTAAAGGTAAATTTTGATGCGAGGTCTTTTACTATTATCTTTTTTTTTATATTAATTTCAAAGACCAACAGATGATATAAAAATGGTAAATATTTTCAATGTGATGGTGGTGATGAATATTATCGGAGAGAATTGAGTCATTACATCTTTAAAGGCAGTTTATGTTGTATTATAGGTAAAGACTATAAAAAGATAATTATAATCAGGCTTATCTATTATAGATGGCTTTATTGGTAAACCTTCTAAGTCGTTCTACGACACTTCAGAAAATTGTAAAAGAATAATTAAATTTATAAGTTTAAAAAAAAATGAATTCCAAATTCACGTGTAAGTAAAGGGGTGGTTTTGGTAATGAACAGGAAGTTGAAATTATTTTAGTAAAGATGAAGGAAAAAAAAAATTTTCTAGTCGAGTCAGTGAAAGTATTCTATAATGCAATTACCGGTGTCAATTCATTCGCTGTGACAGCAGCATAATTTAAGACAGAAACTAACTACCTTTAATGCTTTTTTTCCATAAAGTAAGATCATTTTTTTCCTTTATATTTTTATGCCCACCGACTGCTGAAAGAGTTAAAAGAATTCAAAAAGATAATTTAACGTGTGTACGTTCATAGTCATTTGTTAGAGCTCGGTCAAAGGAAATTGTAAGAGTAGACTAATAGAGGGATTTTGTCAAATCTTTTGAGCTTTGAAAAAAATTATTTTATTGTCAGCTTGAAATTATTAGTTAAATTAATTACCATATCATTTAAATATTTAATTAATTAATTTAAAAAATACTTACGTAGTATTTGTGACGTACAGACATTCTTTTTGATGTTTAAGATGATATTTTGTTATAAATATTTTTGCTTAATGAATAATTTTTATTATTGTCAATTATTTTTATTGAAATATTTTTTTAAAAAATTTATCTTTTTCATTTTTTTTTTCGTGAAATTTTTTTTTTCAGTCTTGATTGAAAATTTTATTGTCAAGCACATTTTTATTTCGTATTTTCTATTTAATAGATTGATGTTTATTTTTTATTTTTATTCTTCGCATGTAATAAAAAAATCCCTGGATGAGTTCGTTGAGCATTTTTTTATCTGTGAGTGAATAAATAATAAAAAAAATAAAATATGCAGAGTAAAGGTGTTTATGTTTAATTGCACCATTTCAAACTAATTAACATTGTGATCGAGATTATAAAAAGTATTTAAAGAAATCTTACTTAACAATAAGACTTAGTTTTGTGTTTGTAAGCTATATTGGTAGTATATATACACTAAATAACAGCCAGTTTCTATTATCCTTTAGGTTCTTGAGAAAAATAAAAAAATTTCTGTCTATGAAAATTATCTGATCAAATGAGGCAACATTTCATAGAAGTTATCCATTAAAAAAATTTATTTTATCGAAACTACTTGTAATAAAAATGAATAAACGATTCCATCTTAAAGAAAGAAAAATTTCCGATGTCAAACTCTTTAATTAAAGCAAATTTTAATTACTGAAAGTAGAAAAAAAATTGATCAACGAACGGTGAAAATTAGAGATAAAAATTTTCTATTTAGGTTTTTGAAGAATTAAAAAGAAATTTTAATCATTCTAAAAATACTTTTAGATATATTTAGAAGATTAAAAATGTATTCGGAGAAGACAATAAATAAAAAAAAAATGGCACACTGGTAGCAACTATCATAATTGTTTATTTAAGCATAAGTTTAACGAGAAAATAGCGTCACTGTGAATTTACGATTTGTGATTCTATGCTTGTACTAACGCGTTACACGCATTATTATTCATATGTCTGACCGGTAAATCGCATGCTCACTTTCTTATTGCAGACATCCGTAGTGTCCCGAGGATATAAATAAGTATATATAGTTTCAAGCGTGGGTTAGAATAATGCAACGATTGTAATACCAAATTCCGGAATCACGGTGACAATTTAACATTATTTAACTCAACACTAAATATCATCATTTTTTTTTTTAAATAATCACATTGTTTTAGCGCTTTTTGTTGTTTATCCTATTCACTTAGATTATCATATTTGAAATAATTTTTTTGTCGATAAATGAAATGATTATTTTACGTTAAAGATGATGATTTTTAATAAAAGGTATTTTTTTTTTTTTATTAAAAAATCCTGTTGTCTGCATCAATGACTATCAGTCGATCGTTTGTATGCAACATCTGAGATTTATTCATTTGTAAAAATCGCAGCATTCGAAAAAATTAAATTTTGTTGCTATGAGACTTGACTGTTCTATCGAGAGTTTAATCTTGAATGTAGACCATTTTCTCCGGATTTTCCACTTTTCCACTAAAACACTGTGTAATACTCAAAATGAACGATTTCTTTTTTCATCCCAAAACAAATCTGTAGTTATTCCTTAAAATTTAACCATTTATTGACTCCCTCAAAAAAAATAGAAAGAAATAAATTATTTCCAACCCTATTTTTACGGACTTCTTTATCTTTTACACATTTTAAAGTCAATCATTTTGGTGCAATAAAACAATGAAGCCAAATAAAAATAATAATAAATAAATAATGGCTGTTAAATAGGTTATTAATATTGTAAAAAGTAAAAGTAAAATAAAAAGGGAATAATTTGAAATGACAAAAGAAGGTTTATTTGATGTGGCTCAAAAGTGCATGAAGAAAAAAAGAAAGTGCAATAATCTCACGGGGACGTTGGGGTCGCCCGATATTTAGTTTAGACCCCACGTTGAATCGCGAGCAACTGATACGACCCCGTGTATATCTCCTCGATGCTCCCGTTGGCTGGTAAGTGCGCGACACCCTGCGCAAAACTACCCCTTGCATCGTTCATTCTACCCCTCTACTTAGTCTCCTACAGTGAATGTATATATATATATAGTGTACGTTATGAGTATCAGGAAAATACTGTTGGATACTTTGATCTTCCTAATAATTTATTCTGATATTGAATTTTATTTTAATATTTTAATCTCGCTATTCATAACAAGAATAATTATTCTTACCACACGAATGACCATTATTATTATTTAATATTTTTGGACTTTAGTGTTGAAATGTTTAATTTGTTACAAAGTATTCATTTTTCGTTTTTGCTACTTTTCCATAAAAGTAAAATTTTTAATTTTGTTTTTAGATTTAATAAAAGCATTTGTAATAAAAATTATTTAATAATGTATTTAGTGAATAGATTTAAAAAAATTATTAATTATTAAAAACATTTATCATAAAATAATAAATATTATTATGTCTTTTAAAAGAAATATAAAAAGGTGAAGTGAATGTAAAAAATATAAAAGTGAAATGAGAAAAGTTGAAAATTTTTAATTTAAAAAATGCAAGTTTAAAACAGTTGAAACTTGTCGACAACTTCTTCAGCTAATGCTTAGGTATCCAAACTAGTTATTCTATTTAATTGAAGGGAAAAATTATTTCATAATAGCTATCTTAATTAAACTTATTAGTTACAGTCTGTTACAATTTTTTCCAAGCAATTAAAAAACTAAAAACTAAAATTTATCAAATTTTTTTTCATCCAGACTTTTAATTCCCCTTCACTTCTTTAAGCATCTATCAAATAACAGAATTTTAATAATTCTCAATAGTACATCAAAATTCATTAAAATTATTTCTAATTGTATTTCACACAATTTTTGTCCTCGCCTAGATAATTATTCAATTTATTTTTTATTATTATTTCGCTCATATTCTTCGGTTGGGCTTTTTCATATCTCTTTCCAAGATCGATCATTCATACATTGCAAATCCTGAAAACCCCAAGTGTTTACTAATAAAATGTTTAAAGTTTTTAATAATTAAACACTTAAGTGTTTACAATGTTGAACACCATAAAAAAACTATAGCATTTTTTTAAATGGCAAGGAACGTTTAAAATTCGTCTACAAAATTACCATAGTCCGTTTATGATTATTAACATTGCAAACACTTTAAGTGTTTAATTGCTAAACACTTGGATTTGCAGTGTAAAGAGTCAAATAAAAGAAAAATATTGTAACTAGTAGAGATTGTCTTTTCAAAAAAATATTTAAAATAAAATCAGTTAAATTAAACTGCTAGAGACTATTTATTATTGCCGTCAAATTATTTCTAAAGAACTGAGAAATAGTTAAGGTGAATATCGATTATTGGAAATAATAACGTCAATGCTCCAGCGGGAAAAGGTTACAGGTCGTTCGTCAATAATTGCAGTTGTATCATCACTGATAGCATTGGAGAAAGTGCACAGGCGCTATTGCCTTTTAGCGAAAAAAAATTTCTTTTTTTTTATCAAAAACTTTCGTTTGTCAATTCCTTTTTTAATCTACTCTTTAACTTAAACAACCTTTTCATTCCTTTATTTTATTATTTTTTCTATAAAAAAAAAAATACGAAATTCCTTAACGAACTCAATCTAAAGTAATAATAGTTAAAGGATAGAAAATTTTTTAAAATTTTTCATCAACTTTAAGAGAAACATGAAAGTTCTAGAAAAAATATTACTTAGTTTAAAAATCATACATAATTCATTAGAATATATTTATGTTAATATTTAATAAAAAAATTAGTATTCGTATTTATTAAAAGAAAAAATAAACAGCTGAGGTCATTGAGTGATTCTATAAATATAAATAAAGGGCAACTGAAATTCAGCGAATTCGCAGACGTAAAGAATTCGCGCGAGTGGAATAGAAAAATATGTTAGACGACAGGCATCTCGTCGCCTTAGTGATGTCGATGTTTCGTTGACTAGACTGGAAGTGAGTATAAGAGAAACAAAATACTTCCAGCTGGTACGTTCGATAACCCCGTGCACACTGAGGTCATTGGATTTCGTGCCCTTGGCCTCCTATGCTATACATAATTTTCATTACTTCTATTATATAAACAATTACTCAATTAATATTTGTTTATATTATTAGATGACATATCAAGACAATTTATTGAGAATTATTTTGTTTTCTTTTATGATGTTGTATTTAATAATCAAAACCAAGATCAATGCATTATCAGATTATTATGCTGAACGGTAATGTGATTAAAAAATATAAATCCATGACTTAAATGACGCACGGGACGTTTAATTCGATACGGAGTAAACTGGACATATCATTGGAAGTACATATCTTCGTCACGTGTACGACTTGTTCGTGCAGATAAACGTATAATTGCTTTGTTGTAATGCGAAATGGTTGTATATTCGCTTGGTGTTTGTGTTTCAAGTGAGAGAAACATTGGATGCGACAGTGCAGCTCTAACATCCAAATCCATACGGCCTTGATTCATCCAATGCAGCTGACAATGCACCATTTTATTGTCAACATACATACACATATCCATACATCACTGTTCAAAAAATTTTAGAGATCATTTCAGTATGTTTCCCAATTTTTTACTCACTTTTACATGCTGACTATTTTTGTTTTTTCGGGAATAAAATATTTTTCGAGCGGAAATTAAAGTAAATTAATAAAGTTCATTCATTGGCAGCATCATTATGATATTTTACTATCGGAAATTATGTGAGTAATAAATAAAAAAACTTCGAGACTGAAATTATCGAACATAAAACTGTCGAAAGGTGTCGGCTTTGGTTTATAATTAAGAAGTTTGTCATTTGAGATGAAATAAAAAAGGCTTTGAAGGGTTTATGACATGATCCAAGTGATTAATAATTCATATATCTGATTCGCACTCGTGGCGATACCCTAATATTATAGATGGTCAGATGCTCTTTCGCTATATGAATATTCAACATAATTCACACGCTGTTTCAACCTTTCTCTTTTCTTCTCTTTCACTTTTATACATGCATACATACCTTTTTTGTTCACTTCTGTATTCATTCTAGATTCTCTCATTAAATAATTAACTTTTACACATAAATTTCATTTGATAACATTCCCTATATTATAGAGATTAAAATTGAGCGATTATTGAAGCAAAAGGTTTTTTGATCATATTTTTTATAAATATAATAATTTGATAAAATTTAATAAATATTTCAATTTCATTTTAGGGGTCCAGCGAACAGTTCACGTTCTCCATAATTCAGAACAACCAGCATCAGTATTTGCTATTCTGGAGTCGGGAACCAAAGTAGTACCTCTCATCGCTGATGGATTGTTTGATTTACTAATGCTGAAGATCGCCTCTATTTATACAAGCAAAAAACAAACGAAAATTGAATCGAAAGGTCCCAGATTTGAAATTGGAGATTTTTGTGTTAAACTTGGAAGTGTTACCATGAGCCAAAATTTCAAGGGAGTTCTTGTTGAGGTACATAATATTTTTTTTGATTTATACAATCTATGACTAAGCAATTAGATTTATTGATAGAAAGATAGATATTGTAATGACTAGAAAAAAAATTTAATAGTATTTTTCTATTTTATTCATGATTTATAAAGTCACTATTTATTATTACAGCCATAGAAGTAATTTAAACTTGGATTATTGCGAATCTAATTCCACATAGGAATAAGGTTTAATGAAAATTTATAGCAATGACAAGAATAATACTTAAAGAATAATTGAAGAGATCGAACTGAAAAAGCGAGTCCCCATAGTCTAATTTATTTGGCTGAACATGGACAATATGTTGTAAAACTGGTGTTTTCTTTCTAGGTCGAGTACAGACCTTGCGTAGTACCGGGAAGTGCCTGGGAACTCATGAGAGAATTTCTTCAGGGATTCTTGGGATCAGCGGTGTCAAACCAACCTCCACAATATCTACAGGTAACTCTTTAATTAATTCCATAAATATTAATTAATGAAAAAAATTCAGCTTCATAAGTTCTTTATGTATCTATTATAGAAAACTTTATGTTATTTTCAACTTTGTAGTATTAATTATTTTTTTATAGAATCGGATGAATGATATTTATCAACCCCTAGATACTATTCAACAATATTTGGAACATTTTGGTCAATACAGGAAAGCTACTGGTGTTATATAGAATAAAAAACTATACATTAATCAATTGTTTAACAGATCTCATAATATTATTGTATATGTTGAATTAAATAAAGAAATTATTGATTGATAAATAAAGTAATAAATTAGCACTTTAGAATAGCGTTAATAACAACAATAAAAAGTTTTTTTTTTCGAATAATATTTGTTTGAAATATTTTTGCTCTACAAATGAATAAATAAATTCGAATATTGAAATAAAAATGAGAAAAATTAAATATTAAATGCAAAATAAAGATACGTAATATAAATATGGGTGATAGAAACCAGGATTAAAGATATGTTTTGGACAGTCAGATAATAAGTAATCAAGTATTAAATATATGTTTACAAATGATTCCTTAGTTTATAAGGTATAAATGTCTTTTATCAATTTTATAATAAATTAATTTTTTTAATTGTTGTTAATCTCTATAACTTAAAATTATTTTTAATATACCGAATATTTATTCGCTTAACTACGCTTCATCCTCATTACATAACATGTTTGGAATGCCATCGTTAATGGGAAATTTACGTCCTGATTCAGGACAAAGCAGATCTCCACTTATCACTTCTACTTCTAATAAAACATGATGGACCTTTTTCAGAAATTCTTCATTATTTTCAAAATCTTGAATTAATGATTCTGGTAAACCATTTACATGTCCTATCTATAAAGAGAAGTGATTATAAGAATTATATTATATAAAAGAGAATAATAAATTGACTTACACTATCAGCAGCTTTCCATAAAGTATTCCAGTCTAATTTTGGAATAATACGAGCAATAAATTCAGAACTGAAATCAACTTGTGACACCTTTATATCAGTGGCCTGGTAAAAATTATAAAAAAAAAAAAAAAACTTCAATCCATAAACACGTGTCACCATGTGTAAATAATCTTTAAAATTAAATTCATTGCTCACCACAATTCCCAGAGGATAACCTACGTTAACTCCTTTCAAACATTTAGACGTCAGCATATTATGGGTCAATAGTTTCATATTTAGACAATTTTACTGAAATAAATACGAAAACAAAATCCAAATATCACTTATTTCTATAAGATAATACAAAAGATAGAGGTTACTTTTAAATAAATTTGATAAAAAAAAATAATACAACATCAAACTTTTCACTTACAATTGTTAGATACGATTAATTAGTAATTATTATCTCTTTGGAGGAGTTAATTTTTGCAAAAATACAGAAAATTATTAAAACTTTAAATCAATCAAACAAAATATCTTTACTTGTACTGTATCACAATTTTGAGTATACATATCATTAGAATAAGTATCATTGATGATTACTATAATCTACTGATGATAAAGAATAAAATAGATATTTTTCGAAATAATATTTTCTTCTTTACCATCAGCAAATCAAATGAATGTTCCATATTTTTTGCTGAAATAATTTCCTATAAATGAAAATATATTTTTTACGCGTGCTCTTGAAAACATAACCAATTTGTTTATTTATATATATGTCAAATAATACTGATTTTTAATCATGAAAAAAATAAAAATTCCAACATGGATTTTTCTCGGCAGTGTTACTTGTACCGGAATTGGAGCAGCTTTTATATTTAGGTAAACACTTTAATCATTAAATTAATATTTTGTTAAAATTAAATAACGTTTTATTGCTAAATTATTAAACTTATAATAAAATTATTTTATTAAATTCAATCAGAGATAAATTAGGAGGTGGATCAGCAAGAGGATGCGACAAGTATGAAGGCAAAGAGAAGCTGGAAGGCAAAGTTGTCATAGTTACGGGTGCAAATTCAGGTATTGGCAAAGAAGTTGTTCGTGATTTAGCTGAGAGACAAGCTAAAGTGGTAATGGCATGTAGAGACTTAATAAGTTGTGAAGAGGTAAAACATAATTACGCTATAATTAATTTTTTTCATTGATAATCATATTTGTAACATTATAATTATTACTAAGGCTCGTATGAAAATAGTACTTGAGACTAAAAATAAATATATTTATTGCCGGAAATGTGATCTATCATCACAAGCAAATATCAGAGAGTTTGTCAACAAATTTAAATCCGGTAAGATAAATTTATTTTTAGGCAATTCTTGATAAACTATTGTGCTTACTACTAGGATTGATCATTTTCATAGAACATAAACGATTAGACATCTTAATCAACAATGCAGGAATAATGAGGTGCCCTCTTAATGTCACCAAAGATGGAATTGAAACACAACTAGGTGTTAATCACATGGGTCATTTTTTACTCACTAATCTCTTGTTAGATCGTTTAAAACAATCAGCGCCAGCCAGAGTAATAAATGTTTCTAGTGCCGCCCATATATCTGGAAAAATAAAAGTTGATGATTTGAACAGCGTAAATAGTTATGATCCTGCTGATGCCTATGCACAAAGTAAACTTGCTATCATTCTTTTCACAAGAGAATTAGCCAAACGACTAGAAGGTATGCTTCAAAATCAATTTAAAACCAATTTGGGTATTACTAAGCTTTAAATAAATTCAATTATGAATTGTAATATCTTAGGAACTGGAGTGACAGTCAATGCAGTGCATCCAGGTGTTGTTGACACACAAATAACCCGACACATGGCATTTTCTAAAAGTAAACTAGCAAAACCATTTGTTAAACCATTTTTATGGCTTTTAACTAAGACTCCTGTTCAAGGTGCTCAACCGATATTGAAACTAGCTTTAGATCCATCTCTGGAGAAAGTTACTGGATCTTATTTTAGGTGAAGTTGATCATTGACATTGAAACATTATATCATAAAATTCGTTTATTTAATTTATTTGTTTTTAATAGTGAGTTTTCACAAACTGACCCATCCGTAGAAGCACAAAATGATGTTTTAGCTAAATGGCTTTGGGTTACCAGTGAAAAGTGGACCAAGCTTGAAGTAAGTTAATCGACGACACTTCGATATTATCACTAAATCATTTTTGAGTAATAATTAAAATATTTTATGTTATTTAAAGAATAGTTGATAAATGATGATTCCTAATTAAATGATTTATTAATCTAATATAAACTTTAATATTTAATTTGTGAGAAATTTGACTAAAAAATTGTCACTATCATCAACAGCATCTTCATTAAAAAATAAAGAAGAAATAGTATCGTTAGAGATAAAGTCTAAATCAACTACTCTATAAAATATTAATAGAAGTCAAAAGAAATTTGGTACTGGTATACAATTATCGAAAAAAAAAATAGTTGATAAATCTGAAATTAAATCTTCTGAATATACTGTTTCTATAAAATATCCAGTGACATATGATAAACACTTGAATTTCATCTTTTCTCATTTGAAGCCATCTCCATCCCCTTTACTGTCTTATAATGAATCTAAATCACATACATCTGTAACACAGAAAATTCCACCATCTGTTCCTATGTTTATCATTACTGATCGTATTTCTGAATCTATGCCAACTCCAATACCAAAATTATCAAATAAAAATACTGTAGTAGAGAGTCTAAAATCAGTTTTTATTTCTGGAGACAAATACTCACATGTTCTAGAAAAAACTTCAGTTGAGAGTAAAAAATCAATAAAAACTTTCTGTAAAGAACCTTCACCACTTAAAGAAAAACTTTTAAATATTGATAATATTATAAGTCCTACGACGAATTACATTGATGGAAAGGAAATAGTTGTCACAAAACATGAGCGGAGGCATGAAAATATAGATAAAACAGAGGTAAGAATAAATTTTTGTTACATAATTTTAGATGTTTGTTTTTATTTAAAATTCAATAAATCTCATTAAAAAAAATATTTTTTTTTAAAAATGATATTTAATACATTTTTATAGCTGAAAGTAATAAATTAATTCTATATGTATAATTACAGATAACTTCAACTACATCTTAGATTAGGTTATACGACTTCAACAGTGATTGAAGATGTTGTTGTGGACTATTCAATATATTTGACAACAATTGCAAAAAAAAAAAGCATTTTATTTCCAATTGAAAAACCGAGAACAATAATGATGGTTGATAATGAAATTAATTTTTTTTTAAATCGTTGACATTTGTATTTGATTCCATTTTAGAAATCATGATTAGATTTATTCGTATTTGTTATTTTTTGTGAATCAATGACCGAATTGGCATGAGCTTTAAAAGTAACTCTCTCTCCGAATATTCAAAAATTTATTGCAAGTAAATAAATGATTAGATGAAATGTCTTGCATTTTATATTCAAAATTTCTTGTATTTATTATCAGTAAAATCTCTGCATATTATGGAATCAAATTGAAAAAAAAATTTTTATACCTCAAGTTCTGATTTTTTCTCGCAAAAATCGAGCAGCTCTACATTTTTTCTTATCGACCCGACCAACTACTCCATACTGACTTAATAATATTCTCAGACGTTCAATTTGTTCTACTTTTGATCCAGATCTAATGCAATCCTTAATCACCGAGTCATCAATGCCTGTGAGTTTACAGTATTTAATTAAATTTCTTAATTTATCATCTGAATTCAAGGCTTGAATTACCTCCTTTTCACATGTAGGGCAGATCATACCACGTTCTGGAGTTTTATAGAATATTTCTGGCGTTGGTGGACGGGATAGATCCGGAGAAGACTGATGAGATGATTGCGCTACTGGTAGACAGCATAGATCCGGAGAAGATTGACGAGATGATTGGGCTATTCGTGGATGGGATAGGTCCGGAGATGGCTGACCCAATATTTCTGAAGATAGTGGACGTACTAATTCTGGAGTTGGTGGACCCAATACTTCACACGATGGCACATACAAAAAGTCTGGAGTTGGAGGACAAGATTTTCTTGCAGATGAACGACGCGATGATACTGACGTTCGTAGCCAATGTATTTCTGTTTCAGGTTTAGTTTGGTGCTCTTCTTCATTATAAATAACATTGTTACACTGGCATGAAACATCGTGAGCTTCCTCCTGCCTATCTTGATTAATGGGCGCAGGTTCACTTCTGGATAATAAAAGCTGTTCTACTTGACCCCGCAGTTCTTCGACTTCTCCTTGTAAATCATGGTTCTTGCGATTTAGAAGCTCATTTTCTTCATCTTCTACCTGTCTTTTTAAATGATTTATTTCTTGGTCTCAATCAGATACTATTTCTGAAGTACATTGTACCTGATTTTCTAACTCCGATATTTTGTTTGTTTTTTCATCCATTCTCTCTTGTAAGACCAAATATTCATGTTGAATATTGCATGTAATTCTTTCTAGTTGGTCGTCGAAGTTGGTATTGAATTGATTTTTGAGTTGATTAATTTCATCCACGGATTCTTTATACTGTATTCTACAGTGATCTCTGGACATTTTTATTATATCGCACTCTGCATTCAAACTATGATATGCAAGCAGGTTTTTATCTACTTCGGATCTCAAAGAATTAATTTCTGATTTTAATGAAGCATTATTCATCTTTTGAGACTCTAAGCGTTCTTCTAAATTTTTTTGAGTAACATCCCAATTTTTCCTCGCATTTTCTACCGATTTTACACAGAATTCGTAGACTGCCATCACGTCTTTATGACCACATGCAATGACAAGTTTCAATTGGTCTATATGTTTTTCTAATTCTTCAATTTTTTTTTCCTTTTCTTCCAGAATGTTTACCATGGTAGTCTGAAACATTAATTGAAATAAATATTTGTTGAAAAATTACCGACATAATTTCACGCATTGTCTACGAATAGATATATCTTTATCATTCATTAAAATTTCAAATTAAATTCCGTTCCCAACTTATACTATCTGACCAATTTACCACTAAATGAAGCATTTGATTATTTTTTCGATAATAGAAAAGATTATTAATTAATAAATATATTAAAACATTAGTTAATAGTAGATTACATTTGAATATTCCGCTTTATTCTATCTTCAATTTCTGCCATATGATAGCAGCACCAACTAGTCAGTGAAAATTCTTTTATTTGAAAATAATTTGTAGAATTAATAAATTTATTGAATCAATTGTGTGTTAGTATATTTTAATTTAGTTAGAATATACATAATTTCTAATCATTTCATAAATAAAAATGATTTTTTTAAAATTACTTAAAATTCTATTGAAACAAATTTACTGAATGAACTTCAATAAATTAATTAATAATACCTGAAAAAGTTACTCAAATAATTTTATTTCAACTGTCAACTAGATGTTGAGACATAAAATAATAACAAGCTATACATTTTACAAATAAATAATTCAATTAATAAATTAATTTGCTTGATTTTTTGAAAATTATATAATTATAATTAAATTTATAAAACACGAGATCTATAAGTGTTACAATGCAATAATACCAGTGAACTTTGATGCGTATATCTATGTGGTGGGACGATTACTCTTTCTCCGGTTCGACAATACAAATCTTTACTAACCTCAAATCACTTCAAATTTTTATCGTCAAACTGAAATTTTTATTTGTTGTTCTCTATAAGATAATACAAAAGATAGAGGTTACTTTTAAATAAATTTGATAAAAAAAAATAATACAACATCAAACTTTTCACTTATAATTGTTAGATACGATTAATTAGTAATTATTATCTCTTTGGAGGAGTTAATTTTTGCAAAAATACAGAAAATTATTAAAACTTTAAATCAATCAAACAAAATATCTTTACTTGTACTGTATCACAATTTTGAGTATACATATCATTAGAATAAGTATCATTGATGATTACTATAATCTACTGATGATAAAGAATAAAATAGATATTTTTCGAAATAATATTTTCTTCTTTACCATCAGCAAATCAAATGAATGTTCCATATTTTTTGCTGAAATAATTTCCTATAAATGAAAATATATTTTTTACGCGTGCTCTTGAAAACATAACCAATTTGTTTATTTATATATATGTCAAATAATACTGATTTTTAATCATGAAAAAAATAAAAATTCCAACATGGATTTTTCTCGGCAGTGTTACTTGTACCGGAATTGGAGCTTTATGCGAGACTGAGAATGTGACGTCAGTTATCAGTCTGAAGTTAAATGCTGAAGAACACAAAAATTAAGTAAATTATTTTTTTTATGATTTGTGAGTTTTTGACAACAACAAATAAGTATTGTTTTATATTTTACAGGTTTTTGTAACACAGAAGTGTTTTAATTTAACAATGAATACAAAATATATTTCTACAGATGAATTGGTAAAAAAACATGTGATAACTCATGGAAGTGTCTCGAATAAACCAGTAGAAGGTTCAATTGTTCATTTATTTATTGAAGATCTCGAAATTTCAAACAAAACTGATCTTAATGAATTTCACAGTGAAATATTAAATGGTAAATCAAATGTGATAATTACTATCGATGAAACTCTCTTAGAAATTGACCGGCAAATTGAGAGAGCTGTCAAGTGGATGGGAGAAAATGAAACAGCCGTCATAAGCATTACACTACCGAGTTTATTTCCAAAAAGAGATAAATATAGTGGGTCGATTCAATTTAAAGCAACTTTAACTAAAATTGAACCTTTTAAGCCAATTTGGGAATGGACACCTGAAGAAAAATATGAAAGAGCAGCTAAATATAAAGAAATGGCAGTCGAACTTGTTCGTCAAAATAGAATCAGAGATGCTTTCAATAGATTTAGTAAAGCAATTAAGATTATTATTTCCTTGGAACCTATTGATGATTTAGAATTGGACAGTGCTTTGTACATGAATCTCTACAAATTACGTACTAGTATTTATAACAATATGGCAATATGTCAATTAAAGTTTAATAATTATGATCATACAATTAATTTATGTACAAAGGTTCTTAATCGAGACAAAAATAATGTTAAAGCTATGTATCGACGTGGATGTGCATTTGGAGGCAATAAACATGTAGAAAAGGCGCTGAAAGATTTTGAAAGAGTAGTCCATGTGGAACCAACTAATTTTGCAGCTAGAGAGAAATTGAAGATTTACAGTGAATTATGGTCTGGGGCTAAGAAACGTAGTGATGAATTACTTAAGAAAATGTTTCCCATATAATTTTGTATCAATTTGAAATAAAATGAAAAAATTAAAACAATGACTTGCTTACTTTACTTATATGATTACTCTCAATTCATTGAATTACAACTGCGATAAATGGAAAAATACGTATTTATTGTTACATACTCATATTTAAGATATATTACTTACACCACAATGTTTCAGTTTCTATCATATTTTTAAACATAATTTTACTTATTTTATTTGCGTTTAAAAGTTGTTTACAGAACTATAATAAACAGATTTTTTTTTATTTTTATTTTTAATCAACAGTACGTACAATAATATTAAATTTCTAAGTATCTCGAGGAAAAGAAATTATTTTTAAAGATTATTACAATATAATTTATAAATAATTTTCTAATGTACAAGAACATTTTTTTAAAATATAATGATGGCATCTGATTTATGTCAAAATATTTGTACAATAACGAACAAAATTATCTTGTTTATATGAATCATTAATAATGTTATTCAATATATAAATAATTATAATTCTTAAACATTTTCGATCTTTTTCCCAATTAGTAAATAATTTCAGCCAATTTTGAACAATATTTCTGATGAATTATGAGCTATTGGCAAGACTTCGAACATTGATAAAATTAATAATGATATAAAATGAGTAATTATAAATATTATTCAATATAACAAAAAAAATCTTGTGTATGTTATTGAATCTATTAATATTTTTGTATAATTACTTTTATTATTGCAATCAATTCAGATATGAAAATTTCATGATAATGAAAGTTATTGAATGAATTCTGTGTTCATTACACAATCATTGTACTAAAATTTTTATAAGATTTAGTATTCATTTAAAATTTTTAAATACGAAAAAGAACAAACCCTTTTGTAAATTTTTTTTACGAATAAAAATATTGTTTTTTTGAATTTTAATTGAACTAAATGTCTTCTTTTATTAGATAATAATCAAGTTATGAATTATGTTCATGGAATAATAAATATATGCTCTAACATTACTATTTGTTTCTCGATAAACAATACTCAGATGCAATGTAAGAAATATAACATATACGTATTGTATTATGTATAAATCAACGATAGATGATTTTTTTATCGAAAGATAACAGTAAAAGAGTGAGACATATTTAGTGGCCTCAGAAAAATTTTACTAAAAAATTTTATCACAAAACTCACGATTAAAAAAGTTGTTTTGATTCATAACTTAAACTATTAATGTAAAAAAATTTACTACAATGTTTTAATCTTTCCATTAGCAGCATCCATTGTCAGTGTTGAGTTAGTCGCCATCTCTGCAGCCTGTGCGACTGCTGCTGACACTGATTGTTCCACAAATTGATGATAGATTGGTTTCAAAATCTGCAGAAAAACAATTTTGATGAAATAATATTATTTCTTCAATAATCACTAAGAATAAAATTTTATTCTTAGTGTCTCGAAAAATCTTTATTACTTTAGAAATAATTTTCACTATGAATTTTTGTTCGAGCTAACATACATTAAAATTAAAGAATCAAGAGATATTTCTCGAAAACTAATCCTTGCTTGCGTCATCAATCAGATCCATACCTTTATTGTGCTGTAATTCCTCAAGCACTCGAGATATTGGAGCAGGATAAAGTAAAGTAAAAAAAAAATAAATAATATTTATAAAAAATATTTGATCAAACCAAAGTTATTAAAGAGAAATATTAAATGGTAGAATAAAACAGAAATGATTTGTTAAATAAAACCAATCAAAATGTAATAAAATATCGTGTAAAATTAGGAATAAAGAAGCGTGAGATCAGATGTAACCATGTTTATGAAAGTGAGTGTAGACGACAGTGTAAGTAGGAACAGCTGCGAGTGTGAGGAAAAATGACAGGACAAGATATCGAATTTTATGAATGAGATGAGCGCATAGCCAGGCCTGTTGAAATAGAGAAAAAATACTAGGTATTAGTCGAGTTTTTGACATCCTACAGTTATTGAATTTTTTTATTAAAATACTTTTGGAGCATGGCATTAGTGCTGGGTTTTAATTCGATAAATATCATCGAAACTTACATTCTCCCAAATTTGAGTTGCTAAATTGTCTATTTGTACACCAATTTCTCGAAATTCTCCTTTGTATCTATTTCCAAATCACACATAATAATTTCAATTAATGAAAAAAAGTTTTTATGGATAATTTTTTAGCTAAAAGAAATTGAAAAAATACTCCACCTAATGTATGCCCAGAAAGCCAGGGTAAGAAGTGCAGAACCCATGATAATATTACAAATATTAGCTAATGCATAAAGTCCTATCAGACCAAAGAGACCGGAAAAGAGATACGTCGTAACAGCAATGACAAAAAACACAGCTGGAGTTCGTGCAGCTTTAAAAATATTTTTGCTTTCATTGTGTGCTTTAAATTGGAGAAAACTCTCATTCATATCCTGTAAAAAAGAAAAAAAAATCATTTTAGTTGATGAAAAATATTTGGAAGTTAAAATAAAATTGATTAAATAAATTTTTAGACTTTCAAGTTTTAAAGATAACAATCATATTTTATAATTTAATACCTTAATGAGTCTTTCCATATAAACTTGACTAAATTCGTCACCTCCCATTTTGCGTTTGTTAGTAAATTGGTGTAGTGCTTTGTCAACACAACGTTGATGTTCAGATTCTAGATGTGCAGTCGCTAAAAATGGTTTACTACCACCGCAAACACACTCCATCATTTGTAGATACAGATCTTTAGCTTCCGCCACAGCGGACAAGTTATTGGCTTCTGCTGTAGCCACCAACATACTTTTTGGCTCTGGCAATTCATCCCCTTTGTAAATTCTAATATAACTTTTAAAATACTCCAATAAATTACGTGCTCGTACTGTTTGGCCGTTTATTTTCTTTGTGACTAAATTTTCCGGTGCAAGAAGTGCAGGAATGAGATCTTTTAACTGTTGTTTGAATTCTTTTTCAATTTCTGACAAACGGCCATCAAATTTGGGATTTGTAGCAATCCTTAAACCAGGATGTGGCATCAGGAAACATGATATATCAGAGAAACATGAGGTAATGTGTTTTCGTAGACTTTGAAGCTCTGGATGTTGTCTATCTGAAATTTCTAGCCTTCTTTTAAGAATTTTTCGACCACCGTCAGCACCATATGGTGCTTCATAAGGATAACTCCAATCTCTTACGAGGAATTGGAGTCGTTGGAAAGGTACAGATCCAGATTTTTCTAATGCTAATCGACCGTATTCAGTAAAGAGTTGTAAATGTTGCAGATCATCTTCCTGAATATTTTGAGAAAGATTGTAAATTTGAACGGATGATAGCATGGTGCTTAAAGCAAACACTGTAGCACAATCTCTGACAGTTGATTGGCTGTCGAAAGCTCCTTGTGTGTCCATTAGAATAATGGCAACCTTTTCTCCATTTGGCAAAGTACAAGGAAATACTTTAGACCACATGAGGATTCCTGTTGTGTCTCTTTCGGATCCGCCTCGCCACGAAAAGCCACTTAATGGTTCATTTTCATCTCCCAACCATGAATCATTTTTTTCTTCTTTTAAATACTGCAAGTTAATAATCATTTTAAATATTATTCATTCAATTTTTGATATAAATGAATTGCTTTCTTACCCTAGATGCCATATAACGCAAGAAAAAATCCAAAAGGAAACTTTTGCCTTTTCTAAAAGCACCAGCTACTGATACAACAACAACACTACGATCTTTGACATCATCTTGAAGTAGAATCTCAGCCAAAGCATCTTCATCTAATTCAAAAGTATGGTCTGGATGAGCAACCACCACTTGTACTGGTCGTCCAGCATCTTTATCATCCGTTTCAGTGCTCTCATTGGCCGTAGAGAGTTTTTCTATCCTCTCTTTCCTTGGGCCATTATCTAAATAAAACACAGTTTCATTAATAAAATTATTTTATAAGGTAAAGAAAAGTGATGGCCGTTTTTTATTTATTTCTAGTTGGTCTTTGATCTTTTTTTCACTTCATTGATAAAAAAATACATACAGACTTTGAGCAAGAAATTTTCTTATAGAAAATAAAAAAAGAATCAAAGACAGAGAAAGAATAAAGGTAGAATAAATTCAGAGTAATAAGCGAACTAAATGCTCCAGACTACTTACTCGACAGGTAGCCAATTATGAACTAGTCCGAGTAATAAAACGGTCTAGCATCCAATCAAAATCTTACGTTTAAACGAACGCTTGTTCAAAGACTCTTTTAACGATTATGCATTGAATACGTATCCAGAACTTTGTTCGTTATATTATTGTTATTATTAATTTTATTATTAGCATTTATCAACTTTAATATTCACGTTAACTTGAATAAAATTGTCTGAGAGATGTTTCTTGATGATTGATAATATTAAAAATTTTTATAAAACTAATTATTCATAAATAAGATATACTATATCGTGAAAAAGTGGGATAAAATTTAATGTTTTCGTTTAGAAACAGAGGTAATTACGAACGTCATCAGAATCACGTCACCACGATTACGTGAAGTTTGATAAAAAGTCGTGATTCGCATAAATGTATCTAAAATTGTATAAAAAAAAAGTCAATTGAAATTTATTCATGTCTACATCAAGTGTACAGTCATGCTAAAGACTTTGTTGTTTATTTTTTCTCTTATTTAGACATGATAGTAAAAGTGAAAAGTTAAAGAAAAAAGATCAGGAAAGAATTTGTGGAAGAATGCCAGGGAAAATTGAGTTTATCGTGCCAAAAAGTTGATCATTAAATAAAAGAGAAAAAGAGAGAAACGGTAAAACACATGGTAAACTCATGTGAAAATCAACTTGACGATTTTTGAACTTTTATTACAATGAATTTGTATCTTAGCCAACCGATTTCATCAGCTTTTATATTTTTTAGAATTAGAATGAACAAGACACATAAAATTGTCTCACCGATTTTTTTAATCCGATTCTGGTCTGGTAAACGATTTACATTTTCATCTAGATACGTCGTTGGGGGATTTGTTGCTGAAAACAATACATTTATTAACATTTTTAAAATAAAATAATATCAATTGTCGAGAATAGTCTAAGATACTTGTCTGAGTGGGATATTTTAGGTACAGACAATGATAAAAATAAGTAGAAACGATGATTATGAAGCAAAGAAAAATATAAAAAGTATAAACACACCACGTGCTACCATTCCAAAGCCATCAGGAAGTCTTCGTTTTTTTTTTTCCGGTGGCACTGATTGACTAATACGTTTTCCGCGATTGGACTCACTTCCTGGGCTAATATACTTAAGAACTTTTTGTCTGCCGTTCATTTTTTATTATGAAATATTCACGACTGTGGTTAAATTTTAACTTGATAACATTTGTACACAAGACTGAGGATATTTCGAGCTACCAAGTCGGACTATGAGACAAGTACTAAGAGCTGGGAGATGATGACCAGTGCTAGCAGTGTAGAGGTGACTAGAGAATTGGCAGCGACCCTGCACACATTGGCCTTGCGAGTTGGTGAAATGACTTGTGGTAATATAATTAATTATTAATATTAATTCTTATGCGAATTTATCAAACAATTTTTTTTTTTTCTTATTATATTTATTTTTGCTGATAAATGTTGAAATCACTTAGTGAATTTTTTATTGGTAAATTATTGCAAATGACTTTGATATCCTGTTAAAATTATAATACAATGATAAAATTGTAAATGATTTTAAACGAATGAGTTCAAGACAAAAACCAAAAGAATTATTACGTTGAAAGTTAAATTAGAATATGACGTTATAAACCATGGACCAGACTTTAAACCAGCAATAGAAGATTAAAAACTACTTCAGTATATAAAGACATATCAGAGGAAAGGAAAGATTTTCCTTTCGAGTCTTTAGATATATAACAAGAACTTGCTTGAATTTAATTCTTGCAAGATAAGAGAAATAAAGATAGAGAGGAAGATGAAAAGAGAAAGAGAGAGTTAAGACTGTCTACACTCACTACCATCAGTAACTGAACATATTTTCTTTTATAGTCGAGTCTAGACTGAAAGCAGGTATAAGGGAATGAATCTACTCAAGAAGAAATCGTCGTGTCTTACTTGGAGCTTCTTCAAGGTAAGTTAATGTAAAGAATTCGAATTTAGGTTGTCAAAGATGGTAAAGCATTTCTAGTAAATTCTATGACTACACTAATCCTCTTCATACTCTTTGAATTTATAAGTAAATGTGAATATATATAGCTACTTCTATTAGATAATTGTCTTCTTATAATTTTGTGTAATAGTCAAAGATGATACAATGAAATTTCATTATTTATCAACTATAAAAATATTCAAATACTATTTAGTTGATTAGGTAGTATTGTAATTAAAGGTTTGCGATTGATTGGCTTGGTTTTCATTTTAATGAATAATGCAAGTTTAATTAGTGCGATGCAATGGTGCATAGAATGAATATGTACTCGATGATAAAGGATCAAAGTAGAACGTAACCATCATCGTTTTCATCTATTTTGTCTCTATATTGTACATTCAAAAGCATTTTTCTTCCTTTATATGTACAGAGATAGATGTGTTATGAAAGGACATTTTTCATGCTTGTCATTTTTGAAAATACTTTCATTGAAGAATAAAATCCGTATTTTTAATCAAATCAACTATAGTAATTATATAAATTGCAATCTTGTTTGTTGTGATTATTTTTTAAAATTTTTACTACAAAATTATGTCTCATACTGATAAAATAGAATTTGAAAAATGATATTAATTAAACTTTTAATTATTTATCACATTTATGAGCGTAATTTTTTAGCAACTAAATAAATTTTGAAGATTAAAAGAAAATACACATTTTAAAATTGCATATAATATTAAACATAAAGCAAAGCGAGAGTAGAATCATTTTTTTATGTTGCGTACTTTTTAAATGAACAGCAAATATTCTTCCTTTGATATGTTTTTAATTTAAAAGATTAAATTAGATCTTGTCGAGAAAGAGCGAAATGAAATGCCCGACTGCTTGCCTACATAGTTCGTCATTCCTGGTTAAGTTTTCCACACTGCCTCTCTCTTACTCTTCTATCTTTCCTTTTTTATGTCTGTGTCCAACCCTCAGAGTACTTCCTCACTATTGCTTCTACCCTTACTAATTACCAGCTTGGATAAATCGCCTGCCTCGTTCCACACCCACTTTCTCTATCTCTTTTTCTCTTTTTACTCTCCAATTTTACATGACCAACTTTGTTACCCTTGTTTCTTTCCACAGGCGAATTCGTCTCACTAAAAGAATTGTATTATAATCACTATCTACCTACATAATTTCTCGTATTTTCAACCAATAGATATATCTTTATCATTCATTAGAATTTTTAATTAAATTCCGTTCCCAACTTATACTATCTGACCAATTTACCACTAAATGAAACATTTGATTATTTTTTCGATAATAGAAAAGATTATTAATTAATAAATATATTAAAACATTAGTTAATAGTAGATTACATTTGAATATTCCGCTTTATTCTATCTTCAATTTCTGCCATATGATAGCAGCACCAACTAGTCAGTGAAAATTCTTTTATTTGACAATAATTTGTAGAATTAATAAATTTATTGAATCAATTGTGTGTTAGTATATTTTAATTTAGTTAGAATATACATAATTTCTAATCATTTCATAAATAAAAATGATTTTTTTTTTATTGAAAAAAGGTCAAAAAAATAAATCAATCGTAGACTTAAGATTACTTGGCATTTTTTTCTTCATCAATATGCATTTTTCTAATGACAATCTAAAGAATGTCAAGGCCAAGTAACAGATGTCGATTCTATTGAAACAAATTTACTGAATGAACTTCAATAAATTAATTAATAATACCTGAAAAAGTTACTCAAATAATTTTATTTCAACTGTCAACTAGATGTTGAGACATAAAATAATAACAAGCTATATATTTTACAAATAAATAATTCAATTAATAAATTACCTTGATTGTTAGGAAAATCACGAGTCATAATTGTAAATAAATTTGTTGATTAGTTAAAGATGACGACGAGACTACGAGATACAATGACACCAAGTTTTACAGATGGTACTTGTATGTAACACCATACAATTGAGTGGTTAAACAATTTGAAAAATATATTTGATAGTTAATTTGCTTGATTTTTTGAAAATTATATAATTATAATTAAATTCATAAAATACGAGATCTATAAGTCTGAAAAAACAATAACACGCGTGAACTTGTGCGCATAAAAATCACGGTAGTCGTCACAGTGTTTATGTTGTCTGACGTTCGCCATTTTAAAAGCTGGAGTCGCACACTTCCGTTCAAGTGGCGCCGTCACGCAGACTTTGTGTGAAACAGAATGTGTGACGTCATTCCGGATAATGGCGGCTTAAGGGGAAGCTGCGTCGCGTGCGTAGTCGGGAAAAAAGTCTAAACTTCTGTTTTACTAAAAGGGTATAACATAAGAACATTAAATAATTTTTTTTTATTCTTAATTAAACATTTTGATCTATAACGTACTAAAAATTCATTTAGAAATAATGAAACATGTTGAATTAGAGTTGCCAGCGTCCTTTCACTGACGCAGTTCTATAATTTTGCATGCTATTGTGATTACTAACTAGTAATTAGCTAATTATTTCGATTTAAATAGCGTTTATATTAAAATTTATTAAACGAATGATTGTTTGAGCATATTATTAGTTTTTAACTCATAAAATTGATGAAAATCATGATTAGAGTATAGAGTAGATTTCGCGCGTGGGGACTAGTTTCCCGGCGCGGACATATTTGTTATGAATTGCGTAGTTGGACCACAGCTTCCCTACAATGGAATGTGGATGCTGTGTGCGGTGGTTAATGTCGTGTGTGAATTTTTGATTGTTAATTTGATATTGCGAGTGGTATATTAAGTAAATTAATAAAGTTCACTATTCAATTGATGATTTATTTATAATGTTATCACACTTATTGTTTTATTCAGCCTCAAAAATACGCGCGAAATATTCTTACGCTAGAACAAGTAAACAAATGTCAGAAATAAAGAGTATGACAACTAATGTGAGTGAAAAAGATAGATAGACATTTATATATTTTTAATAAATAATACATTATTAATTTAATTTTTTCAAATTATAGAATTCTTTTTATAATAATTAATTCTTTCTCTTTGCTGTCAATCATTTCAAATCAATATTAATGATTTAAAAGCACTTATATATTCACAAAAAGCACGTGATTATTATTTTTTTTTTTTGATTATATAAATATTTTTTTGTAGCCTCTTTTTTTAAAATGATAAAATAATTTTTTTTATTAAATATTTACTAATGATAATTTGTAAAAATAAATCATTAATAACTGTCATCCAAAAATGATTTTTAAGTAATCTGAAATTATATTAATTAAATGAATAATTTTTTTTTTGTTATAAATTGATTGTAAAAAGCATTTAATTAATAATCAATTGTTATTTATTAAAGGGATGTTAGTGAGTGCCTGATAGATAGTGATTGTGGTGGGAAAAAAATAAGTAAAAGGAGCACGTTGCTAAAGAGGAATTTAAAGGGCTAAACCGGTATTCATGTTACGGAAGGATATATCCAGGCATTTAAATTTTTAAATGGCCAGACCATCTGGGTCTTGAGGATCGTGCTTCACGCGCTGGTCATAGAGTACACGTGTATCAGGTATATTTCTTTATCTTCTTTCTCTCTTTCTCATTTACTTTATTTTTCTTATTAAAACTGTACAAATTCTACTAGTATTTTATTTTTTTTTTTTTTTTAGGTAAAACATAATTCTTTATTGTTGCTGTTAATTAAATGACTTGTCATAGATGGCATTCAGACGAAATAACTTATGTATCGTCAACTACTATACCGTGTAATTCACAAATTTTGGCACGTTTATTTAGTATTCATGTCCTCGCAAATGTAAAATGTGCCATCGTGTCTGGGGGTCGTTTGCGGACATCGTGTGTAGTTACACGGTGTTTTGGTAATTACTATGACGTCAGAGGTCGAGACATGTCCGTGCCAACTGCTGTGTCTAATGTAGTAGTTTTGCCAAAGTATCAGCTGCAATATCAATTTGTTCATTGCATCGTCCAGTAGTCTCTGTCTCTTTCACTTGCTCTTTCCATCCAATTAAGCGGAAGAAAGCCTCAGTACACGGTTATGATTATAACGATCGCAATCATTTGATGGGTTTTATTTAATTATTTTTTTTTAGTTTTTCATAATCACAGCATCGATTGGTATATTTTATTGTCGATAATTGATGATGAATTTTAGGTCGATTATTAATTTTTTTTTTAAAGGATAACTACATGGGAGTTTAGAAAAAAGTTCATTTCGATAGAATAAATGATTTCATGAAAAATATTAATCAATTCATGTTTGAAATTAATAATTTAACATAATATAGTACAATAAAAAATTCAATTAATAGAAGTCAATTGGAAATGAATAAATAAGTATATTATGTGGGAATATTGAATTTTATAAATGCTATAGAAAAGTAGTACATTATTAAAAATAGTACCTTTTTATTGATAATCTAAATATTTCGTTTAAGAAAAAAAAGTTAAGTGATTTACTTGTTTCAATAACATAATTTATTATAAGTCTCAGTGGTTCTTTTAGATGACAAAAATTTGTTATTGTTTTTAATACATATAAACAGAGAATATTACACAAGTATTCGAAAATAATCACTTTCATTTATATTATTTTTGCAAACATTTTTCAACGAGAATCCATAAAAAGCAATGAAATTATGATTTCGAATTCAATTAAATCCAATAGTATATTGAATACTGTATTATTTCCAATGAAAATGGATAATTTTTATTGCATGTAATATTCTGACAATTAAAAAGCTAAATTAAGATTTTTAAAATTTTCGATCACGAGATTTAAATGAAATTTCAACCCAATCTATTTACAACATCAAATCATTTATGAGAGCAGATTAAATAAATAAACATATCTTTGATAATGAAAAAAATTACTTTTACTCATTAACAAAAAAAACATCAATTCTCCAAACAATAATTGGTTAACTTTGCTCACGGATTCAGTTGATAATTAAATAAGAGAATTATGGAGAAATTGGGGAAGAAGTGCAAGGGGGATAGGTCGCGTTGGCATCGCGAATACATAAATCTACCGGTGACCGCAGAATGCTAACTATATTGTTCGTGCAAACGGTCAGATAGCGACGAAGCGTGAGTTCAATTGCACGCGGGCGCTATAGGGCCACATGAACCTGTGGGGACATTCTCGAATTGTACATACATACTTATACATACATATATATGAAAAGATATGTTAAGGTATTTGTGATAGTAAACGTGAATGTTAACATGAGAGACCTCCGCCCCTGTATGCGTATTCAGGTCAGTTATCGCTTCCTGGAGTTAGAATATATAATTGCTTTGGCGAATAGACCTACCACTAGACACAAATCGGAAATACAAATGCATGCAGAATACTCAAACGTCATCTGTAATCGATAAAAGATGCTGGTAGTTGAATAAATATCTGCTTTTTACTTTTATCTTGAGTATTTGTTTAAATTTCAATTTTGTAAAATATTTTTTTACATTTTAAGTTGTTATTTTGTAAAAGAGTAATGATTTTACAAATTAGTAAATGTAACATTTGATTTATTCCAGTTACTGGTCCTAGGGTGAGTTATAGAATTTATCACTTTAAATGATAAATATTTTTTCCTTATTAATATTTGTCATTAGTAGAAAATATTTTAAAATTATTTTTTATGATTTAGAATATTAATTAATTTTGTCGATCGATGTTGTAGATTATTAAAGAAAAGTAATTTTTCTAATATCATCGATGTTAAATCTTTTAATTGATAATTACTGACATTTAATTAATATTTATTGAATCATTTTAAAAGAGTAGAAAAATTATTTTTGATATTTTTGTTTTTTAAAAAAAAATAATATGTAGAAAGCAGTATTTTATCTTTAATCTTTCTAGTCATTCGGTATATAACCATTTATTGTTGTATAGTTCAGAGTACGTAATGTAGCATGATGTAAATTTATGATATATATTTTGTAAACCGTGGCATTCTGCCAAATTTTCCTTCAATGACACACTGTATGATGTTATCCCACCACAAGGATTATTAGACATTTAATATAATTGGTAGCTACTCTGTTGTGACGTTAAAAATGAATGAAACCAATCGTTTCATATTTACATGTTAGTTTCATTATTTTCTCCAATAACTGTCGACTAGAATTTGTTCAATGACTTTGGTTACACTCATTGTTGACAATCATTTTCTTGTAGGCTACACGATATTTTATTTCTACATTCATTATTTTAATCGCTATTTTATTGTTATAATTCACTGCTTATCAATTTTCCGAAATAGTCATTTGAAAATTAAATAATCAAAATAACAAAATCATAATATTTTTATTATTAATATATCGATTTTTGTTTGTAGAGAAAAAATATTTCATAAATTTTTTCAAAGAAGAAAAATATAGAGCTAGTAAGTGACAAACAATTAGAATTGTTTTTCAGGTGAATATGTCGATATTGAATTATTTATTGTAGGTATTGGTTCTCAATGTTTTTCATATAGCTGGAAATGTCATATCATCTACAATATTCAAATGAATATTAGTGGGGCTCTAGAGACTGAATTAATAACAATCGGTCCGTGTACGAAACAAAACCGCAGCCGTGAAATAGTGTATACCCAGAGGTATAACACAAACTAACGGAATCGAAGCAAAAGTGTCAATGAATTGTAATTCATCATTAGTTACATCTGTAATTACTAATTGTTCTTTCTCTGAATGTGTTTCCCTTTATTTAAAAACTATTTTTACCTTGTATGAAAATTATTTTACTCTAAAAGGTAACAATATTTGATATAGAAAATTTTATTATCCTCTGTACGGAATTAAACGTAATGGACGAACCACAAGACACACATCTCACCGTGTTCTCGCATAATTTATATGTCTGATGACGAATTGGGATGGTTACATATTTACGGATTACACGAAAGAGAGATTTAGAGCATGACCAAGCGTTGAGAGGTGAATCCTCGTATATTTATAGTGAAGCAGGTGTTTCTCTCTTCCTCTTTCTATCTTTTTCATCTCTTTTCTACTCTCTCAACCTCATACTTTTGATGTGTACACGCATATGTAAGTAAATTGGGATATATACATACATCTATAGAGGGTGAATTGCAATAATGCCGAATAAGTTTGTTATGGAGAATGCCACATTGTATTTAGATAAGCTGAAATTACGCTTTTTCATATTTTCTCATGAAAATAATTATATTTGAAATATTATCATCAAAGAAATTCTATCATTATCATTATGCTGACGTAGTGTATTGATTTGTTTTTAATTTGAAAAAAACCTTTTATAATTATTATTGCTTCAATAACAAATTGAAAAAAATTTTTCCATCATTTTTTTTCTTTTCTGGAGTAAAATTTATTTAGAACATAATGATTAATAATCTTTTATTTATTTCATTAAAATCTAGGGATCATGCGAAGAAATAAAGCTGGGAATTTTTTATTTTATTTTTTTCTTTATTCTTTAGCTACTAATAACATGGTATTAATTATAATAATAAAATATTTTTCGTCTATTTAATAAATGATAAACAAGCTTGATAGAAAAGCTTTCACCAGTTCTATCATGAAAAACTCAATAAAGCAATTGAGAATGGTGGTCCAAAACGAATATTCTGTATTTGAGAAACTCATCCTTTGTATAAATGTCTGAATATTGAGAAAAAGGAACGTAAAACGTAATTCGATATGCGATAGGCAGGCTAGGATATTACAAGAAGAAGACGGATGTTGTTGAGAACGCGATGTCGGAGGTAATCCTTAAAGATAATGGCGTGCAATATATTTTTTTCTTCCATTTTTGCGCCGTCTCATCTCTCAAGAACGTTATGTGCACACTTATGTACACACAACTGCTACAGTGTTACTGTTATACTGTTGATACTCTAGCAATTCTCTTTTACATCATCATTTATATCTATCGTGGTAATAAAAAAAGTAAAATCGTGTAAAAAAATTTTTTTTCTAACAATTGAAATTAAATTAAATAGTGAATATTGTGAGCTAATTTTCTTCTTTAACATAAACGAGTTAATTAAATTTGATTTAAATAAATAGTTGTTGGGGAAAATTTTTTTTTTCTAATATCAGAAATATTTTTTATATGAATTATATCTGAATATCTGTGAGAGTTTATGGGAAAAGTGGGTGATCGTAAAATGTGAATCGAAAAGGGTTTTGTGATGATGAGAGAATAAGAACCAAGTAATAAAATCTATACACCTCTATTTGATATAGGAAACGATTTTATGGAGGTACAAGCAGAAGCTTTCGGTTGTTGTATCGAGTATATATTTACTTTTTTTGATTTGTGTAAAAATAAATAAATGAAAACGCTAAAGTCAATCGATACATAAAGGGCAGGGAGATAATGAAAATAAAGACACGTTAAGGTAAAAATAGTAGTCTTTTTTTTTTAGCACCAGTTGATCTTCATCTAAAATCATTATTCAGATTCTTTAATAAATTTACAATAAATTACTTAATTGGAACAAAAAAATAGTAAAACTGAATGTGTCCAAGTTGGTAAAGTGCCATTATTTTTATCAAGCATTCTTTGAATGACATATATTGTTAAGAGTTGAATATCAATGAAGTCTAAAATAAATTCCAAGAATCATAATAAAATTAAATGGAATATAACTCATCTCCATTAATATCAAAATGATTCATAGTAGTGGATGAATTATAGAATTGGCGCGAGATAAAAGCTGATGAAATACTCAAAAATACCAAGACTGACATTTGATCAGCATCAGCAAACGATAGTTGAAAATTCTTTTGTTTAAATGTTAGCAAAGATATGCAGATACTTGGACGATGCTCCAAATGTCGTAGCCAAATTCTTCATGTCTTATTTTATGAGGTGACAGCAAAGAAAAAAGATGCGAGACATTGAAAAATGTATAATGGATAGTGGTAACAAGGGTATATGTAGATGTGTACATGTTAATTTAGGAGAAAAAATAGAAAATAAATTTTTTAACGTGGTAATAAACGATGAAACAACCACGAAGTTGAAATTTTACAATGTTGAAAGTGTCATTGATGAGGAGAAAAAGGTGGCATAGATGAAGGTAAAATAAAAGGAAAGTGAATCCTTCCTTAAGACTCTTCGTATTTCGTCGTCTCATTCTCTTTACCTTAGACACTACGTAGACTAACACCCTTGCTAGGATTATGGAAGTTTCCTTGCTGGCTGAGTAAAGGCTTAAAGACTACCTACACGTTCTCCTATTCTCTTCTAAAACTTTACTTCTATAGAATGTGCAAGTTCACACTTGTGAGAGTTTCACGAATTTATATTTCCAACTTATACATTCTTTCATTTGTTTTTCAACTCAAACAGTCGAAATAATATTCTGCATGTTACCAACTTGACAATTAGTAAAAATTATTTTTGTTTTGCACTTGAAGTATACAATTTTTTATTTATTAATAAACTTATCAATGTTATTTATTATATAAAATTGATCTAGATGTGATTGAGTCATCTCATTACATTAATTTCTCATAAATTAGAGAATTTTTGTTAAATAAAAGAGTTTGCGCCCACTGTAAATCCAAGTGTTCAACATTGTAAACACTTAGGTGTTTAATCATTAAATACTTTACGTGATTCATCACTAAACACTTGAATTTTTCCGGATTTACAGTGCCAAGATACCAAATTGATAGAAGCTTTAATTTTTTTATTTATTATGGCAATAGTTAATTTCTATCGGTTGGAATATTATTTTCAGACCAATAAAGGAAATATATAGCAAAAATAGAGCTTAGATGTACTTTTGTGTGTGTGTGTGTGTGTGTGTGTGTGTGTTCCGGTAGTTGATTCTACAGGCTGTTATTGTACAAAATACATAGATGATATAAAATGTGATGAAAAGATTGTGATCGAGAAAAAAACAAGAACAAGAGATAAAGAGTAAGTTAGCTTTCAGGTCAATCGTTGACTGTTAAACGAGACATTGGGATACTTGGCGCATACAAAAAGGGCTCTCAATTTTGCTCTTTACCAACATATTCAACTAGCTCTTTATGTACTCATACTACTATTGTTCGTTTCTTCGTCATAGTATTTCATCCAACGGGGATTAATTTCCTCGAGGTTTATGTGCACTGCACGCCATGAAAAACAGCTCGTAGGATAATTCCACAATCCGAGTTACCTTCAGAAAACGAATTTTTCACCAAGAAAAATAACCCACAAGATTCACGCGAACCTTTTTCTCTCTCTTTTTTTCCTATTTTTTTTCCCTTCTGGTCACCCTACTCATATTCTTCCCTTCTTGCTCTCTATCTACCTTTCTCAACCGTCCTCGGATTACTCCAAACTACCACATACTGCGGGTTACATTCACCAAGTCTCATCGAGGATTATTAGCTACTGAAAGCGACGCAGAAAAATCGTACCACATTGCTACGCGAATTTACAACGATTAATCGTACGAATCCAATCGATACTGATGCTTATTCAACTTTGCTCAATCCAATCCATTTTTTTCTGAATATTAAACTCGCTAATCTTACAATTGCTCCGATATATTTCGCTCGATAATACTTGACATTCTTATCGGGACATTGCTTTTTTAGAAGATTCAGAAACTGATAATTTTCATAGAAACATTTCGGATATTTTTTAGCTTATTTTTTGCTTACAGAAATTATTTGAAAGTTCTATAGTTTAAAACTGTGTTGATGATTTGAGTTAATTAATCTTTCGATTCTTTTCGAGATAGAATTTGACGAATTTTTGTTGTTTTTTTTCTCTAAGTCAATCTTTCTGTCACTATTGCGTTCATTCTCTGTCGATCTGCGGTTTGTTCGTAATCGCCACACGTCTCGAACTTGTAAGCGTCCGAACAAACCATCCAATTTTGAAGCGTACAAGAGCTTGATCTTTTTTCCTTGTCTCCCTGGTCTATTTCTTCCAACTTTTCTTCTTCCAATTCCCCTTTTCTCTCCGCTTCGATTGACCTTCGATCACGTTGCTACGAAAAATTCACTCGTAGAAGTCCAGGGGTCGAGGTAGGAAACAAAATTGACACTACAAAGAAAAATGGAATTGGTAGAAAAATTTTATTATTTTTATTATCATTCGTAAAATGAAAACTTTTGGATTAAACATTCTCGTAACATGAGTTTCGGATGATTTTCCATGAATTTTATCCACACTTTTATGTGATGTACTTGTGCAGTAGTTATGGATGTTGAATTTGCTGATGTTTGCGTTGGCGCAGATGACATCGGGCAGGTGTGCGTAGGTAGTTTCAAGCAGGATCGATCTGAAACCCAAGAGTAGGATGTGGTGGAACAGGAGTGAATACTAGAGAACCATCGAACACAAAATTCTGTATAACCAATGTAGTTGAATGTGTATACCTCTCGAAATCTCTGTAACAGTTTTTATTTTAAACTAAATTCCGTTTTTTTAAAATTATTTTGGTACTGTTTTGAGTTGTTTAAAATTCTTTTTATTATCTAAGATTTTTTTTTTTTCATCATTTAAAAATATTTCTAAATATTGAAAAGTTTACAAAAATTTATTTTATTATTTTCCGTTGTAAGTAGTTAAAAGAAAAAAAAGAAAATAAAAGAAACTTTATTTAATAATAACAGTGAAATTCCCGAAATGTTTGACATTGACTTTATTATAGTTTTCAATAATTTGTTTTTTTTTTTTTTTTTTTTTTTTTTTTTCTCTCGTAAAAATGTATTATTAGCATCGATCTTTACCTATTAAATTTCTGATAATCTTTAGAGTAATAAGAGTCTCATCGTATAAAGCTTGAAGTGGAGAAGGTGGATCCAGTTACCAGTGGCACGCTTTATCTATTCCGTTAACCCGTTAAGTAGATAACAGGGATGGCGAGACACAAGTGGACAGGTATACATAGTGGGTATTCTTGCATAGGTACCAGTTGCACACATAACAACCGCGTAGAACAATTCTATCTATAGAGTTTACGGCTAACAAGCATCCTCGTATCACTGTATGTATATATATATATTCACCCGTACATTGCCGTTATCCGGAATTATTGTTGTGGCGGTTCAACACCCGTTTCCACTGATCGCGGACTATTTATCATAGTCCGCATTATCCCCTTCAAATTTTACTGGGTTCTGTGTACAAAATACTGATAATATCGCAACGGTTTCCCCTTTTGAGTTTGAAAAAATTTAGATTGGTACATGGGATCGGATTTAGCAGGATACGAAAAAAAATAATTGGTTGATAATTATTTATAAAAATGAAATAACAGAGAAAATTGATCGATAGAGATTTTGGCAATGATTTAATATGTTTTTTACTGGTTAAAAAAAAAGTAAAAAATATTATTTCAAAGTTTTGTTTGAATTTTATTTAAATTTATGTTCAGAGTTAGTAAATAAACCAGTACTAGTATCTAAATCATTTGATTAACTTAAGGGTGGAGAATTTTTTCTCTCGTTTATCCAATAAACACAGCTATTCCCCTAGCTTTAGTCGAAAATTAAGACATACTTACCCTCTCGCACGATTGATAATAATTTTAAACGAGATCGTATATAAGGCTGTAGTGCTTGGAGTTAATCTTTGTTAGTGCAGACAAAATTTGGCAAGCAGATGCACGGTTCGTGCTTGGCCCAAACGGTCTGTTCGACCCTCATCTTCTACCTCAGTATGTCTTCTCTTGATCTTCGTGACTCTCACTTATACTTTGGCTAGTATCTTTAGTGTACCAACTCCACCGTGAATTAAAGTTTAATCCTAGTCGCGTAAAAACTTTAACTAGAACAGAGATAATATCACGTGTTAGGTTGTATGCAAGGGTAAAGCAGGATATAATAAGACTGAAAAGTGGAACGAAGGGTGCGTTGAGGACTCTGGTGCGTGAAATTGCTGAGATACTTGTGATAGTCTTTATGGAGAAAAAGTTGTAATATTATGTTGATGAAAAAAGAAAACCAAAAAAGGAAAAAAAAAAAGAGGGTAAAACAAAAATGTTTGAGAAAAAAAAGTAGCATAAATTTGAATGGCAATTCAAACCCTCGAGACGGCTATTTCTTTTCTTCGTAAACTCACCCCCTTGGTTACTCATCGTTTGCCCTCCTTTCCCTTCTTTACTCTCTACTCGATATCGTCGTACCGAACATCGGATACAGCTGTTTCGTTGCTCTCGAGAGGCGTCGGGTAGTTTATGTGCCAGCATTAACATAGAAATCCAAGTGAGAAGAGCCTGAATGAAATACAAATCTCCAACCAATTCTTCTATTAACAGTAATATTCACAAACGTTGAAAATATATTTTGTTCATGACTTTTAGCTCTCTGCATATTATATAAGAGTATAAAAAGTCAAATAAAAAATTGTCAACATTGTCGGGATAAATAGAGAATAAATTTTTGTTTGTGTTTTTACAGGTGTCTTCACAAAGTACGTAAATGTTTATTGATTTTGTTAGAAATATTTTTTTTGTTGTTAGTCATTATTGATATTTCGTAAATAACCTATCAAACATAAATTCTGGATTTGAAATGATTTTTAGTAAAAAATATTTCTTCAATGTCTGTACTTAATGAAAATATTTTTAGAAAAAAATGTAATTGCTTGAAAATAATTAAAAATATATTCCTTAATAGATGTTGAATTTTATTTGGAAAAATATTAATGAATAAAATTATTAAAAGCATTATTGAATCAGGAAAATTTTTTTAACATAGAAAAAAATGAGAATAAAAATGTAGACTAATTAAAAATAACCCTTTGCATCATCGAGAATGGTCCTATTGTACAATGATAGGCATTTGTATGAGTTTAGTGGACTACCGCCAGCATATATCCGATAAAATCAGTGATCTCCCACCGGCCTGCTATATAAGTTAATGCTGAATATTCGTAGCAAGAGAGAATGCGTTTAATCGAATCGTAAATCTATTTTTCCAATGTGGATCGGATATACTTAAAATTGCATGGAAATGTAGATTTTATCTCAACTCTTTTTCTTTTTATTTTTACATTTTCCATTATGCAGCTTCTTTTTATGATTACCATCTAAATAAAGAAAACTGACTTAAAATAAAAGACAAATGATTTTAATAATGACGATAATAATATCAACAATAGCAATAATATGCTGTAAAATAGTTGAGAATAAAGAAAATAGATGCATTTAGTTTTTTATTGGGATTTTTATCTAAATGTTAAAAAGAGTGGTTCTTTCATTAGGCTCGTTAATGTTAAAGAAAGAAACAGTAGCATCAAATTTTCTTAAGAAACTCGCTACGATAGGGGACAAAGATGGTGTAAGAGTTAAAATAAAGGTGTGTTCTTTTCAGTGTGGATTCGAGATTTCAACGAGAATTTATTAGGGGCCAGTTGTAGAACAGGTACGATCTTTTAGAGAAACCGAAAGATGTAGTGAAAATGTTGAACAGAGGATGGATGAGGTGAAAAGGTCTGCTCGATGCTATGAAAAGGAGATGAAGAATCAAAGAAAGCGTTCCAACTTTTCCTTCTCTCAACATTACACAAAGTTTCTTCCAACCCTGCTGTGATCGAGATAACGCTTGTACTTACTATTTTACATATCAAATTTCAAGTGTCTAAGCTTTTTATTATATTTATGACTTTGGAAATTTTAATTATTTTTTTCTAGACTTATTAATTTTGTTTAATTTTGTTCAATGGTTAGAAATTTCTATACACTCAGTAGTTTTAAATAATATTTTATTTAAATTTAATTCTTGTATATCACGTCTTCGAGTTCCATCAAAAGGGTATTTCTCAATTTTACATTTCTTTCCACGGAAATTTTTTTGACGTAAAAAAAACTGCTGATAATAGTAATTAACAGTACGCACATTTCAATATAAAGTGAAACATGGCTTATTACCTGTTTCATGTAATTTCATTTAATTTTCTTAACAACCACGATTTTTCTTGTTTCTTGGTTTGTAATTAAAAATAGTGTCACCTCTCAACATTTTTATCGTCTCGAGTCTTTCCTGTGTACTTTAACTAATGAGTTAAGTACACGTCCAATTACTTAGCGCATATAAGGCTTGAATTCTTAATTTCGTTTGTTTTTTTATTCATTTTTTGTGTCATTTTGCTTATCTTTGCAATATAAAAATTTTCTCGTCAATAAATTGATATAGAAAATTAATATTAATAAATAAATAATTTTGTAAAAAATTAATAATCATACACGGTAAATTTCTATCTCAGGGTGTTGCTTATTTGAAACAATTTCTCAAACATTTTTATACAACATATTGAAACTTATTAGTTACATATTTCAGTAACGATATCCATTATATTTTTACGAATACTTTACTACTCTTTAATTACCATTGACTTTTATTACATTAATACATTCATACATACATAATAGGAAATAATAATATGGGTTTAAAAAAAACGTACATGTAGATAGAAGTGATGAATAAGAGTAAGTATTGGTGTATACCTATACATTCAAACGGTAATAAGGTCCGCCTATCTCGTTCATGCTGTCCTGCAGTTCTGACTCAGCAAAGAATATCGAGTTTTTTTTTTATTTTCGGTTTAAGAAATAAGACTCGTTGAATAGTGTAAAAAAACAATCGGAGATGGAATAAAATGGTGATAATATTGTTGCAAACAACAAGAATATTTTGTAATGCAGAAGTTGGAGAAATGAAGACGGAAAAAGGAGCTGAGTTGACATTAATTGGATCGTCTTGAAAATTTTCATTTATATACTAATAAGAAATTTTTTTTTTATTCGTTGTACTACTTTATCTTAATATTTTTTTAAACAATAGACTATTTTTTAATATAATTCATGTGTTATTTAGCCTCTGTTCTTGTTAAAAAATTATGCTGTCGAAAAATCAATAAATTAATTATTAAACTTTTCGATTATTGAATAGTTGACTGTTGAGGCCTTTAATTAGTGATTAATTAAATATCAAAAAATTATTGATAATTAAGAAATCGTTTAATTATTATAAAGACTATCGATTAGTCATTAGAAAATTTTTTATGTAAAAATAAGAGGACAGATTTGTAGAAAAAATTTTTTATTTTTATGTTTAAGGATAGTTTAGGTAGTGATTAAGAATCGGTTACCATCAATAAGAAAATAAAGGAAACGGAGATAGTCGGAAAAACCTAGTAAGATTACGATTACTTTTACAACTAAAAGTACTACGAGGAACATCAAGTGACAGGAAAGAGCATGGAGTCTTGAAAAAGGAGACAAAGGATTGAGAAAGCGTCTCAAAAGACGTCTAAAGGGGGCGTAGAGTGGCGTGAAAATAAAAAAATCTTGCAAAAAAACCGATAATATCTTTTATGAAATATAATGTCGTAAAAAAATGTCGTGAAATTTTTCTCATTTTTTTCTATTGTTAATTTTTAGAACAAATCAATGGAAAAAGAAAATTTGATATTTGCATTATCAAAATAATACATTAATATTTATAAGGATATTTGAAATGACATTTTCTCTTTCGGTTGTCTTCTTATCATTCAGTAACATCTCATACACATGCTTCGGCCACAATACCACGTAGGATCGTGCACTCTGACTGTCGTCCCTTTATCTCCTGTCTGTCCGGCTGTCTGTTGCCTGCCGTGCTCGGCTTGTACCAACCGCTACTACTTATATGTCTGACAACCTGCTTAGTCATACTACTAACAAGTGATCCTGTTTAAACTTAAATATTGGATTGAAAGCCATCTATACACTGATAATAAATAATTTCCTTAATAAATAGAAATCAAAATAGAAATAGCTTTAACGTGTTTGAAGTATTGATTAGAAAGCCTTTTATAAATAAAATAAAAATATATTTAAAAACAACGTAGATTTGACACTAAAAATGTTTTTCAAACTTGGAATAACTTTGATTGTCTTTTGTCTCTGTTTAGCCGGTATTATTTTAAGATTGATTTTATTTGTTTTATTCAATTAAAACATTGATATATATTGATACATTTTTGTATAAATAGATAAACGATGTTAAGGCTGAATGAATGAAAGTTATAGCTAAAAGATGATCAAAAGTGAAATAAAAAAAGAAAAAAAAAAACGTGTTCAGAATTTCGATAACCCGAAACGCGTATTTTTACGATAAAATACGAATCCAGTTGTATGTCAGGTATAAATCAATTTCCTGGTCGGAAGCAAGAGAACTGCGCCAGACAGTGGAATAGGAATCGACGAGTTTTCGCAGCGTGGATATTTTTCTCATAGTCAATTTCCTTTTTGATTCCTATTGCAGAGCTTCTGACATCTTTTATTTAAACAAAAATAACGACGATATAAAATTACTTTTTCAAGCTTTTATAATAATCAATAAACTAAATAATTAATAATCATTTTCATTCATCAAAGAATCATCAAGGAATGCTTGTTTAGTGATATGATAATAAAACAAACAGGAAATCCATCTCTTTCAAAAATATTACACTGAATTGAAATTAATTAAACTCTTGGCAAACATCGATAGAACATTTTATTATGCTGGCTGTTGATTCAGGATCAAGTGATGGAAAGGGATGAGAAGAGAGGCGGGATCTTGCTGGTCATGTCATTGTCTCTCAGATTCGCTTGATGCTAGGCATTGTCAGCCCTTCCATTGTCCGTACGAATTCCTTCTATCTCTTTCTCTTGTCCGTTAGTCCCTTTTCTAATGTATCCAAATCCATTTGGACACATATCAAGCTCATTCCGGTGATCGATTGATGAAATAGTGAGAGATTTATGTTCATTGCTATGAAATCTTTGGGGTTTATTTATTGAGAAAGTTGGCGAATTATAATTCCATGTAATGCGATGGTATGTTGCGAGAGATGTATTTAACGTAAACATCGAACAGTATGCACTAGGCAATATCGCATACGCACTCAACGCTTGTAGCGTAAACCCGTTTGGTTTATGCGCTCATCGAATGCATGACAACACCCAAATGTACCAACGTATACATCATCATGGCGTTGAATCGCGTAGCGAAAGCATGTTCGGTAAATAGCTTTATGCATCACATCAGGTATCCTTGCTTCAATGACGGCTTCTCGAATGTAGAATTAGGGTAACGCTTCCATCATCAGTGGTTCCATTTTATCGTGATTGGTTTTCACTGAAAACAGCTTTATCTTGATTATCACTACGTTAGAGTATTTGAATATTCCGACTTTCGTTTATTTATTTATTTATTTGTTATCACTTGATAAATAAATACATTTTGAGATTAATAATATTATAAGATTATTTTTATTAAAAGTAAAATATTTGTACGATTTCAGATGATTTAAAAAAAAATTTATCGAAAAATGAAATATTATTGGACGATATTTTTTGATTGATGAGAAAAAATGTTTTTTCTGCTATACTTAAAAGAATTTTGTGTACATTTTTATTTAGATAAAAAATAATGATAAAATTTTCCATTTAATAATTTGATTTATTTACTTATTATTATTGGAATGTGGTTTTTATTTGAAATAAAATTGAAAAATTTTTCAATAATAAAAGTTATTTACGGAAATATTCACATGCAAATAAATCCCTCACAAAAAGAGAGATATTATGAAACCTCATTTTTACAAATAGATATTACAACCTATTAAAATTTGCGAATTTATTGAAGTACGCTTTTATTGAAATAAATTGGCAAACATTAATATAGAGCGCTGGAGGCTTTAGTAATGTATCAGTAGTAAAATACATTTAGATTAAAATGAAAAGTTTAATTGAGAATCAAACTCAATCAGTACAAACTCCCAATCCATATTTCCACTAATTACAGAGTTATTTCACTCTGATCAAGAGTAGGATAAATTTTTTTGTATTATGTAAAGCATAGCGGAATAAGTGGGAAAATTTTCAAGTGTACACATGAAAAGATGATAGATAGGTAAAAAGTTAAATGATTGAAACATTTTTCTCGACTAATTACACATGACCTTTGCAAAATTTGCTGGTCTATGTCAACGGAAATCACTAGTTTGTGGTAATCTCGGTGACAGATTAAAAGGTAAAAAGATCGACGAGAAATAGTTTTCTCTCTGTGTTGGGGTAGAGAAAACGTGCACATGTCAGTGAAGAAGGAATCTACCGCGCGTGCACCGTGTTATTGGCACAATCAGTTGGTGGCACGTAACAACTTCCGGAATTGATTATAACTTGAGAGCATGGCTACTAAATTATTGCTGACGTCATACCGCGAATTATAATCGTTAAAAAAATTGTCAGACGGGAGAAGTAGATCACTATCATTTATCAAACTAATTCATTTTATTCTTATATTGTAAACAATATATTTTCTCTATCAAAATGCAATTTTTTAAATGATCTAAAAAATTTTGGTATTTTGAATATGTTTAGAACGATTCAACATAGCATAAGAACAACAAATACCATTAAAAATATAACTTTTATCACCATGTCATCAGTCTATCTAAATTTTTGGCCAGAATTGAACTTTTTTATTTCTTACACTTATCAAAAGAGCTTATTGATGCATAAAAAACTTAAGTGTATGCTGGCATGTTTGAATACTCTTTTTCTCTTGTTTTCGATTATTGACAATTAACAAATTGACAAAAAGAATTTAATGCTACGGAAAATAAATATTCTCCTATTTGAATGATATTGGTTTATGATGGTCGTCATCAAAAAACAACGTGTCGTCAATTTTAAATAGAAATATGTTTAAAAAAAATTTCAACTGTTTCTTAGTAATAAAATTCTGCACACTGTTCTCAATAGAAAAATTTTAATAAATCATTCGAGAGATATTCTAATAGGAAAATTAAAGCAATAAATTTGAAACTAATTCTAAAAACGTTGATAAATAATATTTAATAATTTGTAGTAACAAATTAATGGCAAGTTTCCTCTAGAATAATTTAAGGGAATCTAAGAAACTTAAGACGAAGACGTTGTAGTTTACCCCAAACACGTATATGCTTCAGCCATTTTCCTGAAGACATTGTTGAGTATATCCTAGTACCCACTTTCCTTTCACTTCTCCTCCTTTCAAGACCATCTGCCATGAGTTTATGACGAGCTTTAGATTATACGTCGCAGATAACGTGCGTCTTTATATTCTGCGCTAAAGTAACTCCTGTGTCATCTAAGAACGCTGAAAGAAAATATTATGCTTCTCTTTTCTAATCGTCAAACTGAGTTACATAAAAATTTTGCATTTCCATTGAAATAAATGCCTCCCTTTTTGAGGGTCAAAATAAAACATTAGTCAAGTATGGGAACATCCTTAGTAGAAATTTTGTCAAGGGCCTGTCCAGTGCCTTGGAATTGCCTCGATTTCATGTGTTAATTGTATGGGAATCTAGCAGGAATCGAGGCAATTTCTACTAGGGATGGTTTAGAACTTCATGATCCTTTTATCACCATTGCCCCTTTCACAAACGTTGGATTAGTCTTTGGGTGATTCTGTTCTCTTATAAATAATGTAACCAACTTCATTGGCTATTTATACAGATTTTTTATAATCTGTTGAAGAGCTCGAGATATCTTAATTAAAGTTTTAACATTTACAATATTTTTGAAAATTATTTTTAAAAAAAAAAATTTTTTTTTTATTTCACGTACTAAGAATGTTTTTACAAATGAGAATAAAAAAAAAAAGAATATTATTAAAATTAGAATGAGTAATAATTCATGACGATTGTTAAAAAAAAAAGTCAGTCGAACATAGTACAAAAGTAAGTGGGGGTGTGAAGGGTAAGTTATTTGAAAGACTTAGATAAAAGATAGACAAGGGATAAATGGAGGAGTAAGAGAAAAGGGCGAGAATATAAGAAGCAAGGGGTGTGGAAGAGGGAAAAAAGAAAACTCTGAATTGTTGAGGTTTGGCCCATATCCAATTTCGACTTCAGTTCAGTCACGAGGTCGTGATGTATAGAATCGGAAGTGAAGCTCTGGCAAGAGTTTGTGCTACGTCTTTTGGATAACTCTGAAAGGGGACAGCTTGATTTTTTCTAAATTTAAGTTTCCAAAATAACTTGATTTTTTATCTTTTTGTTTTTACCAAGTATCGAGATAACATTTAAATGTTAGTTTCATTCTTATGGATTGTCATCAGATGTTAGTGAATATAGAGTACAAACATCATCAGAGATTATCTTCAAAAGACTGTGCGTCGCCAGACTAATTGGACTGTCCAATGTGGCGAATGTTGCGTGTTACAAACACCCAGAGAACAATCGATAATTCGACTCGCGTCAGAGAAACGTTCATTTGTCCCGTCATTCAATGCTTGTCCGCTCTTTTTCAAGCATTTCAATCTAGTCATATGTGAATTAATAAAAAACGACAGTTTAAATGGATTTTACTTTTTACGAATAAATGTTTGTTAACAACTGTATTTTATTCGACGACGTTTACAATTCAACCACATTGTCAAAAGAATTTTTTTTTGTTATTATAAAAAAAAAGTATCTAGACATTAACTGTATTTGAAAAAAAATTTCTCATCATATTTAGTTGTAATATTCAAATACAAAAGCATCAATATTTCCTTTACTCAATTTTGTTTGTGGAAAAAAAAAACAATGTATTGAATTATTTTCAAAGCAGTAATTTTTTTTTTTCTAAAGCTCCACTCCACCACTTCAATGTTCATTATGGGTAAAAAAATTTTTATGCTAAAAAATATCGCAAAAATAAACTCATTTTCACATATTTAACCCTAATAAACCTCTGACTTTAAAATATTTTTTTCTTCTTTAAGTCGAACAACTAATTAATTAAATTTAAATGTTTTGTTAAAATGAATTTTAGTTATAATTAATATTCTCCAAAATGATGATTTTAACTGAAATCCATATGTAGGCTAGTCTGAAAGAGTTTTTTTCGATCTCCAAATGTGATTTTTGAACAAATAGTTGATCAAATGGATCAGTAAAAAATGTAGACATGCATGAAATAGACTTGAAGTACAATTTTAGTGAATATTTGTGTAATGCGAATTCCACGCGGTGACATCGCTGTGCTAAAATTGAAAAATTACACGAGGTGTCACAAGATGGCGACGAGAACCTTGTGCCAATTTTCTATAGGCCGTCACAAATTTCCCGGAAAGTAGAGAGGTAAAATCGACGGAAGGGGTTTATGTTGAGTGAGGGGAATTGAGAGGCCGGAAAAATGTCTATTATTCACACCGCGTCGGCTGAGCGACGGACACGTAATTGTGAATATTTTTGCCACATCTGCGCTGTCGCTCAAGACGATGGCTTAGGTCCAATTGTTCTCTGTCGTTTTTACTTCCGATTCTATACCGAATACGTATCAGATTTATTCAATTTCTCCAACAACAACTATTATCATTAGAAACATATTGCAATTCCGACAATTATTTTACTGATTTTTCCGAATATTTCATGACTGGCTTATCAGCATTATTCGTTGATTTAAGTGGAGATAAAAAATATAATTGCAGGAAAATAATGGCAATTTCTAAAACTATTTCTTCAATAACTCATCGGTAAATTATTCATTTTTTTTGTTTTTTTTCTTAAGGATTTGTAAATGATTTTGTGAAATTTCATCATTTTTTAATCAATTAAAGTCCAAACTTTTTGTTGATCTTATGTGCAAAAAAAGCAGAATAAATTGTGCGTCTGCTGAGTGAAACACGAGAAAAGTGATTAAGTAGAGCAGACCTGATAAGGTCAAAGGCTTTTTTTTTCTTTACGTAATATCTCGAGTGGTTAATTTTTTCCTGGTTCAATCCTATAATGTTCTTATCACCCAGCCAACGTGGCATTATTTAAGTACTCTGGGAAATATTATTTTTATTTCTCCAGCTAAGTAAGTGGCAGTCGGATAGACATTTAAAGATATTTGTACCCAAGTGTTCAAAAACGCACTCGCAATTTGCCAGCAAAAAATTCCATTGTTAGACTGAGTTATAATTTTTCTTCCTTTTGTTCGTAAGTTTTTATTATACCAAGAGTAGAAATAAGTATGTTATTGCTTTTTGAGAATTTTATTCACTTCAATTAAAGCTCATTGTTATTTTCTTCATGCAATTGATTTATTATACGACTTGAAGAAATAATTCGAAAAAAAAGACTTTGGGAATGAGGGTATAAATTCTTGGAAAGTTTTTTTTTTTTTTTTTTTTTTTAAAACAAGATGGGATCGAAAGAAGTAAAAAAAAAAGACCAAAGATTAGAAATGAGATTTACGCAAACGAAATTCTTGAAAAGGTCACAAGGCTCGCGGCATTCCAACATTTTCTCTTTTCAAAACGGGAAACTTTTAACGATAAATCCTTAGTCACAAAGTACCTCTTGACTTGCCTCTGTACGTTGTTTTTTTTCCTCCTTCAGACTCAAGAAAAAGAAATGGAGCACATCTTGAAAATGGGGTATTATGTTGAAAACGTACAATCTGATATGCATTCTTCAACACAATTTCATTGATGATCCACTTTATGATTCATTATACTATTTTAATTATTTCAATCGAAAATTTATTTCTATAAACCATTTAAACTTGTGTATGTAGTACTCATCAAAAGATTGATCGATTATTTGAAATTGAATTTACAAGAATTCTCTTTCTTAAGAAATAACAAAATTATATATATTTAATTTTAATGGACTTTTTGTCGTGTGAATTTTTTATTTAGTAGAAGAAGAAATCGACCGTTTCTTCGATACCGTCGACTTATCAGTTCGTTGAGCAATCGATTGGTAGAAAAAAAAAACTTTTGAGATTTTCTGAAGATTTCTTTCTCTCTGATACCCTTTCACTCGTTCATCCGTGAATGCGTTTGTATATTCGTTCATTCGTGCGTTCGTTTGTACGCACAAACGTTCATTATATCTTGTAACAACAAATATTTGATCGAACAATAACTTCTAATAGGGAGGTTTTTGTCTGTAAAAAATATAACACAAAGTAGAAAATGCGGTTGATAGTCAAACGAGGCTCTAGTTAGCTGGAAGCAGGTGTAGCATGAGGTAGTGCACGTTTCAGGCGTTGTGGGAGTTGGCTATTTACTGTATCTACGTTCTGAAGTACAGCTGCACTGTGTGATGGGTTAGAAGTGGTGTAGGTTGAGGATAAAGTAGGTAGGTCGGGGTCAGACGTTGGATACAACTAACGGAGACAAACTGTGTGTTTGCCCCTTCATTACCCCCGAGTAAATACCGACCGGTTTTAATTACAACTCCTCCGTCCCTTCTAGCTCTTACTACCTTACTCCAACGAGAAGTCTATGTCTCTTGCTACTTGTTATTTACTTGTACGCTTCTGCAAGCGATCTAACTTTCTTGCTAGCGGTTTAACGGCCAGTTCAACTAGATCTTATGCTTCTTCTTCTTCACTTGCAATGCCAGCTGATCGATACTAAAAGTGCTGATGAGTTTGAGTTTCAAGAGAGATTCATTTTTTTATGCTTCAGTCAAATACTCTGAAATATTTTTTCTTTGCTCTACTAATCTCTTCGTTTTGAACTAATTTGGAGTAATGGTTAAGCTTTTAGTTGGGTAATTTAATGACTGAACTGTTTCAGAATATTTTTAGATATTAATCAAGTAAAATTGAGTGACTAAAAATAGAATCTTCATGAAGTAAAGAGTAAATTAAATGTCTTTGTTTTTTTAGAAATTTGTTTATAAGTGCATATTTTATTGACGATTGATCAAGTAAATATTTTAAATTTAAGAAAAAGTAATTCGATTAGAAGTGAATTTATGATTAGTTCTATTTATAACTGACGCATTTACTGAATGTAGTCGAGAGAAAATTAATTATTAGGATAGCTTTGGATGAAAGAAATCAAGTTTACAGATTTACAAATGGGAAAAAATGGAATGGAGAGGGATTACACGAGATGCAAATGTGAATTACCGGAGGTCGGTGAATCCGGATGTATTTTTGGGGACACGAGAATGAGTTGAAATGTGGAGAAAGAGAAACTGGAAACATTGTAGGCCGTGTCGACACCGTACACCCTCTGCAACAGACATGTATTATTTAGACTGACACTAATGCAAGCCGAGGATTCGTCCGATAGACACTGTGTAGAAATAAAGATAGTAGACCTCTATAAAAAGTTGACAAAAAACTATCAACCACAAGCACGCGTGAAGTTTCTGAAATAAATAATTATTTAAGTATTGTTATTAATTTATTTATTTTTAGTACAGTACTTATTATGAAGCTTTATTAAGGATTTTATATATATATATATATATATATATATATATATTATATATATATATATATATATATATATATATATATATGTTTAAATATGAATTTTGAGAGGACAAATATTAAGCTCAACAATGTCACCTTTTCAACACAAACTCGTCAATAAAAACATGAAGTTTTATTTATCCAAACAAAGTAGAAATTTATTTTGTTTGATTGCTTATGGATTGACAACAAGTTCTCGTGAATTTATTGTTGGACAATACCTTTTATTTTGTACCGATGGAGTTTCATTGAAATGACATTTCGTGAAAATTCGCAAGGCTAGCGCACTACGACATTTATCGTCTACGAATTGAGAAACAGAATGATACGAGAGGCGAATTGCAATAGTGAAACAGCCGGTAAAACGACGCTCTGTATACTACCAACGCCACTTGAATTGCTTCGAGCGCTTTGTAGTGAAATTGGGAACGCACTTTGTTCGAATTTCGCATTCTCTTCTCCTCACTTGCTTCATCTGGATGCTTCTGCTCTAGAATCATCGAGAAATATAGAGAAATGATGAAAACACCAATGCCTGAGGACATTTTATGACATTTCGAAAATCCAGACTATTTTTTACTGTCGCAACCATTTGATTATTTCGTCTAAGCATCTTATACTTTTTTGTCACAATATTTGTTACCCTTCAACTACTTTTATTCAATTATTTCCGCTTGGTGTGTTCTTTTTATGAGGAGAAATAAATTTTAATTTATTTGATTAAAAAGTATGTTATTTAATTTGAAATGATTCGAAATTCGGCTTGAACAATGTCATTAGAGGGCAATAAATTGACTAAAATTGTCACAATAATTCTTATTGTAATACTAGTGCTATATTTGCAATAAAAACATATAATAAATATCACTTAACTTTCTTGTTTTTTCTACAAAACTATTTACATAAATACGATTTGGTATATGTATACCTATGACTTGGGTGAACATGATATTAGTGTACATAAATGTACTTGATCTTGATGTATTGCCTCACAAATCCATCATCTTTCTTCTCTGTTACAGGTGTTGCTGCTTTTCATGTAAATTGATCTTCCTACATCAGCTGCATCTCTACTACTCCGTAAGTTTCAATTTTTATAAATATTAAATGCGAATGGGTACTTTAGTGACTATTCACCATTCTAAAATGATTTCTCTATCAAAATTCTAGTGATATTTTCGACACAAGTCTTTATTTTAAAAATTAATTTTTATCAATAAAATATAAAATGATGTTTAAAAAATTTCTTAAAAAAACTTTTAGAATCAATACAAGCAGAAAAATGAAAAAAGTTTGAATCATTCAAACGAGAAAGTGATATTTCACTCCCAACGCACGGTGCTGGGTTTAAAATTCCATAATAGGGTTAGCTGAAGCTATGAATAAATTTAGCGCGCTAGTGGGATTACCACTACTGTAATAATAACATGTGAATCGAAGTCTAACCTTCATCAGCATCATCCTAATACCTATACATTCTCTACACCATCCATACAGAATAGAGATGCGGTCATTGAACCAATGTTTTCATTCGATTATCGTTTCATATAAAAAATCGAATAAACAATAGTGTTGAATTTTTACTTCATGAATAAAAAAAGATCTTTAGAAGTAGAGAAACACAATTTTTCGTTCCTATTTGAATAAAGGGGAAAGATGTTATCCATCAGCATTTAAGTATTTAATTTGAGTTGAATATTGTAAGAAACGATCATTCAGTTATCCCTAGTAGAGATCAACAGCTCAGACTGTTCTAAAACAAAAAAATGAGTGCACGAAACGTGACCCCGAAGAGACTTCATAAATCTTTCGTCAATATCATCACCAACACGTGCACAGGAATGCTTCCATTCTTTCCATTTTTGCTATCTTCTATCTTTCGTTCTTTTTACTTAGTCTTTTTTCAACATCACCTGATTGTTTTATTTCTAACTAGGAAAAAAATATTTTTAAACTTTTTAGAAATTTTATCAATAATTTATAAATATGATAGCTAAATTTGCTTCAGTTAAATCACCAAAAAATACAATGACTGTGAATCTTTGGTGCCAAGCTGTCGTAGCTTCATTCCTTTCGGTCAGACGATAATTTTTTGATTTTTCTTCTGTGTAAAAATAAAAAAAATTTAATTATCTTTGAAATAAGAAAATCGAGAACTTGATTATTTCCATTCCCTTGTAACATTCAAATATACTTCATGGTCAGACAAATTTGTATCTAACTAGATTATTGCAGTAGATTCCTTGTACAGACGTTACTACTGTAAGTTAACCAGGAAGAAAAAGCGAGTATTTCAATATTCAGACCACGGTACTAGCTCGAGGCAAAACAATTTGGCGGAAGGAGTAGAGAACAGTATCGGTCTTTCTATTCGTGCAATTCGCGGCTTCTCGGTTGCCTCACCACAACAATCCACTGTAGATATAACAGGAAGATAAACTTACTAGCAAGTAGTCTGCTTCCATGGATATATTTATCATTTCTATGTAAAATATCTTTTTGCATTAATCGAAAAATTATTTCAACATGTTTTTGATCTTCGTAATGAGACTAAAAATACATTTAGAGTGTGGTTAGGAATTAAGTGGTGTTATTTTTCCCATTTGTTATTTTGAAAATACTCTGGAATCATTAAGAAGCTTTTTTTTAAATGATGAAAAAATATTCTGAAATTTTCATCTATTAGATAATTAATTTTTTAGTTGAAACAAAATTTACCAAAGAAGAAAAAGTATAATTCTTGTCTCACTAATTTTAGTGATGTGAATTTTATAGAATGAGATATTAAATTGCTTTCTCTCAATTCTTCAACTTCCAATATAGGCGTAATGACATCATCTATAGATGAAGGAAAATTTTTTAAAAAATTTCTGGTTGGTGGCAGACGCTTAACATGAAATGGGCTTGGTCGGTAGTTTAAATACTGATGATAATCTAGGCTAATGGGTCCATGTTGTGTCTACATCACATGGGACGGGTTGTGTGACATTGTACGACTGAAGCGCGAACTGTTAAATGGCTAACGACTTGTCCCGATTGTCTAGACGTTAACGAGAAATTTCGAAAGCACGCGACGGATATAGTGCACCACTGAAGACAGGTGAGAGTGATTTACTGAATTGAAATACCGTAAAGTTAAGTAAGTCCATGAATTCTAAAATTATGTATAACGACAGGTGTTACAAATTAAGATGTTTTTCTTATTTTTATCATTTTATTTTATCCTGTCCAATTAACTGTCAGGTTTCAGCCAAATTCATCGGCCCAAGATACATGTCTCTCACAAACACAGATGTATGAAGAGCTTTAAATTTTTGCAAGTTTTTTTTTACGGTACCAATAGCTAGTTTAGAGGATCAGAATCAAGATCTACGTTGGGCGGTCATTCGTGCGATAGTATCGTGTAGCCAATCATTGAAAGATCCTCCCATTCAATGTTTAATCGTCTCAGCATTTGAAAATTCTCATGAACCAATACTTGTTCATTCAATTAAAAATCCTCAGTAATTCTTTTTTATTACAGTTCAAACTCTCTGTTGAGAATTTTAAACTCTACATCTTTGTTATTTTCTCTTTATCTCCCTCTATCTCTCTGTTTCTCTTTCTTTTGCACTAATAGAAACTTGAAGAATATTTTTCTCCATCAATATTCATTTTGAAACCTTCAAATATTCACTAAAACAGTTTGTTAGTAGTTTTTGAAATAGTTTTACAATACATAAATTGTTCTTATAAAACATTGAATAACAAGTTGTTTCCACGGTTCAATGAGTTCCAAAAAAGAATCATTGTCGTTTACATAATTAATGTGCGTTCGATTGCATACTGTGGTTGAATAGACGACCACGGATGGTTAAAAGACGTGAAGCAGCAAATTCTGAGTTTCAAAACGAAAGGATTTCCTCGCAGATGGTACTACGCTACAGTAGGGGCGGATACTTTACATATTTAATTGTACCAACCCTGGTGTTTTATCCATCAGGGAACTGTCGTGCTTGCTTTTCTTTCTTCTCAGGACCAAATGCCCAGTACTTATTCAAGTTTTTTCTTTATTTTTTCATTTTTTATTCCACCTTCCTCCTCTCGCTCATCTTCTTTGCTCTTTTCTTCTACTCTGTTACTTTCTCCCAAATGGATTGCGACGTTTTATATTCTATAGATAATTAAGCACACCGTCAGAAAAATAAAATTACTCCTTGTCGTTATGATCATTTTTTTCCTTTAAGTTTTATGGTTTCTATAAACCTACGTCAGATGTTAATAATTCTTCAACTTTTATCTCACCCAGTATTTTTTTTTATCTTTAAAGTTGCATAGTAAATTCTTGATAATAATGTGATCTGCTGTTTTTAAATGTACCTACTTTATTGATTGATTTATTTTTTTTTTTAATTATAAGATTCGTTAGAATTTGCAAAGCAAGCACAAAGTGTGCACGAATTACCGTAAACTTGTGTCACGGACTACTGGTTGTCCGTCAATCTGTACATCGCGAGAGAAGATATAAAAAGAATGAGGAAGACAGATGCTATATGCTATGCTTACGTCAGCGAAACGACTGAATTTCCCTCGCGTATACGATGTTCGAGCAATATCTCGAAAAATCGATTTCCCGTGTCTTACAGAGTTTTCCCATTGGAAAATAATATTCAAGACAGTTTACTTTATTCTTCCTACAATGACTTTTCAAATTTATCTTTTTCTTGGACATGAATTTTTCTGTTAATTACTTAAAATTAATACTATCAATTTAAATATATATTTTTACTCAAATTTCTCCTTGACATTTTTGATTAAATATAATAAATATTTTGTTCAAAATAATTTTCATGAACAAATAAAATTCAAGGATAAAATTACAAGTAATCATTGATTGTAGACAATTGGTGAAATTAGCGAAATGGGTGTCAAGTATACAGAAGTCGGAATAAATCTAGTATGGGGCTGGTAGGAAATATCAAATACTTCGTGTACTCAAGGGAAAATGAGGTCAAGTTGATTTTATCCTCGACTGGACGTTGGGAGGTTCACGCTAGCATTGAACGCGTTCGATGGACGTAATTTATGGCCGATACATTTTCATTGGTTCTATACGCGAGTTGCGAGAGAGTCCGAATCCCCCTTTTTCCATACCCCAACCCTCACTGAATATCGAGCAAAAGCGCGATAACGAAAGAGAGATGTCCAGGACTCGGGTCGGGATCGTGTCCGGAATTTCCATGACCCTATCGAATGCCCTCCTCCCCCCGTCTGTCGCTGTTTTACGACCGCTGTTGCCGCTCGACAGAACTTGGACACTGTGAAATCCGAACAAAATATTTATTACTATTATCCGTGTTTTATATGTTTGATAAAAAATATGCTTGCTATGGATTTTTAGTTACAATTATAAATTTAGTTGACTAGACGAAAGCTAAATAGAAAAGAAGAAAATTGCTATTACTTTAAACCGAACTTGTTGAAAGAAAGAGATAAAGAAAGATATTGATAGATGTTGAATTATATTCAAGAAGAAAAAGTCTTGGAGATGATTGACTATCGATCGAGAGCTTTCCAGGATCTCATTAGATTGAGAAGCGTTATTCTGAAGACGAGCTTCATCCGTAAGTCGATTGCTCAAGCTTGCGATTGAGGCGTGTAATGAGTTTTCGTGTGAAAGCAAGAGCTACAGAAAAACCGAGTCATTATGGTTAAATGAGTATTGATACAAGACATTTTTATATTATTTATAAAGTAGTTTTCAAATATTTTTATATGAGAAGAATGTCAAAGTAAACCTTCTTTCATATTTTTAAAATTACCTAAAATTATATCATTAGGATTGGAGTATTTGAGATGAAAAAATCTATTTACTTAACCATCGAATTGATCTGTAAAATAAATTTTCATTAACGACTATTGGTAATATGGTGTTAATGATTCAGATTCATTTAATTTTAAGGTTGCTCAAGCATTTTAGTAATAATCAAAATATTTATAAAGCCAAAAATAATTTTAAGTGCACTCTTAGGTTAGCCTACTATGTAGATAAGGTATAGATGAAAGTTTTCTCAAACATTTTGGTCTTCTTGGCAAAAGGTTGAGGATTAGCTTGGTAGAATCTAGCTCGTAGAAACGGACTGATCTGAGTATCTGGCCTCTCTTTCTCTAGCTTTCTCTCTCGCCCTTCATCCAGTTAGCATGACCTGTAACGTGCAAACGGGGTATTTGGTGTTGAGATTACCGGAACTCAAAGTTTGATTGGCTGGGTTAAGGTATCAAGTTTTGGGAGAAGCTCTAGACAACTCGGTCTGATCCTAACGGCATGTATTGGACGGCTTCCACCAATGAGTTCCAACATTGTCCTTCACACCATCTTGACTTTTGATGAAATTACCTTCCAACGAGTGAACAAGTTTCTCGTCAACATCCGCATTTTCTACTAAATTTCGAGTAAAATATCCAAGATTATTTTTATATCTTAATACAAAAATACAATGCAAATTACGTAGTTATGATTTACGTATGATAAATTGTTCCGGTTTGAGTACGAAATAATCTCGTAAGTTTATTTATCCAACTATGGGTGGATGTCGAGAACATTCTCGGTGCCGGAAATGCTATAAAGTGTACGATCTATAGCTCTTATGATCCGCACTGGGAGAATAACACAAACGCAGTCGTAACATTTTATCGCACTGTCGACATCCCCTGTGGAAAAGTCATGGCTGCGAATCAAGACGTAACTCTTTTAATTACTCGGCTCTTACAGACTGATATTCATGTACTCTAGAATTTCCTTTGTATCATTATTTTACTACTTTTCATTTTTTCATTAAAATGTTAAAATATCAATTTAATTAATTAATCATATTTTTAGAATAATCCTAAAATAATACTGACAAACTAGCTGACATTCTGATGATAAGGATAACAGTTAGAATCTGTTAAATTCAATGAATAATAATTAAAATCCTTATAGAATTTTTTTAACAGCTAAATAATTAAAACTAATGTCTAGGGATATGGTAAAGAGAGTGGCTGGTGAAATCGCGTTTTCGCGAATGCTTAATAAAACTGTCTGAGACCTAATTGGCAGTTCGCCAGTCACCAAGGTCGTGAACACAATGGCTCACGCGTTGTTTGGTAAAAGATGCAAGGAAGGTCCAAGTTACACGTTTTGCCTGGAGCATACCCTTCCTCTCACCCTCATCACTCTATTCTCTGCGCATCCGCATTCGGTAACATACATATGCAAATTTATTCGTAGCACATCAGTATGTGTCCTGGTACAGGTCCTACACGTACAACATGAGGATGAATGTAGGCAGTCGGATAGCTGGCAGACAGAGATAGAGATCAAGCGAGAGACGTATCTTTGGTCGTGTGCTAGCCGCTAGCGGAGAGGGTCATAAATTAAATGATGTAAATGATCTGTCCACCCGCCGTCTGAACCACCAGACAACCCTCCGATCTCCATCCCTTCTATTAGACTAACTCCCAACCCTTTTCATTCCTCTCTCGACCTTCCCTTATTCTAGTTTCTCTGTCTTCTCTTGCTCAAGCTTCCACTTGTCCCCTAAACGACCAGCCCTGCACCTAACTAATTATAATTATCTACGAACCGTGCACTAACTCACTGAAACCTTTCTCGTCTAAATAATGATAACAAAAAGCAGAAACACCTACATTTGGCTGAGATTTTTAATTGTTTAATAGAAGAGTCCGTACTTGATAATGATTTCCAAATGAATTTTGTTCTTAATTAGAAACTAAAATGATAATAATCCTATTAACAAGTTTTACCTGTCGATAAATCAATTAGGATATATAACTTTGAGACATAAAAAAGTATATATAAGCTATTTCTCGCTCTATCAGTATTTCGGTATCTCTACTAAATTATAACAATATTTGGTGGTGTTGCTTGTGGTGTAATGTGAGATAATGAGGCCTCGTGAAAACAGCACACGCTCATATTAATAATTCAGAGAAGCAATCTCTGATAATTTTCATCATCATTCTGAATGCTAGCAAGTAAGCAATTAATTTGAAAATGTGGCTGGGAAAATAAATAATGTTGATGTTTAATTTGCTATTGGAAATTTAAATGCAATTTTCATTTATTCTACTCTGCTCGATGATCAATGAATTCTAATGGATCGGAAGTTCCGAACGTTCCCAGAACGAAGACTTTCAAAATCATTGGACCATAAGGGAGTTGGTTTTATTATAATTATCGGCACTGATAGAAGTAGAAAAAAAATAAAATAATTATCCCCGGGATGTCGAAAAACCCCCAAAAACTCGAAAAAACCCCCAAATCATAACGAACCTTAAAGTAATGCATAGAAGTGGCTGAAAGAAGTCTTTAACCATAATGAAAAATTGATTTGTAATTTTTTTTACAAAGGCTAGAGTGTGACGAATACACTAAGTGCCTAATCACTTATCGGAAACCTTGATTACTAATTAAAACTCACCCTTGTTCTTAAAAACTTACAAAAACCAGCTAAAATCCGCTAAAAGATGTCTTTAACCGTAATGAAAAATTTATTTATAATTTTTTTTACAAAGATTAGAGTGTAACGAATACACTAAGTGCCCAATCACGTATCGGAAAGAAATTTTTCATTACGGTTAAAGACATCTTTTAGCGGCTTATAGCTGGTTTTTCTAAGTTTTTTAGAAATGAGGGTGGGTTTTGATTAGTAATTAAAGTTTCCGATGGGTAATTGGGCACTCAGTATATTCGCAACATTTGGTTCTTTGGAAAAAAAGTTAAAAATAAATTTTTCATTATGGTTAGACATCTTTCAGCGGCTTCTATGCATTACTTTAAGGTTCGTTGTGATTTGGGGGTTTTTTCGAGTTTTTGGGGGTTTTTCGACATCCCAGGGATATTTATTTTATTTTTTTCTACTTTTATCAGTGCCGATAATTATAATAAAACCAACTCCCTTATGGTACAATGATTTTGAAAGTCTTCGTTCTGGGAACGTTCGGAACTTCCGATCCATAAATTCTACAATTTACTTAAAATTTTTTCATCGACTATTTTATTCATAAATTTTATTTCAAAAACATTCAATACAATAAAATAATATGGAAAAGTTTACATTGTCAAAGGGACTATCGTTAAGGTTATTATTAATGATTCTCCGGATTTTATAACTAAATTCGAAATTCACCTTTCCAGGATTAAGTATGTAAAATAAAAAAGCTATTTACCGTAAGTGGATATAGGATACAAAAAAACATGAAAGGCTGTTAAATTACTGACAACATTATATTAATATTCTTTTACTGATTATTAAATTCATCATTGATTATTCGTTATATTAATTTTTTTAATTTATTTATCTGTTTCAAGAATATTTATAACCCGCTTACCAATAATGAATTAATAATTCGTTTATATTCAGTACAGCAAATATTTGTAAAAAATAAATACGTTATTTTATTTAAATTTATTTTTTACATAAGTTAAATAATTGGATTAGTTTCCAATATTCCTGATAATTTTGATGAAAATTTTAAAACTCATCTGTTATGCTTTAAAATGTTATTTATAAATTGAATGAAATTCTTTATAAAAGAGAAGCAAATGTGTCAATAACTAATGGAGATGATTTTTTTTTTTTAATTTCAGGACGTGATGCCGATGATAAAAAAAAGAATATATTGGATATGAATTCAAAGAAAGGAATACAAAGTCCAGGAAAACCGCTGGACTTACTGCTGGAAAACATAGGTAAGTACATTTTTTACGTCTTTTAAACATTACTTCATTTATTATCGTTTATTCACATAACACATTTTCTTTTTAACTGGTTATGTCTGTCAGTTGTTTGTTGCCCAAAACCTGTCTATGATTCTGTTTTTTTTTTTTCTCACATTTCAAGTATCGTTTTTCTTATAGTTTATTTTATATACCAGTAATTTACTTCCTAGTCCTTGTCTTGTCTGTACGTGCTTAGGTCATAGTCTTGAAGATAGAACTGTCTTCTTTAGTTATCTGTACGCTATGAGGGTCAAAGACATCTGTATCTTTGCGAGTAAGAAAACGATCTTGAGTTGGCAAAGTGGTGCGAGGTAAGGTGACAGTTAAAGAAGGGAATAACATCACCTTTCTCAACTTGACATCCCTTCCAGTAGTAAAATTGGAAACAATCAGAGAAGTATCCTAAAATTATCAGATGATTATAAATTAATCAGACTTCATTCTTGCTATGAATATTTTTTGGAATATTCGATTACTTTACAGCTCATTTTGATATGTTTATTTACATTTTCAATGTTCATTTTAGCATGTTGATTAATTTTTTTCTCTTTATAATAATCCTAATTATTCAGAATTAATCTTAACAATGGCACAAGTGAACATGCAGCTGGCAATCATCATCAATTTAACTTCTACTTTGCCTTTTGTTCGTAATTGCTTGCACCACGTTCTATTCTTCCTAATAGTAAGTCGATAGAACAGTTGGACTTACAACGGTTGGTAAAGTATCTAGTATATTTTGGATGTCAATGTGAAATTCAATAGATTTATTGAAAAGCATGAAATGGGAAACAATTCAAAAGCACGTACTTGAGTCAATGGGTTTTCGATCGGCTGCTGTAGGAAGATCCTAAGGCTATATTGGTGGAGAACATTGTGCGCACAGGACTTGAGTAAACTCGCCAACAATTCGTAGAAATACGCGGGATGCATTAGCTAAGTCCTAAATACCAGTTAGTCGTATACGCAGAATACTCAAGTGGTTCGATGAAAGTTAGCCGTGTCTGCTCTCTATCTAGAACGTGATGTACTTGGTGGGCTTTTCTTCTTCAATCCAAGATCACTAGCAGTTTTTTTTTATCCTGTATATACATTCAACCATTTCTTGGCTACACCACCACTTGGAACAATGACGTATGAATGTATTTCTCGTGATAGCTTACGAAACGTGGTTGAAAACGCCAGAAAAGCAGAAAAGAAATAGGAAAAAGAGTAAAATAAATCGCCAAGTGCACTTGAATGTACTGAAAATATTTTCCCTGATTTCTTGTTATTCCCGTTTTATCCCGGCAACACTTTTTAGGTTAGGTGGTGATTTGCAGGATTTAGAAAAAAAGTAGGTTCAATTGGACTTTTACTGCAAATTCTAAATGATGTTGGACTATTTCCTGTTGAAATTATTATCTTTTTTTTTTAATTTCATTCTAATTCTCAAAACTTTTTAATTATGACATATTATTAAAATCATTCAGTTATTTTAAAATTTTTCCTTCAACTTTGAATTTTTTTAAAAATTAATACATAAAATTTAGTAGCTTTAAACTTAAATAGAGTCTTTAAAGTAGATCAAATAGGATAGATTAATTTACTGGTCTGTTGAAGAATGATAAAAAATATGAATTATCATTATGATTCTCTCCTTTAGTTATTCATATTTGCCTCAAGGGAGTTAAGAGAGGCAACTTTGTTCATAAATTTCGTTAGATCTTTTTTGTATCTCAAAACCCTTTTTGATGATTACTAAGCCAGGCTGGTGAAGCTATCGGATTGCTGGAAGTGTAGGGAAGTCGAGCAGGAAAAGTGGAAAAGAGATCTTTGTCCTTGGTTGAGCCACTGATAATGCACGGGACATTGACATTGTGTAAAGTATTGAGGCGATATGGATTTGAAGTTTGGAGTACAATAGGTTGATGGTTTATCGTGCTTTTATCATTTGAGTTCCAAACCAACACTTTGGCCATTATCGAATAACCAAATACTTGGTACTGACTCGAACTAACAGCGAATAAATCTTTCAAGGACTGATAGGCTTAAGTCATAAACATTCGCCTGTAATGTTTATTAGAAAGTTGGCTTGAATCAGTCTCTTGATTTGTATTGTTTATCATTGGAATAGTTCGTTGTTCTTTCACAGATGACGATCGCTTTAATCTGCTAAAAGGAAACAGAAGATACAGATGAGCGGGTCGACAGCGAGACGTAGAAAAATCGTAGTTTCCGTGCTCAAAATGTTGGTCTGGGTTCTTACTCTTTCTTTCAAAGTATAAGGGCATCCGCAGAGGCAAGCTTGAGAGCAAGACGGAGACACTTAAAGGATTTACGGGTCTAAGAACTCGGGAACGAAAGCGCCACGAAACTAAGTGCGCGCCGTACGAAAAGAGAGTAAAACTGAAGCTAAGAAAAGAGGAAAGAAAAAGGAAGAAAAAAAGGTTCATGGGTAGAAACATTAACCCGTCGGTTCTTGAATCCACCCACAGAATCCGTTAAACCATTTGTTTGTCGATCTGACCCGATTTCAGGCGAAATAAGTTGGTTTCCTGATTCTTAAAGACCCTTTCTGGGGAATAAAATGCTTAGATATTAAATAATTTGCCAGTGCACTGAAAAAGGGATTTATTTTTCTGTTATTACCTCTTTTTTCTTTTTCTCCAATGGAATATCATTGTATAAAAAATTCAAAGATTTATCTATTTACTAGAAATAATTTATTTGTTTTTTTTTGTCAAATTTAATTACATACAGAACTTTATTGATATTTTAAGCTTATAACTAATTATTCCTTTCGTAAGATTAAAAATTTTTATGTAATTGTCATGAATTTAACATTATGCCATATAAGTTTATCTTATACATGAATTTATTACACGACTTTTTTTTTTTTTTTTTTTGCTACAAAGATGATGAAAAATCAATTGGTAAATAAATAATTCAATAAATAGTGTCTTCATTAATTATGTTAATAATATAAATTTGTGAAATACTTTTTCTTTGTATCGACAAGAAAATTTAATACTGCTTAACACGGAGAAGTTTTTATTAAACAGCTTTTGGTGTAGGGAAAAAAAACTCTTAGTGATAAAGAGAAAGAGAAAGCAAGGAAGAAAAAATAGGAAATAACCAAGTAATTTTATCTAAAAGTAATTTTGTATACACACGACAAAGTTAGTGCAGGTGGAAGAGAGCCCTCTGTAGGTTCAGAAAGTCCACGAGCTTTTGTAGTGATTGTAATATAGGTCAACGTTTGTACAGCCGCTTTAAGCTGGATTTACTGAAGAGCTTTCACCGTGCAATGCCAACCGAAGCAAACTAGGACGGCAAATACATTTTTTACTTTCGTCTCTCCTTCTTTTCTCTCTCATTTTCTTCTTTCTTTTAACACACCAATACCTTCATAGGCCACACCAATATTCATATACAAGGACGCTTGAAAATCCAGTATGTTTGTAATCATAACTTGATCTTACAGTTCAATAATTGGAACTGAAAAACTCCCCAAGATTTAAACGACGTTTTCTAGGTATTATTTAAACTGATATACTAATGATAATTGTAAAAAAACTCTTAGTTATGATATGATGAGAGAGAAAACTAATGCTTTTGGAAATAGCATAACGTTGTTTTTAAGTAGATACGTCCGCTGGTAACTAGACTGTAAATCTCCTTGAGAGTCCCACAAAGTGCAAACTTCATTTCGAATACGTCCTATTTACCATCGATCCTAAAACTTTGTGATTCAACCAACTATTCTTAACCTTTATTGCCACCAATTTTTCATTTTTTCCATTATTCATCCTTACACTATTCATCATTGTTGATTTATAATTTAACACAATTATTAAAAAATATTTTGCTACAGGATAAGACCTGAACTTGTTTTAATAAATTAAATTGAAAAAAATAATTTATAAAAATTTGAAAGATTTAAATGAAGCATAGAATATTTTTTTTTATTATTATTTAATAATTCAAAGGTTGAAAAAAAAAAATGTATACAAGTCTTATCAACTTTTCTCTACTACCAAAAACCTATAAAAAGTGTGTATTGGTAGTGAAAAATGGTATTCTAGATTTGACTTGAAATTTACGTGTAACTTGCATAGAAAAATGTAGTATGCAACAACCTATGTGTGTTGAGAAAAGCCAGGACATGGTGGTGTCGTTGCCAAGCATGAATGATGCATAAGCGTTTTCTTTGGACTTGGAGTAAAAGTACATCGTTGGTAAATCGTCACGCTCTTATATTTAAACGACACTCGAGAACATTTTTTTAAACATTACACCAAAGGACTTTAATAATATAAATACTATAAAATGAAGAAAAAAAAAACTCAATAAAATGTCTAAGTAAATAAAATACTTGTACGCATATCTAGGACGTATGATGCTTTACTCATTCAACGATACTTGCATGAAAATACTTTTACTAGTCTCGAGCAAAATTCATGTACTAGTACATACGTCATAAAGAACTGAATTATTTTCCACGGCTCTTGGCTAGAAATTCACCAGACCAACTTTCACACTGAATACGCTAGGATACACTCAACATACAGAAACTTTCAACTAATATACTCGACCATTTTCCTTTTTTTCTTCTTGTTTCAAGTATCAACTTATTTTATTGCTTCTTTTAATATTAATAACTATAGTGAAGGCACCTTTATCAATTGAGAAAAAAATTCTTTCAAGCTCAATTTGATGAAATACCTGATCAAAGTGCTATTACTTGTTGAGAAAAATAAATCCAATGTCCTAAATGATTGGATATTTTTATTGAAGATGTTTTAGTAAAGTAAATCTTGAAGTTTTAAATTGTTTGCATTATCCAGATTTCCTGTAATATCAGGCGTTATATTAAATTCTGTCGAAGTATTAGGGGGAGAAAAATAAGCTAGAGAATTTAAAAAAAAATGCATCATCTTGGTTGAAGAAACTAACTTATTTTCGAATATTTTTGGTTTATCGATAACTTGTGATAACTATTATTGTAGTGATAATTTTATATGTAACTCCATAGTGATCATTGATGCGTTACTTGCGTCACGATATTCAAGGTGTAATTTCCGATGGACATCGATGCAGTTGATGGTAAATACTAAAATATTCTTGATATCATTCGTTGTGTACTCCAGCGAGTTTTCTGCCTCACGAAACGTTCGAATAACGTACGCATGACCATTTCCATCACTTCCCTTGTTCTATTTATTTTACACTACACTCAGTACATCCATTTTCATTCTCTAATTTTAATCCTCTCGGTGTTTTTTTCCTCTATTTCTGAATAAATAAATTCTTTTCCAATCAACTAATTAATTTTTTCCATTTTTCACTATTCAAAAAAAATCAATCTCCTTTGATCTGTATATATTTGACGTTAAATAGAAAAAAAAAAAAAAAAAAAAAAAGGAAACAGCCATAAAATAACATGTTTTTCGTTTTACTATTATCATTGTGGGAAAAAAGAAGAAGAATATTCTCGAGCCACAAAAATGATTTACTTTTCTCGAAACTTTAAAACAAAGTTAAAGTGGCTTCTAAATTTTGTGGCGAAGAGAAGCCATATTATACTTCTCGCACATCGCCTGAAGCAGTCCGGCTTCTCAAGTATTCTCGTCATTCTCATTCAAAGTCCGTTTCTAGCCCCGTGGCGCGAACAAACCAGGAAAATTTTTCGCGGTCCCACTTCCGACAAGAATTTCCATCCAACATTTTCTCGCCTTCACTTTGTCACGAGAAACTACTTCAATCGTATACATAAGCAATACCTGCTACTAGAGAGTAAAATATTCCATGACAAATCGCCTATTTACTTATATTTTTATTCTACATTTTGTCATTTTTAATTTTCAACATGAAATTAGAATAACATTAAATCGATTTGCCTTAAAAAGAATTTGAGTCTTTGATAAGTCAAATATTTCAATAAATATGTGATAATTGCGAAAATTTTAATAAAATATCCAACAAATTGAAGGTACTCTTTATGAGTAGTGTAATAAAATCATTCTATACTTTATTGTTAAATTTGAATTGCACAACTATTGTAGCAAGTTTTTATCAAAGCATTACGCTTTTTCAAAATTAATAACGACAAGGTAACTGTAAGAAGACTTCTGGTTGTACCGTCAATGGGACAATTGGAAAACAACTGGCAGAACAACGAGAAGGAGGAGCATACCAGTCTCGGCTTCATGAAGAATAAGAAGAATGTCTAGACAGCATTTTGGAGATACTTGTACTCATTCCTTTACTACCAACAGTTGTTGGTAGAGACACTGCAAGCGAATATAATTGCCCGTTCCGGATTTTACGGCAACGCTTGAATCTTTCTTCTCTTTTATTCCTTCTATCTCTATTCTTTCCTATTGCTGCTTCTTGACAATTCACTTTTCCTATCCTAAACTTTTTACAGAATGTCATTGTGCCTGGCCATTGTTCACAGAACACGATTACAATGCCTATTTCATTCAACGCTGGACTGGCTAAACTCATCTTTAATGTCCTCTCGTGCAATATTACATATATAACAGATATTTAATCTATTAAATCATTCTATCGACTCGATAGGGAAGTTAAAAAAAAAATTTTTTAAAGTTCATTCGAGTAATCTTTGAAATTTTTACGGAATAAATGTTTTCTTCTATCAATCGTGTAGATAATTTATATTTGTATAATTTTTTTCCTAAAAACTTGAAAGATTTATTATGTGGTATATTGAAGTCATTAATGTTGAAAAAGTTTTAATTCCTGTTACAAGTTGAACTTTTTGTTCGACTGTGCAAAATGTGCAAATATTTAGCGAGAGAAAAGTATTGATTGAGTCAATTGAATCTTTTCTTTTAATTAAAAATTGCTTGAGTGAATATTTCTTATTATTAAATAGAATAAAGAATTATTTTTGTTCATCGTAATCATTTCTTCTTTTTTTTTCACATTAACTTTACTTTACTGATTATAACTATTAATTATAATAATAATGTTCCAATGATTTAATTCAAGTAACAGCTTTTATAATAAAAAAAGTAGAGATTATTTTTGACAAAGTTAAAATCTGACGAGTGAAAAATCATAGACAATGAAAAATAGAAAAAATAAAAGTAGGAATGGCGGTACAATTTACATTCCAATTAAAACATTTCTCTGGCGCCTCTTGGAAACGTAATAAAATCTTGGAAACAGAACGTGACCACATAATGAGTAATTTACATAAGCCGCTTCGATTCGAGTTTAATAACCGAGCTGTCGCGGCGTAAACAAACTTTTTAATATCCCTTGGGGTTGGAGACTTTTCGTACACTATTAGGCATTAGCTCTAACAATATATCATGTGAGTGGTTTCGATAATTTCTTGAGAAACGTGATCAAATTGTTATCCTCCAAGTAGTACTCACTACCAATAGTCAGGCATCCAATAAATTATCTTTAATCATTGTGAGTTTCACTTTCAATTATTATAAAAAATGTATATTATATATAAAAAGTATATTTTGAATATGCAATAGATTATAAAAAAATTCAGAGACGTTGGAGAAAAATAATTTTTTTTTTTATTATTTGATATCCGTTGTAAATCTGAGGGGATCGAGAAAAGAAAAATTTTTATTGCATGACAGACATTTTACTGACATTCGGGACGAGATTTTTATTACGATATTTTCATATTCTAAGAAGCTTTGAATTCTTTCAATAGACTACTGGGCATAAAATGAATATGCAAATTCAATTATTAATAAATATAGTAGTGAGAGAATGAATTTAATTAGATTAAATACATTTATTGTATTCAAATATTTTTAAAGTAATGCTCGACACTGACCTTACATTTCTCTTTTTTTCTTTATCCTTCTCTGTCGCACTCGGGAAATTCAAAACCATCATCGTAAATCATACACCACAGGCCATTAGGACTCCCATAATTTGCCGATATCTCGAGGACCGCTAGCTTATTATATCCTGCATATATAATCTAGCGAAGTGGGCACATCCGCTTGAATCATGGAATGAAGACGAGATTAGTACAATTGTACTGAGGGTGTTAAGCAGTCATGTTTACTAATAACTATCCAGTTTATATTGATTTTGAATATCTTTCGTCGTTTACTTCAAAAGAGTTATGTTGAAGAAATGATTTATATTATTAATTGAATCACTAAATAAATATTTTTAAAAATTTACTTCTGTAGAGGAGAATACGAACTTCAAATAAATTTACTTCTATTTTATTTCCAAGTAAATTAAAAATGGTTATGAAATGAAATTAATTTATTAACGTTTCAGAATAATATTAAGCAATGGTTTGAAATAATTTTTAACAGATAATTTATTTTATGATTGTTGACAAGTAATTTTAAAAAAATAATTACAAAATTTCTCCAACTTTTATTATTTCAATTAAAGCTTATTTTTTAGTAATAGAACTTTCAACTAATGATTATTTCCTTTGTTCGTCTAGCAGTAATGGAAATAAAATAATTTTAGTATACATTGGAGATGGAGATTATTTTACATAGTGTATTTCCGAAAGTAACATGGGTAGCTGTGGTTGTAAATACATACACAGTGATGTAAAGACTACAAATGTATAGCGAATTATAACATAGCAAGCGCGTAAATGCCGTGGGGCATTGAATAAATTTTGGCCGCGGGGGTGAAAGCATATTTTGGCTGAACGTAGTTCTACATTGGACGAATGAAGAGAAAAGAGTAATGATATTGAAGAAAGAGAGAAAAAAGTGGATGAAGAGAAGGGTTCATAAAAGCTGCGATGGAAGTGCCGGATGAAGAGATAGGGGAAGGGAGATGGAAACACTGTTTACCGATGGAGAAATTAAACCAAAGCTTGTGTCAATATCGCTTCGGCTTTCGCTACCACACACTCCCACATGTTCTGCTTTTACACCCTGCTTCTACCCTCGTCCCAACAAAACTTTTTTATTTTTTCATCCCAATGATTTTATAAATCACTCTGACACTCATCAGGTTTATTTATAATTAATTATCGATAAACCAACAAATTAATACTTTCATTCAATTTATTGTTCATTATTTTGATTTATTCACACATACTGAGATGTAGCTAGTGATTAAAATGATTTATTTCTATTTGAAAAATTTTTTTTTATCAACCAACTCATGAATCACACTCAGGAATCTTGAACTCTTGTCTATCGCATTGAAAATTCATCTAATAATATGATAATATTTTTAGATTGTTTATAATTAATTGGACATTGAGGCTGAATTAGTGTGATTAATGACAAACAAAATAAAAATGATAAAAGTATTATTCCTATTATCCTTAATTGACAAATAATAATAGTCAATTAAATTAGTGTAACTCTGTCAGTTTTATTCTGCATATAAAAGTTAGAAAATGATTAATTAAACATAATTAAAACCTCAACTTTAACCACACTGTAATCCGGTTCAACAAATTTAATTTTAGCATCCACTTAGTTCACCACTCTAGTCGCTGAAAATGAACGTAAATCCCGAGAATTTCGTACCCTATTCGCGATTATTTGCTTTCATGGACACTAGAATTACATGTTCACATGTTTGATATAATCACGAATAGAACAAAGACAGAGAAGATGGGACAGAGAATTGGGATGGGAAAATAGTCGGTGTTTTAGTGAATATCCGAACAATGCGCGTGGGTAAATCCCGAACAGTAAAGCATCCTCGATAGGGAGTTAGCAAAATCTCCATCCTTGTCTCTCTTTCGTTTCTAATATTTTCTGTTTTCAGCTTAATGTCGGACAGTAAGCGCAGCCGCGAGTACGAAATCCCCTAGTTGAGAGCGTCGCGCTCTCGCAGGATTACCTATCGCAGCATCAGGTCTCAATAGTCGATCGTTATCCTATAATTCGTCTTCCAAAATCCTCTCTCACAATCTCATATTCTTCATGCGACATCATATTTTTAATCAGCTTTATATTAGTTATAATCAGTGTCCATTTCATCAACTCGTGCTGTATTTTTTTCTCGACTACTTCGCCTTATGTTGGAAGAATGATGAGTCTACCGTTAAAAAACATTGCTAACGCATTCCAGACGTCCCTAATGATAAACAATATTTGTCTTCTCCCCATAATCTTTGTCTACCCTCGATCCCTTTCTCTCCCTTTATATTGTGCTAATAAAAAGACCTAGTATATATCTTGGGCTATGCCTGAAACCCTTAACAACACCCTTATTTTATTCTATTCCCCTGATGTTTCAAATTATTTTTTACATTCTATTGATGATTTTCATTTTGATTTCGACCATTCACCGTATCATCGTTTTCTTAGAAATAATTGCTACTTATTGTGAAATTAAACAAAAAAGCTTCACAGTGTTTTGAAATATGTAAAATCGCAGTTCAGTCACTTGGGGCCGAGTACAAAAGTTGTGCTCTGAAGAGACTGCGTACGTTGAATACTGGTGTTCATATTGTGTAGTCGAATATAGCATCATGGTCGAGTCGATAACGCGCAACTCTAGCTCATACTTCTCTGGTTAACATCAGCTTCTACTTCTCATTTCACGATAAACCTACACTCCAAAAACATCTGATCTACTTTTATTTTTTATACAGTCCCTCGTATTTTCTCTCGTGTAATCATTCCACACTCTTTCTTCTCAACATTAATAGTCGAAATGAAACAATTGTGATAAAAGTGAAGGGTAAAAGTCCCAATCGATAATAAAAAAATAATCACGTCGGTAAGAGAGTTTAGTTGATAAAAAAATGCGTCAACATAAACGGAAAAAAAACGATCGATAAAAGAGGAAAAAATCAATAAATAAAATAAAACACATTAGTGATTAACAGGTTGCAAGTACCGATGTTGATGAGATTTGACCAAATTGAGCGGCTCGTCTCAATATCTCAAGGTTGGTGGCGCTTCCTCTTCCAGTTGTTGGCGAACGCCACGATGGCTTGGTGAACGCGTGCGCGTGGCCACCCTCTCATGTCTGTTTGCGTCTTCCTGTTCATTCGTTCGCGCGTTACAAACGGTGCATGCCACGGCCTTGACGCGCTTCAGGCGGCGTCGATCGCATGGCCCTTACCTGAGGGATCTAAAGCCCAACCCCGTCGTCATCAGTGCTTCGTCTCGAAGATGACGTGCAGTGAATTGATGTATAGAATATGTTCATACTAAATATCTATTTTTTAGTTGTATTTTTTTTTCGTCAATACTAGTTATTTATTTAAACACTTGTAGAATGTGAGTGAATTTTTAATTTTAAAGTGGAATTGAATTAAAATGATTAAGACTACTTTACATACATCTGACCTGACGTTATACTTTAATGAAATTTTTCAACATGTCTTTTATTTCAATTTTGCTGTAACAAGTGTTGTTTATTATCAGTTTGTCGATTATTTTAATTATGTGATTTCAGTTGAACCATTAATAGATTAATTAAAAAAACAATAATCGTTATTCACCAATATATATATATATATATATATATATATATATGTATATATATGTATATATATGTATGTATCAATAATAAATAATCATTATTATAATAAAAAATTTAAACAATTTTCATATTTAAATGAAAGTATCAAAATTGATATATCGAAGGGAAGAAAAAAAAAGTGTTGTTGAAAAACTGATTTCTAGTCGTGATTTAATAATGTTTCACAAACTTAGGTTATTAAAAAAAAGGATATAAAGTGCGAATGTGTGCTTATATTTCATCGTAACTCAAATAATATAAAGTCACGAATAATAAATGAATTATATGAATAAATTGTTGGCATAATCAATAGTTGATGCTAAAATTATTTTTAAGGTAAATGTGAATGTTAAACGTGAATAAATAATGTGTGAATTTAACATATCAAAAATATGAAACGTGTGATATCGTGCCATTGATTGAATTAATTATCATTTTATTAAACTTGATACCCTCCGAATAAATAAGTTATTATTTGGAAAGCGACGTGTGAGCCTAAGCTTAGAAAAATTAGTGCGCCACGGGAAAATGAAGAAATTCTTTTCTTTCTTCATCTTAAGGTAAGCATTTGACACTTTTTTTTCTTTTATTTTCATTAGTGTCATCTGCTAACTCGTCAACTTTTCTTTATCCGTAACTTTCTTTTCAGTGCGATTACGTCGCTAAGAAAATCTCGTTGTCTTTACTAAACAAAAAAATTAAAAAAAAGAAAAAGAAAAAACCTTATAACAACTCCGACGAGTTTATCTCGTTAACGAAACAGCTTGACAAAGATGAAGAGATGTTCGATTTTCTTTTCCTTTTGTCTCTTCCGTGCATTACATTTTTATACAATTTTTTATTGTTATTTTACATTTATTTTATTTTGTATAATTTTTTGTATTTTTTTATTATACATTATTTTTTTTTTCTTCGTCTCGTATAGCGAATGAAGAACTCATTACTTTTTTCTTGATACCGGTATAGAGCATACCCGCAACTGCGAAAGCGAGTTAACTTCGTAAAGGAAACTCGCGCGCACGTTACCATCGCACGTAATTACTTGGCATATACATATTTATCATAGCTTGTGTGTATATTCTTGATACAGTAATGGGTTGGTGTTACACAAACTCCTATTACGATCATCATCCTTTCAGCTATGTGAACTCATTTTTATGCTTCTAATGATAATATTCTCTAAATCTCTTTATCGTTTATCTCTCTATGATAAACTTAAATTGAATGATCACTAAATACACATTACCTTTACCAATACAAACAACACGACAAAGAATAATAATTATTATTAATGATAATTTTTTACAACTTACAAAGCAATAAATAGCATAAAAAAATTGAAGAATTTCACAAACAAAAAATCTGGAAATGATTGAAATCATTTTCATATTGTAATTTATTGAATAAAAATGATTCCAATTGATTTTTAATAACGAGATGAAGTGAAACATTTTCTTGTATTCTACAATTTAACGTTAAAACAGTAAAGAACTTTGCAGAATATAAAAAAGTCATTTCAACATTTTATTTAATCTGAGAAAGCAAGAAAATGATTAATGTTAGAAAAGCAAATGATATATCTATATATGTATATACATTTATATAAAATATATACATGAGATATATAAATGTAGGAGTAGCCCGAAGCCATTTCACGTACCGCGGGGTGTGTACTTCGTTAGAGAACTTATTTATTCGGGCGGTCGTTGCATATTCCGTGCGAGTACGTGAAGCGAGCATTCAGACGTGATTGAGAGAACGGAAACGATCGTCTGGGATGAAACGAGAAAGAAAGAAAAAGCAAAAGAAAACTACTTTTCTACTACTACATTGGACGACAGATGTCTTTCCAATAAAACTTTTCGTCAATATTAACGAGACTACGTTGAGTCAAACGAAAGAGAGCATAGCTCTGACTATTCTTAGTTGTACGAAATAAATGAAAAGTTTAACTTTTAACTTTGGATCTAACTTTTGTTATATTCACCATCTTATTGAATATATTTTTTTATTGTGCTTTAATCATTATTATGAATAAGATTACGTTCAGTACAATGGTATCATTATTTTTTAACAATCAGAAATATCCATTCAATGATTTCTGTCGTTGGAAATTTTAAAAATAATTCTGATAATTTTTTAAGAATTAAAAAAGAAATAAAAGTTTACTAATAGTCATAAAATTGTTCTTTCATCATGGAAAATAATTTTTAATTCAATAACCTATTGAATATTTAATCCATTTTATTGATAAATTACATAATTAAACTGATATTTAAACAATTTTTCATTTGTCCCCTGACAAACAAGCATATTACATCGAATAGCATTCGAACCTGTCGATATATCAAAGCGAGATAAATCTCCCTGAGGCAATTCGTGCTTATAATTTACATCATGGTCCATCGAGACCTTTGAACTATTCAGCTCATATCCAATGCCTTGGGTCTTATTCAATCGATACATCTTTCGTGTTTTATTAAAATCTATTTTAGTATTTTATTTCTTCATTAATTCACAACTCATCAAATCACTCACTCGAACTTAACTATTTCAATAAAATTCTGTCTGATATTTTATCAAAAGAAATTCTTTTTTTCCTATTTTTTTTTATTAATATTCAATATCGACAGAAGTAAACATGAAATTTGTTTTTATTAATTTTACAACAAGAATTGACGAATGGAATCTCTCACGTTATGTTGATGTTAACCGTATAGACCTGAATGAAAATAAAACATTGGAAAGTTTTCTGAACGACTTGAAAAGTTGATGTTGACGAAACAAACGAGTAAGTTTTATTTAGATAATTTTTGTCGGTGATAGCTCATATACTCACCCAACGATCATTTCCGTACATCGTTATTACATACTTGGATATTGATAGATGCTTGATATTGAAGCAAGAACATGCTGATCATCATAGCTATGCTTTCAACAAAAAAGCTCGCATATCGTTCAAGTTGATCGATTCCTTCTGTTTACTTTTCCAGTCTCGAGACCCCCTTCAACCAGTTGAGGTGTTGAATGTGACATTTTTTATGTGAAGGATAGTGTATATGGCGTGCAAATAATTGATCTCAACCTTCCCTTACAAGTAGAAAAATCTCGTCGATAAAATTCTAAATTCATTTACTCAAAAATTCATTCAAGTCATTTATGTTGTGTTATTTAATTCATCATATTTAATTCAGAAAAAAAAATAAATGAAGGTATTTTTTTTCTTTTTAGAATTCAATTACTCTTGTGATTCTGTTATTAGTAATAAAAACTATTGAATGTTATGCACTCATCATCAGTTGCAAACTCAATATATTTTTTTTATAGAAAAATTTTAAATATTAAATGAACAATTATTATTGAATATTTTTCCATTGAGCTGTCGTTTATATAAAAGCTTTTTAAAATAGAAAGTTTGTAGACTAGGGCCTGTCCAGTGCCTTGGAATTGCCTCAATTTCATGTGTTAATTGTATGGGAATCTAGCAGGAATTGAGGCAATTTCTACTAGGGACATCTTTAACTCTGAAACGAATCTTTGCATAATAATATTCAGTAGTTAAAATCATCGTTTGACTGCTCTAAAAGAGAGATGTCGGCAATTTGGGTTCAGTGATAGCTGACAATTATGATGCTGACCTCAAACGCCAACGACACTCAGTCTTCGGTGATCCACAATTGTTGCTGGCTCGACTGTTCTCGTTTCAAACCTTTTTCAAATTATCTGAAGAACTAACGAGTCGGCTTTACTCTTTATATCATTATGTGAATACTCAAATGCAATCATTTAAGTGATTACTTTGTTGAAAGTTGAAAGTTTCATTGAAAAAAAAAAAATCATTTTACCCTTCACAAAAAATAAGTTCCAATATCATGATAAAAAAATATCGAAAACTATTTTATTTAATTTTCCATTTTTTTTTGGATTCTGTAATAAAAAAACCTGTTGTGATAACGAGGCAAAGGAAATTCAACACATAATCTCCTATGGATGTGTACATAGGGAGGAATAATACGAGGAGAAATGGTAAAAGCATAAGCTTAAAGCCTCCAGGGCGAGTATAAGTGAGATAGGATGTTGGACGAGAGGCTTGCAAAGCCTCCAACGGTAATGCAAACTTTTTCCTACCTGTTCCGATTCCATACGCAGGTAAAACCAAATTGAATGACTACCAATACTATATACACATATATTTCTAGGATATTGTAGATACATAGCCACATACATATCAGAATAAAGTGCATCGATGGAAATGCTCTTCTCTTCCCCTCATGTCCCTTTCGCATCTACGCACTTGCATTGAATAAGTTTTATATTTCATTGATATGACATTGATATTTCTAACGGCGTAATATTCAATGTTGTATCAAAATTTCGGAATCATTAGAGAATTTTTTATAAACTTTTCTATTTTTCAATTATCATTTATTTACTGATCATATTGCTCGAATTTGTTCCTATATTTCTTCAATTACTGTCCAATGTTTCAATCAATTTAAAATTTATTTATTACACACAGATATTAAAAACAAAAAAAAATTAATTAAATACTAAAAAAACAACAATGCTTATTTAAAAACAATTTCGTTCTTGATGTTAATTATACAGACATTTTACTCGCACCACAGAACCTTTATACTAACGTCTCAGTATGATGGTATTGTCATTATGGTTCAGAATGAATTCATTCTTGACGGATGATACAACTAAACAGATCATCACCTAATTGTACAGATCTCTTTGAGAATAATTATGATAATGGTTTAGATTCGATTATTGAAATTTCTTATTTTGATTCATTTGAAGTAGTATCTGAACCAGTTGAAATGGTCGCTATAAAATCCAAGAGTGAACTGAAAGGAGCGCTATTTCTTAGAAAACCTCTTCTACTATAAATCCGAGAGCCAGAGAGAGGTCGATCTTCCAGTCGATGTAACACGACAAGAGACAAAGAAGTAGGAAGGGGAAAAAAGAAGGAAAATGATGGCTTTTTTTCCCTTTCACCCTTGACCCAACGGGCTAAGAGATTTAGGTCTCATTAGTTGGAATGGTTTTTTTCCCTTCTTTCTCTTCTTTACAGTCGTAGTCCCTTTCATTCGCTCTGTCGCCTTTTTAATCTTGGCCTTTCCCGATCTTTATCCAATTACATCTCTAGATATTGTGAAAAAAATCATTCAACACTCTCTTGTTTCAATATTTATCGAGTAAATTGAATGTTTGAATAGAAAGAAGCTTCAAATATATTGTGTTACTTAATAGAACATTTACATCGTCTTTTTACGTTTAATGTGTCACCTTATTTTGCTTGCACGTGGCAAACGGGCATAAAAGACTGAGTGGAGGTCATCGGAAAAGGTGAGAGTTGAGATGAGAGGAGTGTAGTAGAGGCCGTGGAGTGTTTCACAAGTACAAGAGAGAATGAGAGAGGTAAAGTGAGGTATAACTTGTTGACGAGATTATAATCAGGGAGCGGGGATTAAAGCTAGAGCTGCTACAACGATACGCTTGAGACTGTATACTACTGGCTATAGATTCTACCTAAAGTGAAAAAAGATGATGAAACTGGGAATAAAGGGGATTGAAAGAAGATGTTAGATCTTCTAATAGTGTCAACCCATCAGCCTTTGAGACCCTGAGCTTCCAAACATCCTTTTGTTTAATGTTCATTAACGGGCCGACTAGTAACAGCCTTCTTCTCCTTTTATGAATTATCATCATTACTTGTTGGAAATATGCTTATGATAATGAACTTTTATCATTCAATTTATTTATTTTATTCTACTACTTTAACTATCTATCAGATGAATTGTTATACATTTGAAACATACAAGAAGATGAACATTGAATTCAGCAATGAAAATTGATTAAATTGTAGAAAACTGGAATAAATAATGTAGTTATTATCCAAGAGAATTCTAAACGATAGTATTGCTAACCTTCACCCACTTATTTGCTCTTCATCAACTACAGTAACTTGTATTAATGCAAATATTCCCTCACTCTAAGGAAGACGATTACTTATTAATCATCTTCATACCTAATATTTAATCGTTACTGTCCATGGCACTTGCTAACTGATTCTATATTGGTAAAAGGTAGCTTAAGGCTACTTTATTTATTCAATTGTACACGAGTAAATTTTAGGAAAGTAAATTAGAGACACTGGTAAAAAATTGATTACACCACTATTCTAGAATTGCTAGGATGCTGTCGCAAACATGCGTAAGCTTTGCATGTGCACAAGCATTACTTCGTAATTACAGAAACGTTCCGCTTCCGCGGTTACCACTATCTAATGTGTATTCTCCACTCCTTCTTCCACCCCACAAGCACTTGTACCTGGTACTGCTGCTAGAGTATATCGAATTCACTTGCTGCTGGTAGTTTATCTTCTAGATAAATTATAACCCTTCTGTTACTCTCATCCTCACCAACTTATTGTACTTTTCTGTATCTATATCTTTTTGTCACTGTCATTCGTTTCTATTGATATTTTTTTTTGTCAAAATCAAATAAGATAAGGCGAGTTAATCAATTTCAAATATATACATTTATGACTCTTTTTATTTATTTATTAAGAAACTTTACTTATAAAACTAATCAATTGATGAGTTGGGGGAAAAAGATATGTTTAATAAAGAAAAAATTATGTCGAGTAGGTTTCGTGTTGGATATAATTAATAAATGAATTTACTCAATATCAAGAGAGAATATGCAATAGAAATACGTCCCTGGAATAGTACAATTCTGATGCAGAGATAGAACGAGGGTAAACGGTATGTGTACTATCGTGCCAGTTTCGTACGCAGAACGCAAACGTGCACTCAACGCAATTAACGTCGCGAGGTTAATTAATGGCAACTACTCACAAGGCGAAGAGAAAGCAGAGGGAACAAACGTTGGGATTGGAACCTGAGGAACGGATTTTGTAGAGTTGCTTTGTCTCACTATGAAAACGAGGTGAATCTAATGACCTGAGGATTTTATGTGAATTTAAATGATGTAATAAAATGACTTGCTTTTGAGAGAAAAATAAAATTTTCTTTTCTGTTTAAATTGTTCTCTTACATGATTGACATTTCATAATAATTTACTTTCGACTATTTATCAAATAGTTTAATTTATCAGCAGTCTTGAAGCGAACATTTATTTATAATTGAGAAAATTGTCATGAAAAATAAAATAAATCGAATGAATCTAGACGATTTTTACCCCGTCATCATCAGATATATCGGCTAGCTTAACTGACGTATTTGATTGGTATGCTAGACGAACAGCGTTTGACTAATTAGAGAATGATCCGGGTGGTTGAATCGCCTGTGGTGGATTAGAGAAAGCCTTTGTTTCCCACCAACAAATTATAAGGCTGCCAACGTGGACGTACGGCCCCATGAATGGAGGTGCAACCGAGCGATCGGTAGGCGGGACGCTATGCTGGTACTGCATCAGGATGCAGAGTTGAGAGATGGTGAACAAAGTGGGATGTAACCACGCTACGACCGCAACTAAAATTAACGACAATTGGCGCGATTGAAACGTACTGTAAGCACAGACCTCGACGTTGATTTCCATTTATTGAACCCTATTCTATATTGACACGTCTCTCTACTTGTACATTTTTTCGTTAAAATAGTTATCGACTGGTCTCATCGTCAAAAATCTGACTGAAATATTTTTCTGAATTTTCTAATCAACACTGCAGAACTTTCGTAATATTTTGATCATTAAAAAAAATAAATTCTCATTAAAAAGAACATTGTTTTAATTTTAAGTGAATAGATGTTAAAAAAGAGATTTAATAAAGTAAAATTTGAAAAAAAAATTTGATAGCAGTAAATTAGAGAATTAAAAATTGATTGATTTGTTTAAATGTAAGGATAAAAATAAATAAGCAAATTGGAAAATTTTACACTCTTCTCGTGTAATACTTGCACTTATTTTTGTAGCACTTAAATATTTATTTTCATATTTTTATGAGTAAATTTACGTAGCTAAATTTTTTTTCGTGACTCTTACCGTATATGAGAGCCAGTAGGTGGTATACGGATAAAGTTTCCTGTCTCAAGAACTTTGTAAATTTGTTAAATTGCCAATTTACCTTAGAAACTAGTACGAGCTCTTTCCGTACAAGCACTGCACCACCTCACATCACTACTCTTACTTCACTCTCGACTTGCAAGATTTTCTCATACACGGAGAGAATTTTTTCACTAAATCTAAGTGCAAAAATGACAAGTATACGTTTCGAAGTTTATAAGTAAAAATATTTTCATTCGATAGTAAATTTTGGGTTCTTGTAAGTTAATTTCGTACTTAAGAGGTGTTTTAGTAAAATAATTACTCGAGATAACTCAAAAATAACTTATAACAACTCAAAATTCACTGTTGAACAGAAATATTTTTACTTATAAATTTCGAAACGTATATTTGTCATTTTTGCACTTAGATTTAGTGAAAAAATTCTCTCCGTGTACTCTTCTCTTTCTTACTATTTCTTTCTCTTAATTTACTTTTACTTGTAAATGTCCTGGACTTGTTTCAGAGCTTTGTCTTTTATCGGCAAATCCAAGGACTTTTAATTTTCATTTCCGTCTAATTACAGGTCGTGAAATTAATTATGAAATAGATTTGAGTAAGCTGCTTTTGGTTTTCGTTGTCTCTTCATCCCCATCTCACAATTTTTTTTTTTTTTTTTATCTTATTCTCAATAAAGTTTTGAAACGCATTCATCACATTTTTTTTCTTTCGAACTGACATGTCTCAATGTATCTTGCACCTCTACTTGCACACCTAGAGCACCAAAACTTAAAATTTCATTAAATCTAGAAACTTTTTTATTAAATTTCGGCAAAGTTAGAAGAGCGATAAAACGTAAGTGAATTTTGATGACATAGTGTCACAGTGGGCAGCCACAGAAAATTTAGTTGTCCGGCTTTTATGCATCACGATCATAAAATTGAAATGGACCAGGTGATGTGGTGAGACAAAGAGAAAAATGGAGAATGAGAGAAAGATCTCTCGTTAGTAGATATCCATCAGATCATAGTCGAGTGGCCTAGCACATTTGCAAATAGATATTGTTGCCATCAACCATACTAGAACACCGCTGACATATGAGTTGTTTGAGCGAAACGATTAGACCACGAGCTATTAATTGTAAATGTTTATTGATTACTTAAATTTTTCTCCTCGAAAATAAATATAATAGAAATATAATAGATATTGTTATTGTTATTATACGTCTAAAAGGGGGAAATAAGTAAAAAAAGAATGATTAAAAATTGTGAAGATTTTGAGAATATTTAAAGCTATTGCCACAAGGATTGACCGATAATTGATTTAGGTCAATAGTTAACTTTGTAAATTTATCGAACAGCCGATAATTTTAATTACAGGTCTTTATAGTTACGACACTCAAGTCTTAGCAAACTTATTTGTCAAAAAATACATTTTCAAAATAATTTCAAACTAAAGTTTTTCATTTTATATTTCGTTTTATATTTTATCAAAATATCTAGCATAAATAACTGAATTAGAAAAACATTGAACAGAGCTTTAGACACTCAAGCATCAGATAAAATTAAACATATAAATATACGTGGAACTAATATGCAGCATGAACAATTGTAAAACAAGAGGCAGACAATAAAATACTTGCAAGCTCGAGGGATAGCCAGCAGTAATAGTCAAGTTACGGGCATTGTGTAAAGTTTCCTTGCACACTGGGGACTTTGTTGGTGGTTGTGATGCAAAAGGGGATGAGGGTAACTCGAATTTTAGTGGTAGCTTCATATAGAAAGGGTGGAGAAGGGAATCAGTAGCCATGGCAGGTGAGAAATAGTCCATATAGCAATAAAAGCAATACGAAGACTATGTGGAGGTGGATGATGAAAATAGTAACGACGTCGGGGGCAGGCAAAGGGAACGTTTTAGATCCCAAAGGACCGAAAGCAGAGGTTGGGTGGTTACCAGAGAGGAAGAGAAAAGGGTTGGAAACACGACCGGAAACGGAAGCTCCTGCAGGCGCCACCGGAAGTGACCTCGTAATTCTCGTTCCCCTTTTCGTCCATCCAACCATCAACGCTCTGAATTATAGGGACCGGCCTGTAAACCTTTTGTCCCTGCTTTTCCTGTCGACAATTCAAGTCCGCCATTTCTGTCTTCTTTTAACTTTAACGTTTTGCTTTTTGCTCTTTCCATCTATACGACGTGAAACTAGAAATTTTAAACCCTATCTCGCTTTCGCTCTACTCCACCAAAAGCTTTGTTCTATCTTCTTTGTCTGTCTATTTCCACTAGCAACATCAACGAATTCTATTCACTTTGTTTTAATTAGTTTTACACAACAACTAAATCATCCACCATCTCTCTATTGACTTTTTACACTATTCATTTCATATTTATGAAATTTTTTTCAACTATAAAGCTTACTTTTTTTCATCTTCATTGATTAAACATTTAATGAATTTAACAAAAAAGACTAGGTAATTTTTTTTCTTGACAATTTTAAACATTCAGTAAGTTCAGTCGGTCCTAAAAAATTTTTTTACTTTCATCGATTAAAATTCATTATAATTTATATTGACAAATTCATTTATTAGATATGAGGTTTTTAAATCTTCTTTGCTTTTAATAATTAAAAAACAATTTATTTACTCAAGTCCATCTATTTGAGTATTAAAGCAAAGTAATAACAACTTAATCTTCATGGAGTAAATCTTATCACAATGACTCTATTTTGATAATAGAAAATAAATTAAAAAGAAATAAAATTCTTAATAATTGATTTGAAAATTTTTTTATTTTAAAATCTGTTAAAAATTAGTAACAAACAATTATTTAGTACAAAATGAGCAGGTAAATGCATTGATTAACAAAACTTTAAAGAATAAATAAATATCATAAATTTACTAACTATACATTTAAATACATTGATATGTTATTAATCTTATAATTTATAATAATGTTATTACATTTTTTTAATTTATCGAATTATGGCTTTTTTCCACCTCCTTCTATTTTTGGACAAGTGATCTGTTTAATAAATCAACAAACGTATCATATCCATTGGGACACAGACAAAATGAACAATTGATCTACACATTTATGTCAACATAGAAGCAATTTTTTTTCATATACATGTAACTATCCGTGATATATATATATATATATATATATATATAGCTTTAATATATAGACATAAAATGAAAAGGTAGAAAACTGAATTTGAATGCATTTAAAACTATCGATCGTTGGAATTGTGTGTAGAATTACGTTAATTGGACATCGTCGATTGGTACACGAGACAGTTTTCTATATTGCTACTATATTACAGCAACTGGACACGCGTTTATTTTTATTGTATTAGATTCCTAGTCACTTTCAATGCCTTTGTTTCTTCCAAAAGCACTGCAATGAAATAAATGAATGCCAAAATCATGTGTCTGATTCAAATAATTACCGTTCTTTTATCATTAATTATTTAACATTTCAATTTTTATCATTAATTCCATTTTATTTTGATGTCCATCTTTTCTATTAATTAATGATTAGAAGATTACAAAAAATTCAATAATTTATATTGTTATAAAAGTAAAAAGGATTTCAAAGTAATTAGTAGAAACCCAAAACTGAATTTTCCAGTAATCTTTGGAATCTATTTGATGATGCTAAAAGAAAATCTCACGCATGAAAGTATGATTAATGTTGTGCCAAGTGAAACTCTAAATAGACTGATATAGAAATGAAACTGGACATGTAAGCCAAGCTAGGATATATTAACTCATCGTGGAAATACGTACATGAGCAATCGTGTGTTTACACGCATAGTATGGACCCAGTTCATCTCGAATACTCTCTCGAGACTGCAGAATATGCTGGAGATGTTGGCTAATATGTGCTATAGAGATATGTATGGAAATGGGCATATATTGTTGCTAGAAGACACTGAAGTGCGATTAATTTACGCGCACATGAAATCGATTGGCATCTAGGGAAATCTCAGTTTCAAATGCCTCATGTGATTTATTGGGTTTCCATAATCACAACAAAATATGATAATGACGTTTGAAAGGACGAGAATCATGAAAATGAATAGAAACTTAATTAGCTGGTTAGCTTTGGTCTACTAGAAATATCGATGGATTTTGAAAATTTTGAAAAGTTTGTGAGTTAATTTGTAGTTGATAATGGGTGGAAAAAATAGGAAAGTGAGTTTGAGTAACAAGAAAGACGTAAGGAGAACGCCTGAGGGAAGATAAAGAAATAAAGAAGAACACCTTGGAGAAAAGACGAAAGTTTTGCTAGGTATCTTGTTCCTTTCTTTTACTTGGATTTTGCTTCCTCTCTTTTTGAGACCGCGAACGACGATTCTGGGTCTGACAGGAGCCGACTTTTAATTTTAATCATCGACCGGGGAATTATGAAAGTTTTCCTTTGCTCGCGGACGATTTCAATTAAGAATTTGCCCTGGTTACTCCTTTGGGAGAATAACGATTGGTCCGCGGTCATGAAGAGGTCAGGAAAAAAGTGGAGTGAAAAGAAATGGTCTAGAGAGTAAAGTAGATGTAGTAGGTGTTGGTAAATGAAAAATAAGACGCTAAAAATAAAAAGAAAAAAAAAAATAAGAAGAATAAGCATTAGTAAGATTTTTTCAATTAGCTACTCTTCTTTATTGTCTCTAGAGATTTTTTCAAGAAATTACAACTTTTCATATCCTTTTTACCCTTTTGACCTTAAATTTTCAATCGATTTTACTGAAATGTGATTCAAATATATCGACTATCGACTGCTTGGTTCTTATTCTAGTGTGAATATTGAAAAAAATTGAAAAATGAAAAAAATCTCGTCACGGACGTAACGCTTGGTTGGATTCTCATGCGCGTCAGAAAGTTGGAAGCGTAAAGTTTGGTTCTCGTCAACGACTCCGACGAAGCGTGTAAAGTTTCCGCTGGATAACCGTTGACGTTCCACGCGGCTGAGGGAGTGGCGTCAGGTGCAACTGGAAACGAGAAATCGTCGATGCGACGAACGATTCCGTGGTTCAAATCTCTCGTGCACCAACAAGCTGTCTCGTACCCACATCAATGATACCTATACCATCATATTCTATTTTAAGTGCTACTTGGGTCGTTAAAAATAGCCACGATATAAAAATATCACTACTTTTAGGACAAGATTAATGACCGTGTGATGCAACCTCCCTCAATCGTCTTTTTTTTTTTTTTGCTTTTTTTTTTGTTTTTTTTTTTTTACTTTAAATAGAAAGTAACTGTTTTGGAAGAAAGCACGGGACCCACTGCGATCTTTTAAATCTATTTTGAGCTTCTTTTTTACACACCACACCCATAGACTTACTCAATCTTCTAAAAAAAAATTAACAAACATATGGATTGTTAAAAATAATTTATTTTAGTGAGATAAAAAAAAATGGTTTCTAGAAGCACAAAAAAATATTATTGGCTAAAGATTAAAAAAAAAAAAAAAAATATGAGCAGTAAAACAATAATAGAAATGTCAGTGAAAGAACAAAGGACAAAGTTGGTAGGAAAATGTTTGCAACTTTGAACACTGTTCACTGATTGCATTTAATTACATGTGACCAACACCTATAGAGGTAGGGCTGTTGGTAGCAGTTGGGGAATATTCAACTAACAGCTTCCTCTAGATACTTGTAGTAAAAGCTTCGCTGGTGTTGCAACAATTCAGTCAATATGATTGCAATATACATACAATGAGTGTGCTTTTGCTACAGGCAATCGTTGCAATAATAACGGGCACTATGAAATACTATTCCGATTAATACATCTGATTCTGTCCCTCACAATCTCCATTTTAGCGATACTAATCAAATTATCATCGATAAATCATCATTTTAGTTTGGTTGTGAATTAAAGAAAAATTTCTCTGGGACAAGTTTCTCGTAATAGAAAAGCCGGGATATCAATTCCATCACATTATGAGTTGTATTTTCTTAAATTGCTCCAACAATGCATTTATATGGAATCCTAGATATGTTCAATGATGCGTATGGTTTTGCTATTCTACATTACTTCTATTTTATCATTGAACTCTGTCAACGCGCTTGGGAATTTATGTTATTTGTGCGGTAAAATACGGATGCTAGGAAATTCACACATTGATTTATGAGGGATAAGGGGACTTAATAAATACTAATTAATAGTTCAATTTTTTTTCTATTATCACCGAATAATTAACTTAATCTTGAAATTCAACAAGAAGTAGTGACATATCATTATGACATTACATAACATTGCGTGGATAAGTAATGTTTCGGAAGACTTTTAAGAGTCTATCACCAAATTGCTTGTCTCACCAAATAAGCTTTCGTTACCCGACATTAGAACAATGTTTTTATACAGTTTGTAAATAATTTTAATTATAGAATAAACTCGCGGGAAATTTTTCTTCGAATGTATAAGATTTATTTGAGGTACTTGACGATTATGTGTTTATCGAAAAAAAAAAAAAAATAAAATTAGATAAAGTTTTACAGAAGCAAATAAAAAATATCCAGTCAGCTGATAGTTGGAAATAAATTGTCCGACATTAGAGAGCGGTGATCGAGGCTATAATATACCTGGTGGATAAGTTACTACTTGGGACAGGCATTAATTTGGCTGAGTTGCCACAAGAGATGCTTGTGTGGCTGTAGACTTGCGACATAGGATTTCTCTCAAGGGACTACCAGAATCACCGTTAACGTATAGACGTCGTCGTCAGACAAATCGATTCTCAGCTGGAATATTGTCACAACTAATGATTGCCTTAAACTCATACCCAGAAATCTTTTTAAAAAAAATGAAAATTATTTTATTAATTTTTTTCCACATTTTCTTTTAACATAAGTTAAAATCTCAAAACAGTAAAAATAAGAAAAAAACATTATCCAAATACATGTAAAAGCATTAATAATAATTAAATACTTTTGTACCATTCTGTTCTGTCAGAATATATAATCATTTAAACTTTCTTGGATATTTATACAATGATGCGTTGTCAAGAGTATTTTGTTAGTCCCTGCGCATACACACTTGTGCACAAATTTCATAGAAGAATATACACGAGGGTCGTAAATGGAATTAAAATCCAACAAGGACGAAGGGCCGATTAAAATGACGTCAATACGAATGACGCGTGATGGAGAGAAGAAAAAGACTTGATTTTGCGTGACTGAGACGAACACTGAAGGGGTGCTGTTCTTTTTGGGATTTAAAATATCAATTTTCTTTATTCGAAATTTAAAAATCCATATTTTCACCATAACCAAAAAAAATATAAGGATTATGATTAATCAAAAATTTTTGTAATTTAAAATTTAATGAATAGATAATAATTCTCTTTTTTAACTTCAAACAAAAAAACAAAAATTTAGTCCTAAATATCTCTAAAATTATTGTTAATATTTTTTAGAAAACAACAAATTTTATTAAAATTTTCAATTAAATGCGATTTTTTTTTGTTTGATAAAAAATTTTTAAAATACCTGTAGATTCATATCATTAACTAAGATTGTTGGATCGTCTTTAGAAACCTAAATATAAATCATGTAGGCAGGAAAAAAAAAATAAAGACTATGAGGGTGGTAGAGCAAACAGTAAAGTACTCTTTGAAAGATACATGCATTCATTAAAGTTTTCTGGGTCGTCATTTTCAAAAGGTGCTTTCTTAAACAATAAACACTATTGTTAAGAATAATTGCGGCGAAAATTTATCCATCATCTTTTGTAATATTTCATCTTCTTTAATAAAAAAAAAAAAAAAAAAAAAAGTACATCAATTCTCATGTATGTAAATCAATATCTCATCCGCAAAAATATGCGACAATTAAAAGCTCATTAAAAATGAGTTATTAAAAGATGAAACCATACAAATGAAAAAAGCACAATGACATTGAAGCATTGAAATGTAGGTGTAGATTAATTATTTAATGAAATTATGTTAGCAAAGAATAGTAAGTTGACGCAGTTATTACTTAATATAAATGACGGTAGTAGAAGCTTTTAATATTAATTGCAATGAAATAAAAATGAATATTTGTTAGAAATTCATTATTTTGTTATTCATTGAGGTTTATTTACATTTTATTCAAATGTTTAGTGTTTTACATCGACATTTAGACGCCATTGTAGACATCCAGAAATAGATTCTCGTCTTTCTCGTTTCTTTCTTTTACATCTGCCGTCATTCCAACGTTAGACTGTGTGCTATACAACCACTACACAAGAGGTGGTGGTACAGTAGACCAAAGAGGGTACCACAGGTGGTGGGTGTCTCAACGCCAAGCGACACTGTGACACGACAAATAACTACCACATCACACGCGGTTTGTACCAGACGCAGTCTCTTTTTCTTTTTAGTCTTTCTATTTTGTCAATGAACGAGTGTTAATTTTTTTGTGCGGAAGTGTCTTGTCATCACGCGTCAGTTGATCTCCGAGTGATATTTGTGTTTCAATATTTCACCCTTTGCCATTAACTGATTATTCATTGTTTAAACGATTAAAATTCTATCAAGTTAATTCACTCAAGTGTCTTAGCAGCAAATCTAATAAAGTGATGTGCTAATGACAAGTGGAGAATGTATTTAGCAGTGAGAGATCAGATGATAGTAGAAAAGTGAATAAAAATATCAATTTTATTGTAGCATATTTTTTTTTTTTTTTTTAATAATTATTTTGTTGATGTTGAAATAACTGTAAATCTGTGTAATTTTTATACCGAAACATGTCACAAGATGATAATGCGCAAAGGAAATGAGTGTAAAAGCTGGGTTGTTTCATCTTTGAGACAGACGGCGGCACAAATATATCCAACAGCGGGGGAGAAAAGATGAAACGTAAGAAAGAATGTATATATATATATATATATATATAAATATACATTAGTTGCTATATAAATACATGATAGATATTTTGAACATATATGAACAATAATGTGTAGTTAAAAAAGCATCTTGGAGGTATCTGGGGTAACATTATCGGTCTAGAGATCCTTAAGCACATTGTGATATCAGTGAAATATTTAAAATTAATTGACGACTCTAGAACGTTGAATAACATCATTAGTAACATGATAAAAAAATTAAATGGTGATGATAAATGGCAAAATGAGTGTACAGAAGTCGAGTGCATTTTTTTTATGATGAGAAACAATTTTTCCGGGAAATGACATTGAAGCTAAGAATGGCCTACCATTTTTCAGTCTCTTTTTCTTCATGAACCCTCTTTAAATTTCTTCCGGTATCGGAGTCTTCTCGAGAGATTCATTTCCGGGGGTGTACGTACCTGCCGGCTGTGCTTTTCTTTTTCATTTTTTCTCGAGTCGTTGCTCACAGCCTTGGCGTTTTAATATTCGCTAAAGGAATCACCACCCTCACTAGATTCGACAATATTGTGCCGTGGCGCGAGATACGACACTTCCATTGTTTTCACCAAAAACCTACTTTTCATAAATTCAAAAGAATCTCTAAATCATTTTTATAAATATATCGGCTCTACAATTTTCATTTGATATGAAATTTCTATTTACTTCCCGGTCGCTCAGTGAAAACGTAATGCTCAAAATATTCCTTTACAATACAATTATTAAGATGAAACTGAAATTATTAAACTTGAATATTCTATATTTTTATACTTTATAACTATTGTTTTCTGTGTCATTTTAACTTATTTTATGTTGTGTGAATATTAATAAAACAATTTAATATGAGGACAAACAAAAATTATTTATCAGAGTAATTTTAGGTTAAATAAATGAAAAGCACAATAAATTGAATAGAGTAGCAAAGAGAGCAATAATTAAAGCAAAAATGCAAAAAAAAATAAGGAACAATGCTGGAGAAATAAGAAGATAATTGTATAAAATGAGAGAGAGAGAGAGAGAGAGAGGAAGAGAGAAGGAATAAAAAGGAAGTGGTGACTATTCCTAGGGGTATTTATACAAATGCTGGAATGTTGCCAAAAAGTTCGAAGAGACCCTATCTATCGTGGAAACATCGTACGGCTCCTCTTTCTTTCTCCTGGCACCAAACGAACACGTAAGAGTACTTGACACCACATATACCTCCAAAGATGGTATATCCTTATTGGCTCTTGACACCCCATTCTCTCTAGTATTGGTCTTGATAGTCTTCTGCACCAGGATATCTCTTCAACTCATACACCAAAACACCGAGGTTTATTTGTCAAGCACTCCGAATCCCGGCAGAGACCAAAATTGAAGAACCTGCGGATAATGGCCACGGTCACGGTGTCTCGCGTTCGACCACTCTGGTCACCTTCATCCCCTGTGGGTTCACCACGTGGACACCGACCCATCAGGATGTTACTAGACCGAGAATTCATAGAATGCACTGAGTGGTGGTAAATTGCCAAATGAGCTTGATGCCAAGATGTAGGAATGTAAATTTGTGGTCTCTATTGCAGACAACCTTCAACTAAGCATTCAACTATTTTATCTTGTTTTCGCATCATTTTTCTTGAAGATTATTTTTCTAGCAGTATATTTATGTAAGACAATGAAAGCTTCCATAATAAATATCAATTCTAAATAATAAATACTCTTTCATTTATTTTTATTATATTGTTAGATTATATTTAGCCTTTATGTCTTTGCTTTTTGGAAACTGATTAATTGATTTTAATTCAAATATTATTTGACATAAAATAATGATCCGTGTTCTACAATTTTGTTTTCTTTTTTTTGTTTCAGAAAAAAGTTGACTCATGTCAGAATGAATAAAAGTAATTTTATGATTACAAAGAAAAGGAGGTTATTGACAAAATGATCAACTACCAGCTTGGACCTGTCTCTCTGAATTTCGTTTGATGTTGAAACACTTTCAGCTGGTTACAGATGCGTTACGACATGCTTACACTGTGAGTCATCACTAAAAACATGTAGACTTACTGCGTAATTCAATATTAAGTTGAAAATTTTTATTTTTTTTTGTTTCTATAACAATTTTTTTCTTTTTTTTTTTTTTTGTTATTTTTTTCATCAATCTTTTCGATATCAATTGTAACATCAAAATTGTCATCTCATTTCTGTGACTTAGTTATTAAGTTAAATATGATTCTAATGAGACTCGATTGAGGACGGTGAGCTTCTCATGTCTTTAAACACTCGGTTGATTCATTAATCTTACAACTCAATAGATGAATGAATTTTCATATTCGTGCCAACGTTTGGATAGGTAGGGAAAGGAGTAAAAAAAAAAATGGTAGCAAAAAAAGATGATGATGATAAAAAAAAAAAAAAGTATCAGAAAAGAATATAAAGAAAATTTTTCTGTAACCTCTGAGTTTCTCTTTCACTGCTATCTGAACTTCAGGCCCATTAATAATGTCGGAATACCGTTCTAAAATTTCTACGACGAAGATGAATTACGTTACCTTTTTCTCTTACTTTACGTTTTAATTCGCATTCTCTTGACTCTTGTGAGAGAGCTTTTATCTCGCATTTTTCTTTTTCATTTCTCGTTTTTACTTCTTGTACGTCTACTCTTTTATGTCTTCTTTATAAGCTTACTATTTTCACTGTACCTATTCTCTCACTCGTTCATTCTTTCTTTATTTTTTCATGTGCATCAACAAAAAATGTGGCATCTCAAAGAATTTGTCAAGTGACATGAAAACTATTTTTAAAAATATGTATTCTCGTCGAAAGAATTTTCCTCTCTGAGCATTAGATAATTATTATGTATACAGTTTTTGTATTTTTATTGTAATTTCATCATTTACCTCAAAGATTATCAGAAAACAAAAACATCAAATAATCATTGAGAAGTAGAATTCTTTGATTTTTTTTTAATTAACAATACAATTTTAAAAATAATTAAATTTCAATTTTCTCTCTCAAAAGAGCAGTACACTATTCTTTATCACCCCCACAACCCCAAGTCGATAGGGGGTGGGTGATGATTTTTAGATAATTACCAAATTGAAATATCGTGAAAAATCCAATCTTTAAGTTATTAATTTGAATTTAATCTTTCGTAATACTTTATAGGAATAAAGTGAAACAATTTTTTAAATCGAAACCAGACATGGTACGTACGTCATTGTGCATCGTAACACATTGAATTATACAGGGTGATCTAAAATTATTATCACAAGGAAAACATGTAGAAAATAGAGAGAATTTGGAACAGATTGGCGTTTGCAAATTTTGTAAATTCGCATAAATAGAGGAGTTATTAAATAATATAAACGACCAATCAGATAACGGAGATAACAAGACAGAGTTAGCCAGAGGGGGGAGACTTCATCGATGCAAAGTGAATTACCGTGTATAAGATTGCAAAGTATGTAAAGTATGATACTTTTTATTAATTAATTATTATTTTTTAAATTAATTAAATTATTTATATATTTTTTTTCATTAATTAATTAATTATTATTAATTAATTATTAATTATTGTTGAGTTATATATATATATATATATATATATATATCACTGTGTTATATATATAAGAAATTCCATTTCCAAGTCTTCCAATATTATTTACAAATAATATTAAAAAAAGCTGTAGAATTATTTGTAATTCTAAGTATCATTTTACGTGTGCGGTCTATTCGCGCTCAATAGACAAGAATAACAGCTTGTACATGTGAAGTTGTCTCACTTTAATGTTTACCTATTGTTATGGTTAAGAAATCAACTGAAATTGATGCCGAGTGATATTAATCACTTTGCAATCTTATACACGGTAATTCACTTTGCATCGATGAAGTCTCCCCCCTCTGGCTAACTCTGTCTTGTTATCTCTGTTATCTGATTGGTCGTTTATATTATTTAATAACTCCTCTATTTATGCGAATTTATAAAATTTGCAAACGCCAATCTGTTCCAAATTCTCTCTATTTTCTACATGTTTCCCTTGTGATAATAATTTTAGGTTACCCTGTAAAGCAGCAAGACTTGAAAAGCTCAGATTACTCACGTTTCACCACGATAATAGATAATCAATCACTCAACAGTTCTCTTATTCTGTTTCAACGCTCGTGACCAATTCTTGTTGCTCAGCTGACTGCTGTACTGATGAATTACAATCAAATAAAATTTTTTTTTTAAGAAAAAACGGAATACATTGAAAAAACAAAAATATCATCAAAAAATTATAATAAAAAAGAGACAAGGGAATAAGAAATAATTGATAAATATCGATTAATTAACAACGAATCAACAAGTAACAATGAAAAAATTATCAATTTATCTAGTTAATTTATTACTCAATGATACTAAAAAATTAATGACTCTACTTAAAGAAAAAAAGATACATTATTAATAATAGTTGGTTGATCACCTTCACCAATTTTCAAGCGTATGATAAAAATATGATAATTAATACTAATTAATTTTAATAATTTGACAGTAATGTTTTATCAAAAAAATACCGAAGGTAATTTAAAATTGCTAATAATTAATAATGATTAAAAATGAAAGGATATTAATTAATATAATAAGAGAATTGTAATAAACTAAAGACATAAATCCTATTTATTTAGAATAATCCTATTTGATATATCAGTTGTTAATTAGATTCACAGCTTTGGCCGACAACGAAATTCATTACTTGTCACCCAGAAGACAATGAGACCCGTCCAAGTTTCGCGTATTCTCCACTGAGCAGAGTGTTATTAACGTCTCGTCTTAGCTCCTCAGTTTTCATCATGAGCTTTCCGAGCTAAATTTTGAAATACCATATCTACACTTTTCTCGTATCTTTTATTCTTAATGAATAAATACCCACTTCTAATAGTGGTTTGAATATTGTATAATTATTCCACATCGTAAATAACTCTTTTATAATATTTTAGCTGTCACAATACTTTTTTATTTCTCAGCACATGAGTATCAATATTCAAGCTTATTAACATTTTAAAACTATGTTATGATGGTAAAAAGCAACTAAATTTTATACTGAGTGCTTCTGTGGCAAAAAGACGAAATTAAAAGTATTTTTATCCATCGTCTAAATCCATCTTAGACTTGTAAAACTACACAACTACACTCATTTTCGTCTCCGAATTTGACACGAAAATTTATTCATATATAACCGATTTGGCAACAGTTCAACTCAAAACCTTTGTCTATTCTATATATTTATCTCTTTTTTTCTCTCTCTTCGTCTCAATTGTCCCTGAAGATTTCTTCCTATTCTTACTGATGGTACTAGTGCATTTGCTCAACTTTTGGCTTTTAAATGTTTTTTTTTTTTCTTAATGCTCCTGTTTCTCTACTATTCTCATAACAATTATCTTCAATCAAAATATCATTTTTTTTTCTTTTTTACAAATATCAATTTTAGAACTAAGAACGATCATATTTATACATCGATATGTTACAATTACCTTAGATCCTTTGATTAGAATGTTAATCATTAAAAAGCCAGTAATTTGTCAGCAGAATAGATAATTACAGTCAAATTAATAATAACAAGCCAAAATAAAGATAAAGAATGAGAGTTAGACTGGTCTAGTGGTTGAATGTAGTCTAGTGGTTTCTACAACTACCAAGTGATCGATATTTCCTCTGGTGGTTTTCCTTCCTCTCTGGTCCAGTTTGGCTGAGAGAATATATAGCTTGTAACCAAGCTTACAGTGAATCTTACGATAGAAAGCTTTCGTAGGTGGAGCTTGTGAGCTTGCAACTCGTTTCATCCTCTTTGTGATGTAGATCATTACCACGGACTGAAAACTTTCGACCGTGGCTTTACGTTAACGACACCAAGTTGTCCTCGAGGAAATCCGTTGAAACTTGAAATCAATATTCACAGACGAACAATGGAAATAGCGCGAAAACAAAGTGGAGAAAACGTAGCACATTTTGTTACCTCCTTCAAAAGTTACTTTGACATTCAAATTCATTGAATCCTCACTGTACATTACTTTCTTTTTCTGTTCCCAGTCAAATAAAAATGTAAAATGTTTTCCAAATATTTATTCACGGAAATTTGTTTGTTTATAACTTTTTAGTTGCACCGAGTCAATAGAAGCTGAGACATTTTCAATTAAACTTAACATATTCAAGTATTTCTTTTTTTTTCCAAGCCTATAGTTGGCTTTAAATACTTTTTTTTTCTTTAGTAAATAATAAAATCCAGTTAGTTTGAATGCTGTGATGGATTGTATTCATAGTATTAAAAATGAATTTTACGAAATTCAATCCCAGAAATGTATTTTCTCTTGAAAGAGATACTTGGGCAAAAAAAAATTAACCAAAGATGGGAAAAATTTTTTTACATTCCACGACATAATTAAAAATTTTGTATGGATTTTTTAAAGAAATAATATATAAAAAGAGAGAGTTTAAAACGTTTTCTCATTCATAAAAATCCAATGATTCAGCTGGATAAAGTCTAAATCTTTTTCTCTTTCTCTATCTCTCTTTGAGTATCATTAAAAAATCCAAAAAAATATTTTTCAATTGGAACATTTTCTACATCCAAATCAGAGATCAATTCATTAAATACCCCTCAGAATGAATTGCATGAAGTACACATAAGAGTAGATAAAAATTTCTATAAAACTTTACATATCCAAAGGGGGAAAAAGAGATAGAGAAGTTTATGAGCCGGTTTTACTCATATCACAAATTCAAGCACAAATTGCTGGCAAGGTGATGTCGAATGAATGCGAAACGCTAGTCTCGGTTCGTTGGAATACCAAGTACACACAGTAAGTTGAGAGAGCTAAAGAGGAGAAATGCGATAGAGGGTGCGGGTGGTGAAGGAAAAGGGACGGGGCAAAGTAGAGATGGCGATTTAGCCGCGGGTGTACAACGTAACGCGAATTATGACTCTCACGTAATTTACGACCGAGATAGATACGCTCTTCGTCCCTCCTGGGATATATACGAATACGTGCGATATAGTTAGTAGAGATGTGTTTTATAACGGCCATGTTACCACACAGCAACGACGGAAAAACTTGCGATCGAGTGAGCTGTTGCTACAAACTCAGTCTTTGATCAAGTCACGTTTATTAGTCCAGTAAAGAGTGCAAATAAGAATAGGGGTAATAGAAAATCTAACTTCCACTTTTAAAACACAGATATTCTTATGTAAAATTGCACGAGGATTCTAAAAAAATTATTCGCAGGCAAAAAAAGTATACGCGTCATTGTGTTTTTTTATAATAAATAGGTTTTGCCAATTCGAACCCGTACATTTTTGTTCATAACTTTTTAACGATGCAGAAATTGACTCTATTTTATAAGAAAATTTTTGTTCCTTACGATCTAATAAAAATTTCTGTCAACTCACTTTCTTTATTTGTTACTTATTTTTTAAGATATTCGTTCTCAAAAAAAGAAAAAGAGCAAGCTAATTATTTTACAGTTACCATGCCAATTTGCGGGTAGTACAGAATTCTTTTCAATCGACCAAAAAACGATTTTTCAGCATAATATTGAAAAATTTGATTGTTTTCCTTTTTCTTCTACGTTTTATATTTTTTGTTGTCAATTGAAGACTTTTATTAATGATTTTTTTCAAAATTTATCAATTCTACGCTAAAAAATCGTTTTTAAAAGAGGAGGTTAGATTTGTTAATTTAATTGCACCCTTACTGGACTATATGTGATTTGTATCAATCGTGACTTTGGTAACGACTCACGCCTACTTTCTCGTACATTCATGTTATTATTGCAGTGTTTAGTTAACTATCAACTCTTTTTTCATTACACATCTAATGGTTGCTTTGTTTGTTACATTTTATTTACATTGTGAAATATTACACTTCATTCATTACACTAGTATTAATTATAAATATTTTTGAATTTAGAAAAAAACTGGAAAGTTAATTATATTCGTTAATAAAATTTATGTATAGCATACGTGTTGATTTTTCTAGTGAATACTTAATAATTTTTGTCATCATGCTCACAAATTAGTCCCCCGAGGCGAATTAAACTCAATTCCTATTTGATGATCAGAATCCAATTTTAAACGTTAACTTTTCGCCAATCCAGTCATTTATTGATAATATTTTCATGCTCTGCTCCCTATCATAATTAAGATTAATTTAAAATTAACGAAAATAAAATCTACCAAATTATTGTGATCCTTTCAAAAACTCGAGCCTTTAATTGTCATCATTATTTCCCATATAAATTCAAAGATACTTTTCATCAGAAAACAAAAATCAAACATCAATAATAAATTGAGAGATCTCCCATTGAACTCATGTAGCACATGTTCGATTTCCAGAATGTACATCTGTGTAGTCTGAAATAATTAATGACTTAATTTGACGAAGCTGCTCAGAGGTTGATCCTATAAGAACATTTAGTTCATGCAATTTTAATGAACAGAATCAGACAATAAAAAAATCAACATGATATAAATTTTTTATTCTACTATTATACGCTGCAATACTGAAACTTGGAAATTAAAGGAAATGAACGGTTATTGCTTTTATGATCAGTTTGAATGATATCCAATTAATTATTACCGTTTTAGCTGATATGATTACGCTTAAACTTTTTAACTCTTCACATTTCATACTCAGGTATTGAAATGATTTTATTAATAGGCGTACATCACTATGTACATGATTCATTTTTTTCTGCTAAAAGATTCATTTATAAAAATTATCACTAAATATATAAAAATGGTAATGATTAATTAATTAGTGTATTTTGCTACCAACTGAGTAAAAATTTTTAAAATACTAAAAAATGTATGAGAATATTTGAAAATACATTTGTCATTTATAAGAAGAGCTATTTTAATATATTATTATTTTAAACCAATATAGTTTTCTTAAATAATAATATTTGCAATTTATTTTTGCAAATAAGTGTTTAAAAAAAATGATGTTTTTTTTTCAGAGTGACAGCGGGCTAATGGACACAGATCCTGGTCGACTTGGCAGTATGACAGCCATTAATTCAGTGAGTAAAAAAAAGTTAACTATTTAGTATATAACTATTTAATGAATTTAAAAAATTAAGTAATTTAAAAGTCATTAAGATCGTCGTTATTTTAGTAAAACAATGGAAATAATTAGACTCAAATATCTCTTCTTTCCCAATGTGGTTTTAGTCTAATCAATGAGTTGGGTAATTTTTTTGTCTCCTCTCCACCTACCCCTAGTGAATGTTCGTCATGTGATATGTAACTCGATGATCGTGTCACGAAATACGACTTCACACGTGTCGCAACCTACCCTCAGTACAATTCCGACATTTAACATTTATTTATTGTTATCTCCTACACATTATTTTTTCTCTTTCACTCATTTTTTATTTCTTGTATTGTTATCTGTAATCTTTAAAGTTCTGATCTATTATCATATGTGCACCAGTAGTTATTTTTTTTTTTTATTTTAACTGATAGTCGGAGAATTCTGTGAAATATTTACTGGAAACATTCAATTGTCAGTCGAAGCTAGAATATACAAATGGATGTACGACACAACCGGAAAAAAATTCTCGTTCAAGTGTGATGGAGAAATACGTAACAATTAACGTTTGTAAAAATACGTGGAATCTATAACGATTGAATTGAATTAGTAACGAGTAAATATTTGCTCAGTGAATACATTATTAAATGTGAAGATTTAGTTGAATAATTAGTAAAAAATTTCACGTTGAGAATAATACTGGTTTTACATATTTTTCAAGATTTATTTATACTTTGGTTTATTTTTAATTCATTAAATTATTAATAGATAGATAGAATAGGTTAAAAATATTTAAGAAATACATTTTTATAGACATTAAAATGTTTTTTTATTAAATTAAATATTTTGTTCAGACATGCAAAAGTACATTATATCAATTGAGAAATATCTATATATACAAAAAAAAAATGTATGAAGAGGTGTCAGAGACGACATAAGTCACGTTTTATATTTACAAACGTATGAGGATTAGAAATGGGATAGTTGAAGATAGTTAAAGTTAAAGGAATTGTGGCTACGTCGAGTCGTAGAGGAAGTGAAGACGACGAAAGTCGAGACTAAAAGTGCCGAAGAAAACTGATTTAAATAAAGCCTGCGTATGTAGGTCAGTCAGTGGTAGAGCAGTGTTACGCAAGCTCATGCAAAAGAGAAAATACTACTTGTAAAACTTGCATCGTTTTTTCTTCACCTCTTTTTTTCACTTCTTTTACTCTATTTTTCATTTTACATCATCTTCGATCTCTTATTACCTGGACTACATTATCGCAATAATTAACACAAAATACTTAAAAGTAATTTCTCGACAATACTCTCTTTATCATAATTCTAGAAATTCTTTGATGATTTTGTACTCGATTTCTCTTTTTCAAGTGTAAATAACAAAAAAGCAGCTGCGGTTAACTAAATGTTTCAAGAAAGTAAATATTGAACTTGAGAGGATCAAAGTTTGGAGGCAAATGAATTAGTTATGATTGCATTAGAGAGTTGAGGAGAACGGAAAAAAAATTTTACTTCATCGACTTTTTTTTTTAATGTTTAGTTCTTATAAAATGTTATTATATGAGGGCGAGTAAATGTAAACTCGTTAAATATTTCAAGCCCCAGCTCATGCAACATCGAGTTTCACGATGCGTCGCCACGCTCTCTGCCTTCCGTTTAAAGATTTCCCTTTTTCAAGAGATTTCTTGCAGCTTTATGAGGTGTCGAGGGGTAGTTGCTTGCTCGTAAATTCACTTGAGAATACGACTAGAGTGTCAATGTAATGGACTTGTAAATTATCTAAATACAATAAAAAATATTGTTTGTTTTTTGTTGCCAACAAAAGTGTGGAAACACTTTTAAGGTAATTAGATTGTGTTTGTTTATTGGTCAGCTTATTTTGGATGACAAAAAAATTTCATTATCATATTAATGTAACAATAAAAGAGTTTCTACACTATAGGCAAAAAATTATTTTTTTTTACGATAATTTTAATGAAGTCGTTACAACTTTATCTGTGGATATATTCACATATGTACTCAAAAGACAGCTTAAGTCTTACTGTAAAATTCCAATTCAGACCAGTTGGTATATCAAAAATAGTAAACTTTACTTACGTGAGAATAATTAAATGATATTTCTTTCAAATTGGTAAAGAAATAAGTAAACGAATAAAAATGAGAATTATATCAAACGGAAAAGTGGCTAGGAAGTATCGAGATTCAATTTTAACGGTTTTCTTGCATAGTTAATGGCTTTGTTTTGCAAATGAATTCCCAAAGTCGAAAGCTCTGGGATTAATGGAACTTTTGCACGAATAGAACGACAAAGTCTCACTAAAACTTTTAGGACGCCTTAAGCTTTACCATTTAAAGCTATTCCAACATATTTTTTTTTTTTATTTAAACTCTTTATTCCTCACCGGTCTTATTCTTTTCATCTTAACGCGCGTCTTTAGCAAAAAGTATTGTCTTAATTCTTAAATTATTCAAAGGATCTCGGACATAATAAAGTAAATCTCGTAAATCGATAATCACTTTTGAGTTCCTTCTTGTTTTTTCTATTCCTCGTCATTTATTTTTTCATTTTATTTCTAAATCTATTTTCTATTTTTTTAAAACAATTAGTCTATTATATAATATAATTTGTGTACAATATTGATAATAATTATAGTCTCACAATATGATAATAAGATGATTTCATCTGCACGTATGTAGATAAAAACTTAACATTTCTTCTCTTTATATATATAAAAGAGAAAAAAAATTCAAGAAGAATAAAATTACTGAAGAAAATGCATATTAATCCAAAGTAAAGTTTCCTGAATCTATCTACTAATTTTTCTTTTTTTCTGATATCCATTCTGGAGCAGTATCTATTAAGCCATTATTGAGTTATGAAAAAAAGGGTGGAAAGAAAAGAGAAGATTTGAAAAAAAAAAAAAACTACTATTATCTAGATCATTTAAATTTAATTTTTTATTTAAACTTCTTTAAACCTTAAAATTGTAAAAAAAGAGCCATTTTTATGACGACTTTATGTAAATTTTATTTATCATGGAATAATTTTTTACGCTGATAATTAAAATTCAGAAGGAAAAAAAGAATATGCATATAAAAATTATTCTTTTTTTTTACATTTGATCATGAAAGAAACAAAAAGGTATTCTCATAATAAAGTCTTGAAAAAGTAATAAAATATTGACTAAAAATATAAATATGTAAGTATCTACATTGATAAATAAGATAAATAAGATTTATACAACAATAATAGATGATAAATTCTTTAATGGAGCTTCCTAAGAGCTAGAAAATGTGAAAAGGTAGAAGGAATAGATAATAAGTGAGTGAAGAGCTCATAGTAAAGGGGAAGTATGCAAACGGTAATAAAGTCGAATGACGAAGTTGTTGAATGTCATCTTATTCGATGTGTAAATGATTATTTCGTGTCCAAAGAAACAATACTACTAAATGTTTGATAAATATAAACAAAAAAAAAGCATCTAACATTTATTAACAAATGAAAATGACAAACTCCTTGGCATAGATTTACATTTTGCTATGCAACTGTTTCATCTTCTGTCACGCTATTTGGCGTTTCATGTTGACATCAATAATTTATAGACATGAGAAATATATTTTTAGATGATTAAAGATGGCCTTTCACTGTCAATTCGATTACACTAAAAGAAATGAAATAGTTGGATGTACTATGTAATGTTAATTTTCAATTTAACATTTCATAGTTGAGTCCTTTTATAGTAAGAATTGAAAATTAACATTACGTAGCAAATACAACTATTTCGATTTTTTTCAGTGTACGTAATTTAAACACATGTCTTTAGTATTATTAGATAAATTTTTAACACCTACTCAACAATTTTCATCATAAAATAAATTTCTAAAAATGATTTATTTTTTGGTCATACTTATAATGATGATTCAAAATAATAAAATTTTATCCAGAAGTAGAATGGGCCAAAATTTATTTAATATGTGTCAAATGTAGCGCGCTGGACGTTTTAAACTATAAAAAAGTCTTTCTTCAGTTGTTTTTAAACTATTTGGCATATCGTTGCCCCATTTCCGTTCCAAATCTTGGATTCAAGTTTTTTCTTTCATTCTATTTGGTCTTTTGTCGCTTCGAGTTTAGGATCTAGGGCGAGGTTTTATCGAAGAAATAGTGGATTACTTGACTTGAAAATAGTATGGATGAAGTAGATAGAAGATAAAAGGAACAGAATAAAAAGGATCTACTGGATTGCGATCGCAATTCTCTTTTTTTTTTTGGGTCAGATAAGTCATGTTCAACTTTATACTTTTAATAAACGCAACAAACTTAACTGATTCTTCATACACATTAATTGAGTTTTTTTCTATTATGATTATCATAAATGTTGTGATCCAACAGATTTTATTTAGGATGGTTATTTGTTTATTATCGAACAGTAATCATCGTAGATTAATTATTGTTGTACATAAGTTATAGTGAATTCAAAATACACTCTAAATCTCAGTTTTCGAAAATGCATTATTTTAATGCGAATAAGTAGTTACTTTTTACACACTGAAAACTGTGTCAAAAGTGACTACAATGTTAATCAAATATGTAACGTCATATTTACACACTTATCTGCATTAAAATAATGCATTTTGGAAAACTGGGATTTACAGTATAGAGAATGTTTAGAAAGTAATTATCAAAGATTCGATTTAATCATAAGAATTTAATGGAGAATCATATGAATTTTTTTCATTATGTAAATAGTCTTAAATTGACGATTATTTTAGAGTTACATTAATTTTATTTCTCTTGTTTATTTATTGTTTTTTTTTAGTTACACCAATTCGAACATGCAAAAACAGAATTTTATTATCCACCTCTTATCAAAATAAAAGCAGAAATAGTTTCAAAAATTTATTTCTACTCCATTAATTCGCACTTTTCCCGCAGTTCGAATGTGTCCTGTTTGCGATATCCATCGAATCCAAAGGCCGTATACGAGAGAGGTGACTCTACAGCTTTGTTACCCCTCTTTCTCCATTGCTCGTCGGTTCACCACCCTATGTTCCGAGTTAACGATCATTTTGTTCTTCTCTCTTTTTTTCCACCCACTCAGTTTCCTTTTTGCTCGTTTTTGCTCTCTATTTCGTTTCTGTTTTTTTTTTTTTTTTTTTTTTTTCCAACGAGCTGTAACCTGAGCCCTTTTACAGAGCCACGTAAAAACTGCGAGTATGAAGCAGCCCCTTTTGCTCTTGAATTTTTTATCAACGATCACTGATTTTCACGTTTCACTTGTGATGTTGAGGTTTAAAATAATAATATAAATTTCTTCATTAAACCTTTCATGCGTTGTTTTACAGAAATTTTGGTAAAAAATTTATCGACTTTTAACGAAATTTATTAATGAATCATTTTTAACTTAAAAAAAATCAACTAATTACGAATGAATTGTTATTTAGAATATTTTTGAATGATAATAAATTGATGGATCAACAGTGTTTCATTAAACCAAGCCGGAAATATATATTAATAAGAAGAAAGCAATCAAATTTTAAATATTCATTGAAAATCTAAAAATAATTCCCTAAAATTTCAAATATTTCCGGCTGTCGAAAAATATTTTTCTCTTTTTCATTTTTTTTTATTTCACTAAAACATTACTTATGAACGTTTCAAAAATAATTCCCCCAAAGCTGCAGCTTAGACAGGTCGTAAGCTAATGGGTGTTTTTATTTCCAATAAACAAACTGTCACCTATTACATCATTAAACACCCCAACCATAAATTCCTCAATAATTATAGACGGAATCTTCTACTGATTACAAGCTATTGGTATAACATTTAATTTATATCTACAATTTATTTTATTTCAACTGTTTTGTTTTTTTTTCTTTTCATAACATTTTTTTTTTTTTTACTACTTCGTAATCCCTACTCTCTTTCAGATGTTTACGAATGATTTTCCATCGTACAGCTTGCAAACGTGACATGTAAACCACACTGTAGAGCGTCGATTTCATTTAAGAGAATATTTTATTAAAAAATCGAGAAAAATTTGTAATTGATGAGACATTGATTAAATAAATTCAATTAACTTAATTAATGAAATTTATTTGACACATCCAGATTATAATTATTCATTGAAGCTTTATATTTGAACGAAAGCTCAAGGGTAAAAAAAAATGAACATACTAAACGAAAAATTAATGTAATTAAAAGAGAAAAAAATATGATGACATAGTTAAATAGGTGAAGAGCAGTCGAAACAGTTAAAAAAGGTATCAACAAAACTAAATAATCGATTTCTGTGGTCAATTAACTGTAGCAGTACAAACTGAAAAGTGAGTAAGGTTAATTACGATGAACGAGGTGAGCGAGAGAAAGAGTATTATTGAGAATAAAAAAAATCGATGATCACCTGGTGGTCGAGATTGATTTCCTAGCGAGTCTGGTGGTAGCATTGCGGCCAATGGTCTTGGTCGAGTCGTTACGAAGCGAGAGAGATAGCTATTTTCTGCATAGGGCTTTATTCCCGTTGGGAGACAGATGGAGGTTGAAGGTAAAACCAACGGCTGTGGAGAGAAGGTGAGGAAGAGGAGGTAAAAATGGAAAGAAAGGGGGGTGGGTAACTCGCCTTGGTAGATTCTCGAGTTGGTATCGGTTTAATATAAAACGATTTTACGAGCCCGAATGAAAAGGCCATTAGTCGCTGTCGATGAAACTGCTGCAGACAAAGAGAGAAAAAAAACAGGGAGGAAAGGAAAAATGAAAGACGATGAATAAAGAAGAGGACGAATACTTTAGGGATTTATTTCACACGAGTGAACACAAGATGAGTGTTTTGATCAACGTCGGTTCGTACTATTGCGAAATATATGAAATTGATATCTTGATACCAATTTTATAATATTGATTTAGAAAGAGCTTGCAATACGGAAAAATATTTCTAAAAATCAGCCCAAGATAGAATAATTTATCTATTAATTAATTAATTTATTCTTGAAAAGTAATTTAAATAAAATTCATGGTTTACTATCTTTTATTAAACGGATCTAAAGAAAAAAAAACTTTAAAGTAAATCAATATATGTATTGTCTGTCTGTATTGCAGTAAAAAAGGACAAGTTCGCAATTTCATTTTAATGTAGACATTTCCAACTCCATTAGTCTTTTTTATTTCTTCACATTTTCCGTATTTTTTCATTTGAGTTTTCATAATGATTTTTTATAACAAAATTTTTCAATATTTTAAGACTATTATGCGCATTCTGAGTAGCACATTCCATTAATAAAAAATTTATTTAAATTTAATAGTGTAAAAAAAAATAATGATTCGTTGAGATAAATTGTAGATAGACGATGGTTTGAGGTCAGGCCATCTATATGTTGAAGTTGAAATTTAAATTTAAATTTGGAAACCGTCGAAAAATGCGACTGAGGTCGTGGCACGAGCGGCAACCGTGACATAGCGGACAAACCGTTGCCGTAGAAAATCATAAAGTATGCAAAATCCAAATGCAAATGGTTCCCACAGTATGCATGAAAATGGGGAAAACGTATGAAATATTGGATATGAAATATGCGAAGCACCAAAACGAACGCTTGCACTATACCTGTAAGCACTGTTTGTATTTTTACCTCTTTCCGACTATTTATTATTTATTTACATTATTTATTATAGCATAATATACACTAACAGCTACAAAACGAAAAAAAAAAATTTTTTCTGCTTTTTTCTATATATATATATATATATAGAGAGAGAGAGAGAGAGAGAGAGAGAGAGGTATAATTAATATCATTACTAAAGAGTAAAAAATAATTTTAAAAAATTCTTCATCGGCATTGAAAAACGTTTTTTTAAAAAAAAATAATTCATTCTGTTACAAATTAATCATCATTTCTTTATGATCCAAAAATTCTTTTTATTTATTAGAATAATCAACCTTAAACTCAGTTTATTTAAATCTGAATAAAATATTAATTAATTATTTTCTCCGGGTGACTTGATTATACACAATTATGCGACGTGTTGGAGGATACGAATCGATGCGAGCGCGTGTGCACGTCATTCTCACAATAGAAAGCATTGTTAGCAAAATTCCGAACGCACGGTGACAACCGGGCGAGTGGAACGAGGGTGACTTATCTCATCAGACCATCGTGTGCAACCGTGCGTCTCTGATACCGAATTAGAAACATTCGTTCCAAGAGATTTAGAAACAGAATGGAGAGAAGGAAATAATGATGATGATAAAGAAAAAGAAGATAAAGAGCAGCAGTAGGATCCAAGTAAACCAATCAGTCTTTTTACTTAATTGACGTAAATTATTTTAATTTATGAAGATTTTGCAATTAATTTTTGATCGAGAGAATCATTGGATAGTTTATTGAAATGAAAAAAATATGGAAAATAATTTTATGATTGTCGGATGTAATAAATAAATTTTCAATCGAATCAGTCTATCATTCATAATAATTTTGGAATTTTTCATCGATTAGATAATATCATCATAATCATACAGAAAATAATTATTAATTAAATATTAATAACAAAATAGTTTATTGGAAATAAAATTTTCTCAGTGAATTTGCAACAAGCAGAAAATAATTTAATTGAAAATTTCAAATAAAAGTATATTAATTTTCTTCATATTAATTTCATCAACTCAAAAAAAATTTCTTATCAAAGAAATGTTACTCATTTTTTTTTATCCATCAACACAGAAGTAAGCGATTAAAAGTACTAGAGATGGATAAACAAACTTTTCAATTCAAATTGAAATATTTGAACTGTAGAAGGCAATAAAAAACGTTGATATTGTCGTGTCTTAATTAAAGATAGCGATTGTAAAAATAAAGAAATAAAATGTGAGTGTCGTGTAAAAGTTTCTCAAGATCGTCACTCCTTTGATTTCCTTACACTTTCAAGCTTCCAGATCGTCCCTTTATTCTCTGCCAAAGTAAATAGAGCGTATTTCTTCTGGAGATGACAGGAAATTCAATAATCCTGGCAACGAGAAGAGGCTACAGCTACTGGAACAGCAGTACAACCTCCTTTACTCTTATCGTTCAGACAGTTGAGTTGAAAACGTCCAACACTAGTCTATATAGTGAAGAAGCTTCTTCACGGTAATAAAACAAAATACATTGGAATAGAAATCGTGACAAAAAGTAAAGTTTTAGTCTCACTTGAATATAGACTTTTGAAAGACTATTTTACATGCAAAACGAGAACATTGGACATTTGCGTATTCCCTGAAGAATCTACGTATCAACACAGAGGGTACTTTTCAACACCACAAAATGTACATCCTCTTGACTATAGTAAAAATCTCATACATCTAAAATTATTCCCTCGATCCTCTTGACTTTCAGCTACGACACTTTTCTCTCCTTCTTTCTTTTTCTTTAGCTTCCTTTTTTGTCTATTTCCTTTCGTCTCTTGGCACTCTATCTTTCTGGATAGCATAAAGAATCAAGTACTTTTCACATCAGTCACAGCATTACGTACATGCATGTGGCTCCCGATACATATCGAATATCTTTTTCGATATTTGTTGGATTGGAATTACGAGAAATCCTCTGGGATTCACTACGTTCAGTTTCTCTTTTAAAAATTAATTTCTTTTCAGTCAAGATATTTTTTTTTCACTCAATCAATAGAGTGGTACCAACTATTGTATTAACTTTGAAAATATCACACTCTGACACTACGATTTACAGTGGATCAAGTTCAAAAAATAATAAATAAATTTATTTATTTTTTTTTGTATTATCTGTAAGTGTAAGTCAATCAAGAGCAATTGATGAATATTATACTCATTTTAAAGATCAATATTTCCCCTAGTTCTCTGCAAACCCAATTACATATTTTATTTTACGAGTTTTTTTCCAATCGTCCATACCTCTGGGGTCCATGTCCCACGGTAGCTATTCGTCAAACATCATACCAATACGATTTCTCCAAGTCGATTCATCTTGTTCGTATGGCAAAAGATCGATTCTCTCGCAAAATATTCCTTTTTTTTATTCTCACTACTGAAACACTATTTTTCTTTCAGTCTTACTTTTCCTCTTTTACCCGACTCAGAAAAATATCTCGTGCTTTAACACTGATGCTCTCATTTTCCTGCTGAATTTTAACGAATATCTTTCGTGAAATTTATTATTCACGTCACGACAAAGTACAAATTAGCTGGAGGTCGCTTATTGAGTTATTTCTTGATGAGCATTGGCAATATTTGATAGTGAAAATAATTAATTGATAATTTTATTAACGATTCAATAAATATCTGAATGAGAAACATGCTTTTGTGGTGAGTAATGACCAATAACAAGCAAAGAATTCTCTAGATTCCCGAAAATTACATTCACATCAATGATCCCTTTTTTCTCATCCCCTTTAACTCTACATGAGTATCACCCTGTAATATTCGATCGCCTGGATACCAGGAATTTAGCTTTAGCTTACAGTTGAATAGATTACTTGTCATTAATATAGGAATTCCGCGACGAATTTATTCCGTTTGGCAATTCAGCAGCTGACAGCAGACACATTAACGTGGACATAACACAAACACTACTTTTGATACCACCCACGTGTCAGCCGTCTCTCGCATCACAAACTTTTCCAGTTATTATTTTATTCAATCTTTTCTTTGGCATCGCCAAGTATACAAAGATAATTAGTAGAAAAAAAGTCGACGTCAGGACACGTAAGGAGCTTTTGTTTCAGCAAACTTACCACGTGGACTCAGTGCTTTTTGTCAATCTCATTCTGAAGGAAGGAGAGGGGGGCAGCAAAATAGAAATGACAATGAATAAATGTTGATTATCAGGAAATCTATTTTGGATTATAATACTCTTTTCCAATTATACTTTGCTAATCAACGAATCTATGCCAAATATTAAATCATATTTAATATTTCTTTCACAATTAGAATTAATAAAAATTCTTTATTATTTTAAAAAATGATTTTTGATAATATGGTTGAAGGTAAATAAAAACAAAAAAACAGCAACACAAACTGTGTGTGAAGAATACTCAGATAAAGAATCTGTCAACCCTACTCTTAGGGCAGCTATTAACTGAATGATGTCTCCAGAGGATTGGATTGAGATAGGAAAGCAAGTTTGGAGTCTGCACGAATTGATGAAAGTTGTCGGCACAAGAAGTGATGGAATGAACCTGTGAGCAAGCTAAGGGACTTACTGATAAGCCATCAGTTTAAAGTTACTAACCTGAGATAGTCCAAGAAATTCGCGAGTTCAGTTAGCAAGTAAAGAGTTATAGAGAGCAAAACGGAAGATGGGAAAGCTTGTAGTGTAGTAAGAGGCAGAGACAAGTTGGTGGATGCATATCACACTGAGAATCCAACAAAACTCGACGGAAACTCACCCCAAGCATACACGCTTCAAATAAATTCCTTTTACGTGTCCTGAATCCGCGACGTTTGGCCCGCGGCTGGATGATTTAACTAGTTCAGAGAGTAAAGGGGTAAAAAAAAATTTTACCATCTTTTTTCACTTATTTCTTTTTCTCTTTCTCCGCTAGCCTTTGCTTCATCATGCTTCCTTACTTTCGATGCAGTTTAGCCAGCCAAGTCTCAGCAATAAGTTGGAGGCGATGGAGAGCATGCTGGATCGTTTCTCCAACTCCCAAACGCTCTACGAATCGCTGATCTCTACGCCGCAGTGAACATGCACCTAGTGCTATGCCAGGAATACCAATATCCTCTACATGTTGACCTGAAATTTAATGATTTTACCTCCTAAGCCTATTTCGATAGTAAATACTCTACAGTATAGATTAAATGATGAATCAGTATCATCTAAAATTCATACATCTTCTAATCAACATCTACATATCAAGCCCTGAATTGAAAAGATGTCTAAGTGTGAAAGAGAAAAAGATATTTTTTGATGTGAGATTTATTTGAGAAATGATTCTTCAAATCCAGTTTAATGTTCTTATCAATATGTGGAAAAATAGTAACATGCTTTATATTATGAATTAATAATTGAAAATGATTTGAAGATTTTTTTTAGAATTATTTCAAATGCACTAAAATATATATGTATCTACCTTAAATCTTAATATCCAGAGGCTTTTGCATAGAAATAAAAAATGAAGTCTTCCAGAGTCTAGCCAATAATTTTCATGAGACTCTAAAAGGATTTGCGATGCCACGAGTTGGAAAATGTGCGGTGCATGGGCTTTTCAGAAGTTCATGGTAACGGTCTATACGACTATACGATAGTAGAGACGAAATGTAATGGGCGAAAGGCTAGAGAGATTCTTACAGTTCGTTGATTTCTCGGCGGAGTCACCGTTACGCTTCGCAAGCCAAACCTCAAGTATTCCAGAAGTCTTCTGGACAAGACGGAAACTGGTGAAAATAAAAATCGACTAAAATACTTGAACCAAACGAAACAATAAAATAAAGTACAAAATACAAAAGAAAATTCTACAACTAAGTAAGAATAAGTTGTATTTTTTTTTGACAATTCGAATTGAAACGGAACTAGAATTGATTCTTTCAAGTGATCATTTTTACGGCTTTTATTTTAGTTGTATCACAAGAAATATTTACTTGGACAGGAAGATTTTTTTTTTCTAATTTGGTCGTATCAAACAATAGAATAGTCGACGTCAGGACACGTAAGGAGCTTTTGTTTTAGCAAACTTACCACGTGCACTCAGTGCTTTTTGTCAAATCGCGCGAAAAGATTAACTCTGCTACGTTGCTTGAATAGTGACGAGTATATACAACATATAGATATACACAAAAGATCCATTCTCATTTTTTTTTTTTTTTATTTCTTTTTAATTTCTTTTTCCACAATCTTTCCTTTCATATTTATACCAACGTACACTTTAATCTAAAAGAGGTCATGAATGTCTTGAGATTCGAGTTTATTATTTTTTTACGGCCTACATTCTGCTTTTATAAGGTGATGTACGTGATTCGCTTTGTCCTGAATTTCCGACGTGACTTGGAGTTGTAGTATATTCCAAAATAGTACAAACAGTTTGTTATCTATACAGCTTTTTCAATAAATTGACTCACAAAAGAGAAATTAAATATTTTTATGATGGATTATTTTTCTTTAGGTCGAGTATAAAAAAGACGTCGATACGGAAAGCATTTTAACACTTTACTATATCATAAAATGAAGTTGAAATAAAAATAAAAAAGGAAAGTACAGATCTCAAAGTTGGGCCAGATTAGATAGCTTCATTTCTATTAATTATTTGCAGTAAGAATGATTTAAATAAATTTTATTAAGAGAGAAAAATATACCAAAAATTTAACCATTGTAAATTTTTGATATTTGGTGGATTTGTTGACACCCCAATCATCTGAACATGAGGTTGAAAATATGAAAAAAGTTCTTAAGAAAAATATAAAGTGAGTATCTTGGGTTAACAAAAATATATAGGCTAGAAAACGTGATTCAAGAATCACTATAAATGGTAATGGAGATCGTTCTGTTCTATTCTTTCTTTCTCATTTTCACAACAGACAGACAGAAGCCAAATAAATGGAAAATTCCCATTCGAAACATAGCAACAAGAGAAAAGAGAAATTTGTGGAAAGAAAGATTGCTTGAATGTAATATTTCTTTCAATGTAAATAAAAATCTAGACGTTAAAATTTGTATCTATTTTCTATCCTTTATATCACTCTTTTACATTCTCTCCCAATCTTCAATATATACACTTTCTGTCAGTCGAATGAGTTGAATTTTGCGTCAAACGATTTGCAAGTCTTCTCCTCGCTTTGCTCCCTCTCTAGTTTTGCAACATACTTTGAAACTTATCCTTTCATTCTCCACGTCATCTCGATGGCGCATCAAGGAATTCTACAAGACATTCCCTACATGTACATATGTACTTAGATACTTACATATATATACGAGTTTGATGCGACGTAAAATATTTTGGATTCCGTCAAGAGTAGTAAGAAATGCACTTTTATGAAACTTAAAGCCGAATTCGATGTGACCGTATTTTTTTTTTTTAGATAGATATATCGAAAAAATATGAAAACGAATGATACACTTGAGTTTATGAGAGGTACCGATTTTTTACATAAAATAGTTGAAACTGATTTTGTATAAATAAAAATTATATATCATTTAATGCACAACATCCTTAATTGAAGCACCTGTTCGTCGAGATTATTATAATATTTTACTTAAAAAATGTTATTGAACTGACTAATTATAACTAACTAGATCATTCTACATAATTGAAGTATTTTGTTGTAAAATGTTTTTACTCTTCAAATTTCTAGTAGTTACGTTGAATACATGCACATGGACATGAAAATTAACAATCTTTAAACAAAAGTTTAAGTCATGACTACTGCGTATATATCGTTAAAGTCATTAACATTCCGAAGGAAAGTTAGAGAAAAGGAATAAGAAAAGAGAAAAAAAAGGAATGAGTTTGTACTACTGAAAAGAAAGTATATGTGTTCGATGTGGGCTCTTTAGAGTAACTGCTGGCTCGGCAAAACCTTCTAGAAAAAAAGCGAATAAGCTCAACCAGGGAAGAGAAAAGATGAAAAAAAAAAATTAAGACGAGTTGAGGGAAATAAAAGAGACAAAAAGAAAAGGAAAAATAGTTTGAGATTCTTCATCGAGGTAGATAATGCTTATAACTTGTATCTGACTGTGGGCGGACATACAAGGGATGTAACATCGTCCCATTCTATTCCCTCCTCTCGATTTATACTTAGTGTTCCGTACGAATAACCTGTTTAGCAATATGTTTAGCAAACTGCGAGTGCCAGAAAACAAAATTTCGCGTAACAAACGAGATAAAAAAATATTGTTTACTTTACAGGATGGTGAACTGGTTATATTTCAGAGAAAAAAAGTTTAGTTCAAATTGTCAAACAATGTTGATATTAACTTAAGACATTGTCACTCATCAATAAAAAATTTTCAATTTCCTGAATTAGCTCTTGAATAAATGAACGTATATTAAAGGACATTAAATAACTTTTTTTTGTTATAACAATAATAATACAATTAAGAATATTTCATCACCACTTAATAAAAAAAATATAGTAGCGATTCAATTTAGTTAACTTTATGTCGCATATTTTATTTTTTATCATTGTTCTCGTTTTTATTGTTTGTTATTTGTAAGTAATCCAACAGTATGAGTGCAATACCAAATATTTATTTTGACTATATTTTTTTCGCATCATCTCGATTTTTATTTTAATTTTTGTTATTTCAAAAATTACGGTGACATTGAATGAGTCATGTCACATTTATTTATGCAATATTTGTTATCAGTTGGCGAGATTTACGTGAACTGGGCATACCTGGCAACATTTCTGATTGTTTGTCACGCCAGCTATTAAATTGCGTGCATCCGAGTGATAATCGTGGTCGTTTTGTCTGCATTACATTATCAGATATTTTATCTTCTCACCTATAAACCACCACACTTTAATGTGTTGGAAAAATTTGTCATTTTTATTATTAAATTTCAGAAAATTTGTAAGAAACGGTTTATAAATATTTTTTTATCAATTGTAGGGCTGAAAAATTTTCTGTGATTAGAAAAAATTTTTTAATAACAAATAAAAACTAAATATCTGATAATTACAATGATATTACATGTCGTTTCATGTAAGCTTGCATATAGTATCTTTCTAAATTTAATGTTCTTATCACTATTGTCTTTTGGGTTCTAAATAGTTCAAAGTAGTCATCATGTTCCACAATGCCGTCCACTAACGTTAGTAATTTAGCAGTGGCGTTAAATGTTCCCAAGTGAATATGTTCTTGGAATGACTGATGCACAAGTGTGACTAATGTAAACTCCCTTTGGAGGGTTTTCAATAGTTGAGATTCTATATGACCTCAAATTTCCTCTAGCCATCTGCTCATTAGCAGATGTGAATGAGAAATAATAACATTACTTATATTATTATTATTAAGGAAATAATAAATTAAATTTTAAATGTAACTTTTTTAATAATAATTTCATTTAAAAAAATTGATATTAGTATTTTGTACGAATAAATTCCGAAAGACATAACGGAATACTGATTTTAAATTTAAAATATAATAATCTGAATTCGATGATGAAATGCTGAAAGCGGGATATAATCTGTAATCTAAGCATAGAAAGTATTGTTGACAGTAGTAAAATTGGTAAATGGATTCAGCAGGTTGTGGGAGGATGAAGGGGGAGGGGGAGATGATAGTATACACGAAAGCAGAGAGGAGTGAAAAAGGGAGAGAAAGATTAGGGTTGGAAAGAGGCTCGTGGACTCGAGTGGCAAATATTAGTACGAAAACTGGCGCTGCGAGAGCTTGCAGAGTTGTGCGACGAAAGCTGCTTAAGCGGTCTCTCCTCTTTCTTATTTTCATCTCATACCATTTCTCCCGTCCAACTCAACACTTATACATACACACATACATACATATACTTATACGAACGCTTCGAACATAATTCCACTACGACCAAGTTGGAAGCATACCTTGCGACGGTTTAAGCTCTAAACGGATCTGCGGGTATGCTGGCGACCTTGGCCAGTAGAGGATTCGAGGGAGAAAAGTAGTAGAGACCGAGAATTTGTGGCCACGAGGGTAGATGGCTGGTTTGTAAGCACTTATGTACGTAGTGTTCATTAGTGTGCATGTGTCAGACTTAATATATAAGTGGCCAGTTTATATATACATACGGAAAGTCTAAAAGACTAAATACTGATTTTATATAGTGTCGTCCATTCAAGTACAAACTCATTCTGACGATTCTGACGAAATGCCAAGTAATTACCAACTAGCAGGAAGTTAAAAGTGTGTGGTCGACAGTACTAACTCGCCTTTACTCGAAAACATTTTTATCAAATAGTTTTTTTTTTAAAGCACACTCCAAAAGTTTCTTGATGATTTATTCTCTTCTCGAATAATTTAGTAAAATTTCCGGAAAATGTACGTACCTTGGAAATAATCGTATTTAGATGAATCAAAATGCATTCAAAAGATCATTTTCTTTAGTTTCAATAATGTTGATTGAACCCTTTTTACCAGCTCACCTGTCTTTTGAAAAATAATTTTTAATTATAATAATATCATTCGTTTGATGTTTAAATCAACGGTTGTGATCCTTAGAAAAATGATAAAAAATAGTGACTTCAAAGAAATAAAAATATAAGTCATTTTAGAAAACTTTTTCTCCAATTCAAAGCTTTTTTAATGTTTTCTAATGAATTATGATAGACATTCTCAGTATCACTCGATCCAAAAAGCACCGCATCTGGCAGTTTTTCTACACTTCAATAACGAAACTTCCTTGATTTTTTTCTCACGAGTTCTTCCGGTGCTTTTATAGTATATCCAACAGCATGTTTATTCAGAAGCCTCACGTACAAAAGATATTCCGTACAGAGGTTACGTGACGATAAGGTCCGCCTTGGGAGGATGGTGTTGCAGCAGGCACCAACCATCGTTGGATAAAACGTTGGGAGGTACTGGTTGGCTGCTTCTCTAGCCTCTACTGCTTCCTACTACTTTACGGAAGACGGAAGTAAGAAGGAAATGAAAAAGTTTCGTCACGGCCGTCATCACCTGGCATTTTCATTTTTCGCATTGTGCTAAAGTGTGTGAGTGAGACACTTGTTTCAGAAATAAGCTGCCATAAGAGAAAGTAAAATAGAAATAGAATACGACAATAAATTCATCGTTGTGGCACTTGTGTTCAACTCGGCAATTTTCGCGTACCTCAAGAGAACATTGTTGGCAACGTAATACGAATTTTTATTACCGTGTCTAACCAAAAAAATGTGACGACACCAATTGCAAAAATTTTTATTCTTTTCGTCGACTGTTTTTCATCTTTATATTAATTTATTCTACTCAATAACTTATAAATAATAACACTAGTGGCTTGTTCATTTTATTATTAAGGTTTAAGTATCTTTTAGTTGATTTGTTTTTTAACACTTTTCCACCCTGGTAGAAAAAAAAAATCCTAGGGGGTTACCCAAAGTAAATTCATCCTCACTTTTCTATCTCTGGATATTTTGTATTTTCTAAAAATGTTTATCTGAAAAGTTTGTCGAGCTTTTTTTCTGTCAAATTCGCCGTTAGCCTATCAGAGTGAAACCATTTCTTCAGATGTCCCAATAATAACCTGTAGTCCCTGAGGGAATTTTATTCTTCCCATCATGCATTCATAAAAATTGACGTTTTTTTTCAAGACTTTTAAAGGATCGATTGTTAAAACAAATGATTTGCTATCGAGTAATCTGATGAAATTATATACCTGTACAATTTAAAACATAATATCGTTTTTGCGAATAAAAAAATTACTAAACTTTTTGAGTGAAATTTAAGTTATTTCTAGTTTGTTTTAATATCATTTGATAACCTCAATTTTATCTGATGAAAATCCAGCACTAGAATTTATAAATATTCAATCTAAAATAATTTGTAACATCTTATTGTATTTATTTTATGGGTGTTTTGAGGGAAACAAATGTTTATAACTGTACAAGAACAAATAGCCATATTTACTTGAAGATATTTCAAGGCGAATGAAAACATCTAACGACAGTAAATGAACGTGTGCGCTGCCACTACGATGTTGTACAGACACAAGAGAAAAATAGATAAAGAGAGAGAGAAAAAAATTGACTGTAAGTAAAAAACATGACTTGTAAAAAAAATAAGTTATGAAAGATGATATTTATTTCTCACATCTTAATGCTTAAAAATAATTTAATTTCAATAAATCAAAATATTTCCAATTCAATTCCGTGAGATTCTTTTGAATTTGAACTTTTTCTGACTTTTATGAGATTACCGTGACATCTACAAACTCAGTGTAAATATACATTGTTTGACTGATACATTGATGAAACTAAAACAGAGTTTTATTTCAATTAATTAAAGAACCAAAAAGAAAAGCAAGAGAAAAATTACACAAAGGATAATAGTAAAAAAAAAAAAAAAAAAAAAAAAAATTGATGAAAGGTGAACTCTGCGTAAGAGTTGTCTTGAAATATCGACAGCATTGCATTGTTGAACGAGCGTTGCGCATATTATTCTTGAAAGCCTGCGAGTCATTAAAGCGAATGTTTCGGAATAACGAAATAGCCTCGAACCCTCGTACAAAACGGACGAGCCGTAACACCAATGCCACAAGCGAACCATAAATTTTCAACGAGACACAACACATGAAAGAGTAAAAAAAATGGAAAATAAAAGAAAAATAACTAGTAGAGTAAACAAAGAACACAATTGAGGACATATTTGCATTTTGGGTACCTGTCATTTACACACTTCGATTGCCAAATTTTATCTTAAAAAATATTCGCTTGTAAAAATGACCAATGGGAATGGCTTTTGTTTACTTTTTTATCTTCAATGTTTTGCAAAAAAAATATAGTGCTCTAATTTACAAAGTAAATTTGAAGCCTTCCGACAACATTGCAAATTATTTTTACTTCTGTATCTAAACTGTCCTGATTAAAGCATCAAAATCCGTTTAAAGTTGCTTCAAAGTTAAAAAATTATGAATTTAAAAAATATTTTAAGCGTTGGAAATTGATTTCTAGTATGAAATAGAAAGTTTAATGTGTCAAAGGTTTTTTTAAATAATATAAATAAATAAATAAACACTTTAAAGTTATACGATAGTGTGACATAACTTAAAAACATTTCTTTCGTATTTCCGGTTGTTTTTCGTTTTGAAAACTAAAGTTCCACGACACTATAGATAATTTTTGGCGCCACATTGAGTGTTGGCATGAGTTACTTGTATTTTATACCAGTCGACTTTTCTCCACCGGATATTTTTGTCAACAAGATGATCGTAAAACAAGATGATATGTTTCAAAAGCTGCTGCACTTGTGTGTCATAATAAAAGGTACCAACATAAAACTCAAGGGACAAAAAATGAAGCTTTTTATTGATAATCAATACATCAGTATAAACATGAATTGAGCAAATAAGTAATGAATTCTCTTAAAATCTCCCCTTCCTTAAAAATGAGAAACTTGGTAATACTTTTCATCTTGGGTTACACTGTGTTTATAGCATCCTCTGGGAGATCTGGATCTTTCGAACTCCAGACAGTATTTGACTGTCTGTATGTCACGTTCGTAAATCGATCGCTCTACTTACGACTTTTACTTCAAGTCAACCCACGTCTATTGCATCTAACAAAATTACTCTAAGAATTTCTACTTATAAAAAACGAGAACATGAGAAATGTTTACATGAGAATTGATCTTTTTATTTCGCCTGAAAAATAACCGATAAATGACATATAGTATTGATCAGCAACTTATCAGTCACAATATTTTTTTAATACTCGAGTAAAAATAAATAGGCTCAAAAGAAGCCTGAAATCAAAAATAAGCCCAATACCGATCTGATTGAAACCCAATTTTAACAAGTCTATTACAGGCCTAAATTTCAAACGAGCCCAATTCAAGCCTAAAAATATTTTGCAGGCCCAAAATGCGCACAATTTAAACCCATTTTTTAAGATTATATTCGACAATGATGACAATAAATTTTTAAAACTGTCAATTTGTAGCACAAAAGTTAATTCAATAATAAGATTTTATGACAATTTTTTTTTTTTTCTAAGTTTTAAAAATATTTTTAGACGTGGATTGGGCGCGTTGAGAGCCTAAAAAATCATTTGGGCTCGAATTGGGCCTTTTTTTGGACGCGCCCAAAAACTGATAATTTTTACTCGGATTGTCACAACTCTTGGAAGAAGTAAGACAAAATATAGTTTTTTTTTTCAAATACTGTATGTAATTGAAAAAAAAAAATTTTGTGTGAGAATTTATTCAATCTAAAATGTAAATAATTAATAACATAAAAAGTTTTCACCACAAGAGAGTGAGAATTAATTATTAATCGTTTCTGTAAATTATCAAATTTGATGAATAGCAAAACTTTGTTGTAAAAGCCATTATTTACTATTTTATTCAGCTCTTCTTGTTCTTTAAAACTTTGATAGTTTTCACTAAAGCATGATCATCAAGACTACTTAAAATTATATTTTCAGTAATAAAACCACTGGCTTAACAGTAATATTCTGGCCAATACCACCAATGCAACAATCTTTATTTATTATGAGACATTTAAATATCATAAAAAGAAAAAAATTATCCTGAAAATTTTTCAAAGGAATAGATCTTGGCAATTGATTTACAAGAAGCAGTTTGTGATCTGAGGAAAAATAAATTATATTATATCAGTCTGCATTCACTTAAATGTCTCATGTATGCTTACATAATAAAGTACATTTGCTTTTGTGTGTTAGAAAGATGATATTAAGTCACATTAATGCATATCTAATGAGATAATAATCCATTTCAGTGGGTATTTTTTTTTTTTTTTTTTTTTTTTACAACTCTTTAACTACAAATAAATATTTTTTAATCAAATGGAAACTATCTAACAGTGTACTATTCATAAAGACATACTTTTAATAAGGGAAAAGAATAATAATAAAGAAATAAGACGAGTTGTGTAAGAGCGGATGGTATGAAAGGATAAAATAAACGAAAGCCGCACCCTTGTCAGCTGCAAAATTCGCTCAAAGTCTCACGGGGTTTGGCCCTCGGACTTGGAAGTTCGCACTGGGGTTGGATTAAATTCTCCAACGCATCCCCTTCCATCCCTCCGTAGAGTCTTTTCAATGATTCTTTCTTTCTCTCTTCATCAAAAGCTCACTCTCCGTGTATTATTTCCTGTCTACTTTAATCTACCATCTTTCTCTACACGAAAAAATAATTTCAAACATTCATAAGACTGTAAAAAAAAAGAAAATGAAAAAAAAAGTAGAAAGAGAAATGATTGAAAAAGCTTTACATCATATTATTGTTTCAAATGCCATTCACGAGATGAATTGCGGTCACATGAATTGCACTATACGCATTTTGTCTTGTTCTCTTTCTCTTGTATTCGAACAACTCTTCATGCAATGCCAATATATACACGTCTATCGGTCGGCACATTGTTGTGGTCCGAACGAGTTTTTCAAGCGTGGTCTTTCACCGTCAAGCCACTTGGAAATATTGTTTCAGGGACGTGCAATCAGTTTGAAAGCTCACTTAAATACATATTTCTACTTATGTAAATTTTGTTCGATATTCAAAGTATGTTTAAATATATCAATACGCTTTGATGTTAATTTTACGAAGAAATGTCTCAATATTATCAGTCAAAGCCATCATAAATCCTTATACTATTCATAAAAATCGATATTATTGCTCTGATCAAAAAGTGTAAGTTACAAACGATGTTGAGCTATCGAGCAGCACTGAATTTTCTTTTAAATCTGGAACGAATAAACATATTGAATGAAATTTACTTTTATCCAACATGTAGCAAAACGACAATTGAGTGTGGTTGTGCCATGTTTAAAGAGCCATACGAAAATGACCATTAAAATAAATGACTCTCATTGGAACAGCATAGACTACGTTACCTTGTACTCCTCTGCCTTCTCTAGTGCCTCTCCCTCAGCCTGTAAATACGCGACGAGGAAATACTCAACTGGACGAATCAATTTACGTAAATAATAGCCCAGTACGCGTGTTTGTATTACCGCTCCAAATACATCGTCCAAACATCCAACATGTCACTCAGATTCATATATCATTGCATTACGATTCATATTAAGCTAACATGTTTGTTACTATATTAATAAATATCTTAGTTAAAATAGCGGTAAGTTAAACTTAATAAAAAAGTTTTATTTATTTCATTTTTGTGAAAATAAATTTTCTTTTAATTGTGTATTTTAACAGAGTCATTCTCTTTGTGTAGATACCAAGAAATACGAAATTTGGCTAAATATCTTAACAATAAATTCCTGCAATTGAAACAAAAATTTTTCTCCTAAAATAACGAAAAAACGCTAAATAATGAATAATATGATTAATGATGGAAAGGATTAATTTAATGATATTGGCCATTTTTAAATGTTAACTTCAGGGTCCGGTCGGCGAAGTAGGAGGTGTAAGGCTGCCTTTGCAGTCATTGCATGGATACGGATCTGTGTTCATGTACTCTGCATCAACAAGTCCCGGTGGTGCAAGTGGACAGAGTAGCGGAGGCGGAGGTCAAGTAACCCTCCGCCTCCGCGAACCTGAAGATATACCTGAGGAGGTACTCGCACGTCTAGAAGACACAGCTACGCTTTCAATTTCTCTTCAAGGTGATGCTGTGCTTAGACTTGGTTCAGCTGAAACTGGTGAGTTTACTCATTATTTTCACCAATAAATAATTTCATCAGTATGTTGAAAGACGTAAAAGAGAGGGTCTTAGCACTGCAAATCGTAATGTTTTAATTTAAAATACTTAAGGTGTTTTAAAATGACGTCACCTATTTGATTAACATTGTAGTCACTTATTAGATGTTTAGAAGTGTTTAAAATATGACTAAAATGTTAATCAAATGGGTGACATCCTTTTAAAATACTTTAAGTGCATTAAAATAAAACACTTTTAAATTGAAGATTTGCAGTGAAAGCGATCCTTTAAATGATTCGGAATAATCTAGAGTTCGAAAATAGTAAAATTTTTTGTCACAATATAAAAAGACTTTTGGTATAAACACAAAAAGTAAAAAAAAAAAGGGCACTCCTGAATCAAAATGTCTTGTCAATAAGAGAAGAGTAAGGTAAATCAGGATCAACCAAGTGAATCCTTCCGAACGATTTGTTGAGTCATAGAGAAAGCTGTTTATCTAATGGCTTGTATGACATAACAAAAATAAATAATGCATTTCCATAAGTTTTTTAAGTATAACACCTATTATTATGAAATAATTAAACTTATTTAGAGCTTGCGAAAAGAGTATACTCTTTTCGTTTATATATAAACTTAAAAATCTCTTATTTTATCTAATTAATAAACATTTTTCACAATAAATAGTTACTAATTTTGAATTTCGAATAATTCATTTGATTAAAATTAAAGCTATAATTGATTTCAAGTTGCTTTAAAAGCATAATTTTATTAGAACATTTATTTGTCATATTTTCCATCAGATTTTTTTTTTAAATATTCTTTGATAAAGTTTCCAAATTAAATCGTGTATACGAAAACAATAGAAAAAAAAAGGAAGGAAAATATTTTAGTAGACGAACAAAATGTTCATTGTTCAAAGGCTACGCGTAAATTTATAAAATTGAAATCTGTCAAACACGTTCATGTATTAAATTTTATTCATTCAAATTCACTCACAGGAAATTTTTGAATAACCATAAAAATTTTTCAATTATAAAAGGGATCAGAATATACTAGAATAGTAGAGCCCAACATCGTTAGTATTCAAAAAAGCCGCAACAACAGAAAGAGGAAAGATAGTAACTTGATGCAAATTATCCCTCGGTATGGCTTTTCCAAGTGAATGTGTTGAAAGAGAAAGGTAGGAGGTGAATAGGGTGGTTTTCCATTCTTTCCCCATCATTTTAACTTCCAAATGATACGGGCTTTGTTAAATTTCCTATGTAAATACATCTATATATATATATATATATATATATATATATATATATATATATATATATATATATATATATATATATATATATATATATATGTAAATACATCTATATATATATATAAATACTCACATTTAGCTAAATAAAACTATAGAGGTTCAAATACGCTTTGAGGCCAAAACATGCGATAAACAAAAAAAAATATACGGGTGAGAACAGAAATTAATTGAGTAGCTATTAAAAATTTCATAAAATATTATATAATATTCAATAACATACTACAAATCATCCCACCTTCATCCTTTCAAAATTTTTCTCTCATTTTTTCATGTAAAAAAAATTTTCTTTTATAAATATCAACGACGGAAAGCTCTTATTTTCATTAAAAAAATTTTTTATCATTAATAATCATCAATTTTATTTAAAAATAAATCTTCGAAAAATTAATCATAATCAAGCTCGAGCTTTTGACCTTTCAAGCATCATCAATTAGGACAACAAAAAATTATCTGTAGATTTAATTGAAGCTTAGTGTCATTAAAAATCCAAAATGACTTGAAAGCATCAGATAATAACAAGTTTATGTTCACATATAAAGATATCAGAATATTTTTCAGTAAAAAAGCGCAACCACAACGTTTAGAGTTTTACCTAAAAGTACTTTAGACAAAAAAAAATAGCAAAGAATGGATATAAAAAAAAAAAAAAAATAAAAACAAGCAAAATCTCACGTAAGGTAACTCCCAAGCACATACACGACTACATCAAAAGCAGTATATACGAAACTTATCGTGGTAAGTTTGCTCGAAGAGCAATTCTCGTTATAAGTTGTACGCTCACGGGCGTGCTTAGAGCTGAAAAAGAAAGCGGAAAAACTTGAACTGCTTAAAAAGGCAAGAAATGAGAGTAGAAAAAGGGTATAAAATCTTAGCATTTCTGTTGTGAAGAAAACAATCGTTGTCTCTCGATTTACAGTTGAAGATTTTTTATATAAATATTGAAAAAGTTAAATTCCTATAATATATAATTAACTAGTGTTCTTATTACGAAAAAACGAAAAAAAATTAATGAAGAGAAAAATATTTTATTTCAAAGAGATTTAGCTCTAAATAAAAAATATACAAGAAATTAGCAATGATAAATCGGTGAGAAAAATAATAGGTAAGATGATTAGAAATTTTTCCAAATTAACAATCTTCTTAAGAGAAATCGAATACACGTACGATAGGTTGAAGCATTCGTTCGGTTAACGATGGATCTCGGCTGTGAAATCTTCCCCATTATCCTGGCGTCACGTATTTAAGACTCAGTTAAGGGACACGTAGAGGGGTAGTACGTGCACAAGTTCCCCAGGAGCATCAGAAAAAAAGTACGAACGTGAATTGAAGTCACGAGACTTGGTGTGTTATAGTAAACTACAAGTCGAGAGAGAGAGAGAGAGAGAAAGAAAAAGCTTGAGAAGGTAAAAATCTTAAGCTTTTCTGCGTTCTATCTGCTTCGTTAAACCGATTCAATTTTGACTCGAATCCAGCCATACTAGTCTCTAGAATTAAGTATATTATATATTTTAACCTCTTGGAAAAAACTAAAGAACAAGGAAATTACACTTCTAAGATGTATATCTGGATGTTCAAACTGAAAAATGTAATTAATCCACCATTTATGGCTAACAGTACAAAAAATCATCCAATTATTAGATTTTTAAACTTTTTTACATCATCATTGGCAACTATCAAAAATTGTTTAAAAATTTCCAACCATAAATTAATGACTGGCTCTAGATTGACATCAATTTAAAAAATATATTTAGATCTAGACAGAATCACTTTATTCTCAATTTCAAATAAATATTTATAGAAATTGTAGTTTTGTTGAAGTTGATGAATTTTCACAAAAAGTGCTTATTTGTTCAAAATTAGTATCTAATAGTCCAATATTATAGTATTGGTTTCAATAAATACAGTAATTCGGAGTTGAATAATTTGTCGAGATCATAAAAGCTTTGAAATCGTTGGAGGTTAAAGGAAAGCCCCTGGATATCAATGAAATTCAAATATATAGGTCGTGGTAGTGAATTAACGTAGATTATATGTGCATAGACACTCACACACCTAGAGAAATACATATAATAAAATAAAGTGAAAGTGGGAGTGTGGTAGAAAGGCTGTAGGTCGGGAAATAATTAACGAAATGCATCGTTGGCCCAAGCGTTCGCCATAAATCCTCGTGTTTTCTGAACAGTCGTCGTGGCTGGCTCAGTAGGGGTATCCACGCGGGGGTTGAATTCATAATAGTGGCTCTGGTGGTGTGTGTAAGCGATGAAATGGGCAGGGGTGTTTGGTTACACTCTCGAGGGCCACTGAGTGCAAGAGTAAGAGAGAAGAATGAATAAACGTGAGACACATGAACGCGTTTGCACAATCGCCCTCAAACCTCCATCGCATAGAAATTATTGTGATACTCCAGGAAGGAGTGTGTGGGGTGTGTGGCTTTGGTGCTACCAGCCACAGACGAAGGTACGTAAATTATGAATGCCGTTTGACTTTATGCCAACTACATCCCAATACACCCCTTTCACCCTTTAAACTACCTCTTCGCTGATCTAAACAGAAAATAAATTTTACTTCTATCTATTATTCCTCTTCTTTTCTATTTTATTACCTCTTTAATTCACCTCGTATATTATTGTGCATTATTTTATCACAATAACATTATCAGGATATTCAATATCAAGTTATTTATCCTTTCATTTATATTGAATAATTGCTTCCTATCGTTCAAGATAAATTGGTTCAACTTTCTTTACTGTCATAAATTTCTAAAAGAATAAAGAAATACTAAACTATTTATGAGTTCGAAATGTTACAAAAATATTATTTTTCATCAAATCGAACCATCAGCAGTATCAGAACCTTTGATAAATTTGAATTGATTAACAGAAAATACTAAAATATTTTTTTTTATTATCAACTAATTTGATTCCATCAATGGCTGACCACCATCACAAACAATTACTACTCTTACGGTTATCCATCAATTTTTCAAAAACAAAAGACATTATAGTAAACCAAATTACAAAATTCCATTTGTAAACATCAAAGTATTACTCCCTTAGCCCGTTGCATCTCCATACACTTTATCGTCCAGTCCGAGAGCTTGGAAAAAAATACTTCTTTGAAGGTTGGATGATAAAAGAGTCTCGCTTGACCCAGAGCTTACGATGATAGTAAACTAAGCAAAGCGCTCTTAGTACCTTCTCTTCTATCCATTATCTCTTCTATCTTGGGTTCACTGATGTCGAGAAAATTGTCATCCCACGATTCAATATCACTTTTTTCCATACCAATATAATGATAATCTGGAATTAAATATCAGCTTGTACATCTCACCTGTTTTGTTGTTGGGTTAAAATAATTCAGAGATATATTCGCTTTAGTAAATGTCATTATCACTTTTATTCAGAATATAGTAGGCCATCAATGTCAAAGGCATTATGTATAGAAACCTAGAATAAATTTACCAGTTAAATTATAAAATCTATTCAACCCGATTCTCTTTGAATGAGCAGGCCTGTAAATAAATATTTAATTTTTGAACAAAGCAATTAAAGAATCAATATGAAAAAAACCACTTATTAATCGAATAAAAGAATTTTTTTAGTCAATTATTACTGAGCGAGCAAATATAACCGTTAAATATTGGAATAGGACTTAGATTTAAATTTTGTCAGTTCATCATATACTCTAGTTTTCAATATTGACTTGATACAAGATTAAGAACTAATACTTCTTAACAAATTCATTTTCGAATAGTTGTTTCGACATTAAAATCCATTTGTAAACTACTCACAATATTGATAAATTTTTTGAGTTTGGAATCTTGCTGATGTAACAACTTGGTCATTCAACTTTTATTATTGCTGTTTTCTCAAGCAGTAAATTTTGATAAAAGTTGATATTGTATATACTGAAATAAATAGAATAGTCGTAAGATGGACTATTAAGTAATCAGGTAGCATAATCATTGGTGCGTAACAACCACTATCGTTCACAATCTATTCATGGTCAGCCGCTAGATTTTCGATGCAGTTCTTTAAAATTTGACGTAAATAATCTATTGTATTACTATTTTAAATGATCTATCAAAAGCCTTTGTCATTAAATAATCAAGAAAATTTATTAATTGCTGTTAAAAATCAATATCTTGTGAACAACTAATTATAGAGAGTGTTTATTCTTGACTCATTTTGTTCATCTATTAATTTTCCGACGATGGAATATAAAATATATAAACTAACAAAGCATAGTTAACAGCATAAAAATAATAATTAAATTACTTTTGTTTCAATATAATTAATTAAATAAATAAATTTTAATGATAAATTTCAGGTGTATTATTTGCTGGTGATTGAAATTATTCATTACCATTAAATATAATTAGTTGAATGGCGATAAATGCGATTAAAGTGCAATTAAAGTAACAAACCTATAAGTTGGTTAGTTAGTTACTCAGCCCCTTCCTCGAATTGTTACTGGAAGTTTCGCTGCAACTAAGCCGATTGCCAGTAGTTGCTATCGTTCTCGAGAAGCTTGAGAGTATATAGAAATAGTCGATTCTGGTGGAGATTCTAGTGGGACCAAAGAGAATCAGTGAGACTGCAAGAACACCAGTATAGAAATAGAACAGACTACTAGAGGATCACTTGCTACCAAAGTTACTCGGATTGGTAATGCACTTGGACTTTAGAATTCTCGAATATGCCCAGATAATCCAATGAAACTTTTTATAGAATTTTCAATGACTTTTCTCTAAAAATTTAACCAAACTTTTGTCTATTAAATTTCCAACTTGATAATCCATTGCTGTTATGTATAATGACAATAATGATAACAACGATACGAGAAAAGACTTGATGGTCTTAAGAACTTGTTCAAGGATAGAATTGCCATAGAACATTGGTGCAACGTCAGACAGAAGTACCTTCAGATAAATTTAATCCACAAATAACGAGCTGTCGTAACTCTCAACCCTTCTCGGGGATTTTCTTCTAAAAACATCCTGCTTTCTCTTGAAAATTCTATTGTACTAGTTGGATTGTGCACAACAACTCGATATCATATAAATAAAAAGATTAATAAAAAAATATATTACGTTACTTCAAGATAATTGATCATAATCTCTATCATTTTTTATTTCACTTTACGTATTAACTTTGGTATAAATTTCGAAATAATCAGTAATATTATGTTTATTTACATTAACAGTACTATAAATTATCAATAAATATTCTTAGCAACTCTAAAAAATGATTTTATCAATATGATACTAAAACAGTATTTCAAAAAATCTTATAAATATTGTAAGATATTAGATCAAGCCAACAAATATTAAAAGAAAAAGTTTATTGAAAATGACAGATTCAAATTCAGAATCTTAAATGACGTCTAATTAGTCCTAGTCTCAGTCCTAAACTGAAAATAAACAAACTCTCCCCTCGTTGCTATAAAGAATATAATCGTCAAGTAAATGTTGTTAACTAATAAACTGTCGTCTGTCAATTCATCCACAGATGGACACATATGTATATTTTACAATATTTTAGGAATATACATATACGAGACAAGCTTTTAAAAAAGATGATCTAAGCAAATAAAAAAATGATAAGGGATAAATCGAATGGAAGGGACAGAAGCGGAGAACAACGTATGTCTAGAGACAAACTAACCAAAACACACGCACGGTTGGTTTACCATCGATATGTCAACATGTCGGAAGCGTCACGAATCGAATGCATTTTACGGTTGCGTGACTACGAAAATTGGCTCGGGATTTGCCATAGAAATATGGTGTATTCAGGAAGGACACGAAAAATTCATATATACACATCAGAGTCTCTGCAAAGACTTTGAACACACACGTACTGGGAACATAGATATAAATGTATGTATTTTATAAATATATATATATATATATGTACATGTACATGTGCCAAAGGCTACCAGAGTCCAACAAGAAACACTAAAGTATCATACACAAGTCAATTTTTCTTGCATAGCAACGATCTAAACCTTACGCCCAAAATAATGTCAATCATGTTTTCCAATTTCTATTAATTGATTGATACATTTTATCTTAAACTCAACAACAATAACAATACTGGAACTTGGTTAAAATTTTATTGAATAATTCGAATATTATTATCTTACTAACAACGAAGAACAAAGAAGGAAAGTAAAAATGTTTAATTAAAAAAAAAAAATATAACAACAAGTTAGCTATAAAATGACATTTGAAGTGAAAATGAAAGTAACTTTAAAAAGTAAAACTCTGCAGCTAATCAAGTTTATAACCATCAACGAAGATCAAAAGAATTTTCCTAAAAGTTAACCCCATATTCTTCCTTCATTCAACTATAGCTCGAGCTGGCGATATGCAAATTATACGACGTTCTTGTATCTTTGCTATCGTAGTTTGCCGCGAGTGGTATTATGAAACTTAAGCCATAGAGCACAAGTGTCGTGTTACGAGTCCAACCTCATCCTCAATCCTCTTTGTCTCTCCTCTTTCATTCGTGTTCATGTCCATGGACCAATAACCCAACTACCTTTATCTTCTTGTGTCTTTATACTTTTTTTACAACTTGAAAATGTCTCTGAGAACCTGATGCTGTATCATTTCATTGCATTTTATATAAAAATTACTCGTATTGTTGAGATAAAAAAGGTATTTAAGCTATTCAAGATGAGATTAATGAAATTCATTGGGTATACTAACACTGCATTGCACATTGCGTATACCAAGATAGGCCCGGTTATCAATTGCCGAGTCTTGTAATTAATGTAGCCTAATTAAGTTGATGCAGTTTACAAGCTGAGGTCGTACGTGCAGTAGATTAGCAAATTTCTATTTTTATCTTTACTATACAACCAAATTCAACTAATGTCCTTTCAACAAATTCCTTACGAAAATTATCATGTTAACAAAATAATAATGTTTCACAAGATAGTTGTCCCTACTTCAGTTAAAATAGTTCTTTACCTTAGCTAATAAATAAGATGTTGAATAAAAAAATTAAAATGATTGTTAAAATATATGTACATAATAATTTTTCATCAACTCCACCACTAAATGCATCGTTCATTTACGCAAAGAAATATCGCTGTTTTATTCTCTTTTATTTTTTTCCCTTTTTAAATTTTATCTCCATAGCACGTAAAGCAGCACCGCCTACCTCTTTTGCTTACCCAGCGGCAGCGTCGGCTTTTAATCAACCCTCGGTACCACGGTAATTGCTTAATACTATGGTGAGCTTTGTTCACCAAGAGCATCGTCAACGGGAGCGTCAAGGGGCTAATTCAAATTTAAAATTCCGGCACTTTTGCTCAATGCCATCATCACCAACGTTCGCATATATCTACATATATATATATATATATATATATATCCTCTGGAACCATGTCCATCCTAACGTGCTGCCCATCACTACTGTTTTATTCATGCACTCTGCAATTTCCAGAGTTGCATGTGGATTATATTTCTGGTCCTATTATTCTCTTTTGTCATCATCCTGGTACTCTTCGTTTTCTTAATCAAAGCATTGTTAATAATTGTTATAATAATCATAATAAACATTTTGCAGATTGTGCAGTTGTTGAAAAAATTGTCTTTTACAAAAATTTAATTATAAATTGGTCGAGAATGATTCATTAAACATCATTTTTTTCTTTTTGATAAATAGGCAAACAAAGTACAATTGTAGTTTAATTATGTAGTCATTACATGTTTTTATTGTAAAGAAATTGTTAATTAAATAACATATCATTTTATTAAATAATAAATATGATTTTGAGGCGAAAACATCCCGACAACATTCAATTTCAATATCAAAATCTAATCAAGTCTGAGTTACATAATTATGCATTTAATAAAACCGTTTCTATGCCAATATCATTATTTGCTCTTGAGACACACGAGCCAAAAATTGAATCCGACCATACATACATTCATACTCATATGTATATACACAGACATCCTTTTAAAAACCATACTACTCTATTCTGAAGCCCTGATATATGAAGATATAATAAAATTTGAGATTCACAAAATCAAATTGATTACAATAATTTTTCACTGGAAAGTTTAAAAGTAGTTAAAGTTTTTTTTACGTTGAGTATCTTTGTTAATTTATTGTTTATGAAAGTTTTTAAAAAAGGCCGAAGAATTAAAAAATATAAAATATATATATATATATTCTCTAGTCAGCAATCGATTTAACAACCCTTCTGTCCCTAAGTTCTAAATGGGTGTGCGTTGGCCCTTCTGCCCATTTCCACCCCTCTTTCCTCGTTCGATGTCCTCCTTAGTTACCAAACTCTCTCAACATCGTTAACCTAGTCGAGACTCATTCATATACATTGGGAAAATTAATATCTTGATCTTCATCGGGTTTGATGCGCATTGAATAAACTTAGTATATAAGACCTGATGGTGCTGGTGATGTCTTATACCATGTCAGATGGTTCTTCTACGTGCATTGGTCGAACTACTAGATTTTTATTTTAATTTTTGGCTCTTCTTATTCATTCATTTTTTCTTCAACACCAAAAAACTCGCTAAAATATATTCAAAAATTTTAGTGACGTTCAGAAAAATGAATTTATTATTCTGATACATTTATATTGTTATCTAGATCAGAAAAAAGAATGGACTACACATTTAAAAAAACTAATAAATTTTCCTCCAATATGATCTTTGTAATCTATAGGTTACAATACGAATACGTATACGAATCATTGACAATTGAAATAAAAAAATGAAAAAAAATAAAATAAATAATAATATTCAAATGAAATCAATCCTTAAATAGATAACTTTCAAATCTAATTCTGTAACTTGAGGTTTTTCTATTTAAAAAAGTAACAAACCATAAAAATAATTTTCGACTTTTTCGAGTTTTGCATTGAGCATTTGACTTTCAATAAAATAAAAAAAATGAATATCACAATTAATAGGTAGTTTTTCAAGAATGAGTTGTATAGCTCTTTCCTGATCAATATGACAATAAAACTGACAGGTTAGATCCATAAATTTATGTTGACTGATTAGATTTATAGGGCATTGGATATTTCCCTGACTACTGTAGTGGATATTTACACATCCAATGTGTAGCGGATGCGGACGTGCATTGAGTACCCATCAACTCCAAAGGCAGATGCATAATTTCAGAATATATCAATCGAGAGACTTGGATTTGAATCCTGCAGTGTCTAGCATAAAGCAGAGTATTCAAATGGCCGATCATTACATATTCATGTCAACTCCACCCACTTAACTAGCGAGCTACTATAAACGATGCTGTGATTGCTGTCTATGCTGCAAACAGTCACAATTTTACATAAAAATTCATTTACTGTAAAAATCTATCAAAGGTTCAATGAGTTAAGTCAACTTTACTCGTCTGTTTTTATTACAAAAGCTTTTTCATTTTCCATTAGACCAAAAAATTATCGTTTAACATAAAAATAATGATTAATTAATATTTTTCAATGATCAATAATGCTGGAAAAAATTTTTTCAAAGTTGATATTACTCTAATAGGTTAAATGAAAATAATAAAAAATATCAAATAATCGATAGTTAAGGAATTTACTACATAAACCCTAAATTCTAAATTGCAATGTCTCTCGAATTTCAACGATCGATTTGCGTTAATTTCTCATTTATGTGTAGCCCAAGTACGATAACGAAAACGCCAAGAGCATTCAGTTTTGGAAATGAGCCGTTCAATAAAATTTATTATGTTTTTAGTTGAAAACTTTACCTTGAATAATACAAAATTTATATTTATTTATCAATATGCTGGTCTTTAAGTATGTGACAGTAGTCTTATGGTATTTGTCAACTTACAGGAAATAGCAATTTGGAATTGTTCGATAGTGAAAGTGGCCCAGACCTTACGCTATCACCTCAGACATTTACGTCAACTGCGGAAGCCTTTATAAATGACAATAGCGACAGCCTTGGAGTTCCTGGCGACAACGACATGGGTAAGTCTTTCTGTTTTTTTTGCTTTTAACTAAACTTGGACCTTTTCTCTTCTATATGTCTCAATTTTTGACTCCTTTAACATCCCCAACTTTAATGAAAAGTTACCGAAGCTATTGACATATTCAAGAATTAACAGTTTCTTTATTAATAAGAAAAATTCCATCAAATATTTAAAACTGATTGGTTGATGTTATTAGTTGAGGTTAGAACGCATAAGAGTTTGAACTTTAATTGGTGTACGTCAGCTATTTTACTTTATTTGGACATCCTCGGTGTTTAGTGTTGAAATAGCTAGCTAAGAGATGACTGTTGATGTCAACAAAACAAATATATTTTGTCTCATTCGAATACTGTACAAAACTTGCTTTCACTTTTTTTACAAACTCTTATCCAATATTACTTTCAGTCACGCCAACTTCTAGAATTCACTAGAATTGTTTTTCGATTTCTTAAATCTTTCTTTTCAATCTTTTCAATACTTACAATCTATCACTAGTTCTTGTGGATGATTTTTCAACTGCATTTAACCTAGTTTAAGTCTATAGAACTGAATGAAAAATAATATTAAAAATTTTTGAAATTGGTTGCAAAAATAATAGTACATTTCACACCCAGGGTTTAGGATAGTTTAGGGTTTAGGATAGTCTACTTTGCCTCCCTGGGTGTAAATACGATTTTTCTTCATACCTGTGGGGAAAGTTCAACCCCTCTTCAATGGCAAAGTGAACTTTCCGCGCAGGTATAAAGAAAAAACATTTGTAACAGTTAAAAAATTATTATTGAGATAACTCTTCTACATAATAATCATTGTTTTTTAATTCTATATAGAAAAAATAGTTTTTCCTAACCAACTAGAATGTATAAATCTTTCTTAAATAATTTATTTCAGGGTAGAGATTGAAAAAATATTCTGATATTGTTTTATTCATCAGCTCTAAAACTACAAAACTCTGTGATTGGTCATTTATCAAGATAATTATAAAAAATTTTGGATGATAAGACAAACAGAAATAGATAGCAATTAGTTAAATTGATCTTGGTCTGACTAAAGAGAGATTTAATGCTAAAGGTACACAGACATGGTGGTCTAATCTACTAGTAGCCCATAGACGAGGGAAAGAAAAAGTTTTTGGCCGGTGGGTGAATCCTTTAGAGAACATGTGGAAGCCATAGGTGGATTCATATTGCGCACAAGTCGACATTTGTCTGATGTTCGTCAGTGGCTCTCGTTGATGCTTACTGGTATGGTTACGAAGCAGTATTTGGTGATGGATGTAGAGAAGGGAGAAGGATTCAACAAAATTGTATTACTAGTCCATTGTGGGAGCTGAATAGCCCGCATTAGAAGCAACGAGCTCCAACCATCATTCTATTCTGTTGCTTTTCTAAACGTTTTACTCTTTTCTACCTTACTTTCTATCAAATTCTATCCTTTTTACCACTTCGTTTACTAGTCCTTGGTGAATTTCTCATGTATTCATGTAAGCACTTACGTCTCCAAAAATGTATTTTAATTTGGAAAAGAAAGTTGACAAATTTCACTTGATCGTTATCATGTATCTTTCGGAAGCTTACAACTTGACTACAGGTAACCAAGAGTGACAATAGTACACTTCAACTTTGGATAAATGGGTAAAATTTTATATTAGCTCAAGAATGCAATATCATTTTGTCCTTACACCAATAGAATATTTTATATTCTGATTCTCTTATACTGCTAACAGTGGATCAGTAATTCCGTCTACGTCTTCACTAACAATTTGTTTTCTTTGAAATGAAGATAGAATGAAGAAAAATCAAAGAGAAACGTGATTATCAAAGACTTTTCCGTCAGCTTTCAGTTTTATATGTAAACGTGTTCATTCATGAGCTTTGTTGAAAATTCATTTTTTTTTTAATCTAAAAATCAGCTAAACAAATAATTGTCCTCTTGGCTAGTTGATTTCAATAATTTAGTACAATGATTGCATTATACTTAACTTTTTATAACTAACTAAATGATCGAAAAGTCACTTGAAACTCAATTGAGTCATAAAGGAGTGGGATTAATGCCGGTGTAATAGTAAATTCGCTATAGGAAAGTCTTTTAGTAGTATTATGTAGGTGGGCTTATACGACATTGAGTCACATGTGAAGTACGTATAATCGGTTAGTGCAAATGTTAGCCATAGAAATTTAATCCACGAATGAGACAGTGTAATAGAAATAACGCTTACCGATTCGAACTACTTCATGAGTGGAAACAGTCGAGTGAGAATAGCCAAATAAAAATGTTAGGAGTAGCAATTTTCCTACAAACTTCTTACACCTTGTAACGACTTTAAACTCGTATATAGATCCTCTTCTTTATCTCTATTCGTACATCTCTATATTTTAACGCAAATATAATAAAAAATTAATTATTTTTATTTAACGCTACCCGTACAGAAAAATTTTGTTTCCCAAACGTCGTTCTCCTCGTGGGACTGAGTGGAACGATGGGGAATTAAATTTTTTTTTTTTGTTATTGAAAATTTATCCTCTCTACTCTAAACGTTCTCTACTTGGAAAATAATTTATGTATGGAAGTTAACAAAATTTTTCTACATATTAATTGAACTTAATTTTATTCATTATTATGAGCTCTAATTGATCAAAATTCATGCATTCGTGATAAAGATACAATTGTTTTACTAACTTGAATTAAAATTAAAATCTTTCAACTATATCCTATATATCCTATATATTCTTGTGAACATGATTAAAATGAGAGAAAAAAAATGTATCACGTTTATTACAATTGGGACCTTTGACAGAGTATATCAGAATTTGATTTCTGCCGAAACAGTATCGGTGGATGCATAGCATGATAACGAACGTGTATCCTCAACGGCGATTCGAATTCAAGTGGAGTGATACGATGAAGCTGAATGGAAGTTATCGATGGCACGTGATGATGAGTTCGCAACAGCATCTATCTGTATGTCGATCACGCGATCGCGTTTCAGCGATTCCCTTTGGTACTCTTATTACAATCGATGCACCGTGTCGTGACTTCCTCTCTAGAGTCAGTTCCGTTCGTGCTAGTAATAGAGCACCAACGTGTCGATTCATACTTCGTACTGCATCTACTCTCCCCACATCATCACTAGGATCATTTACTATCAAACAATGCCATTATTACATTCATAAATGACTTCTTCTCTTCAACAAAGTTCCATTACATTTAATAATCCCGTCATCAACCACCCAAATAATTATTCAGGACTAATTAATTATGTTATTAACTACCTCCAGCATCATAAATTACACTTGGTTAATTAAAGAAGATTTATATTTTGTGATTTTTAGTTCAATACAAAAGAATATTTAGAGAAATTAAATGTTTTTTAAGAATTTTTTTAAAATCATCATTTATCACTACCATCATCAACATTTAGCTGTTTTATTTTTATTTTACTTGTAAAATTGTCTTTAAAATTTTAAAACCTCCCGGTAAAACTTACTTTTCAAGGACTTAATTTACACCTTACGTCAATATTTGTCTATATAACAATTTAACATGAGCATAATATGTTAAAAAAAAACGAAAACTCTACAAACTCATGACGGTTAAACTAGCGATTGCATTGGAGTTTTCTTTTTTCTCTCGTCCCCTGTCACGAGCCACAATTTATTTTCATCTCTCCCTCACGTAAGACGCACCTGGATGAAAATACTCGACATTCTTATTCGGGATTTATAACGTTGTATAGTTTTACTGTGCCGTAAAGTTGCCCTTAACCTGCTCATAAAGTAAAAAGTCTTAGAAATTGCAATTATTTGATGGAAAAAGTTTAATAAAAAAATTTTAATTTTGTGAAATAAATGTACTTAAGAGAGCAAGGCCTATTTATGGAACGTAATGCATTTTTTGGACACTTGAATGTGTTTAAAAAAATTTTTTTAACTCCAAAATAACACTAGCGAGTTTAAAAAAAAAAAAAAACATTTCAAATGGTTTACACATTTTTATGAACTTACGAACAAACTGTTTGCAGACTAAAATTTGAAATGAAAAAAAAAAAACATTTATAAATTCGACATGAAAACTATTTAATTTTACTTTTCTCATTGAAAATAACATACATTTAACAGCAAAAATTGTTTTGTCTTTAATTAATTTATAATTTAATTGCTGTATCTGATAATATGATAAAATACACTAACAAAAAAAGTAAAAAAAATTAATTTGTTTTGTCTTTATTGTTGTCATTATTATTATTATTATTATTATGGATTTATGTATATTTTGTTCAAGTATTCGAATGCTCATTGTTTGTGTAAAAAAAACTATAATTCCCTTTCTCGGTGTTTCCTGGTCAGCAATAGTGTATGAGTGGTTGAACGGAGAGAGCGAAAAGCTGCTAGAAGAGAACAGAGCAGTGGAGCATTCGCTTTCATCTGTTGCCTCAAAGTCGCATTCACTTTTTATTTGCTCGACTCATCGTGTCAACCTCCATGAAAAGCTCGAGAACAAGAAAAAAATTGTGTACAGAAAATTTATCCCGTTTCTATGTCAGTACAGCAATGGCTTTTGCTAGAGGATCCTCTTTTATCATTAATTAAATTTGGCTCTCTTTTATTTGCTGCATCTCCTGCTCAACCTTGATTAATCTTTATTTTCATAATTTATTTCTCTTCAGTCATTTTTATCAAGAATCATTTTATTTTGAATTTCACTAATAATGTTGTAATAAGATGAGAGAAGTAATGATGAGGGAAAAATATTTGGAATTTTTTAAGCAATCTTTGATGGAAATATGTACACACATATAAGAAAAAGAGTATCTGTATTATTTTGTTTTAAATAATATAAGATAAAATCAAGTGTGCTGAAAAAGGTGAAAAGGAAGTTTCTTGGTTAGAAGACACTCCGTATATCAATGAAATTTGCACGAACGGCTGACCCAACGATGGATTACTTAACTTCAGAAACACTGTATCTATACTATCGGAATCTCATGACAAGTGTTGGCTTTTACCTTTGATATTTTTTTCTTTCTATTCAACATATTCTAAATACTTATTTACCTATCAATATATATTTTTTCGTTTTCTTTAAGTAAATTATTTTAAAAAATTCTTAACTTATATAAAAACTAGCTTAAGATTTTAAATTTCACAATTATTAGTTTTTAGTTGTTTAAAGAGATTGTGTTGTAAAATAATAATAATTATTTTTTTACATTCGAAAAACCGAGAAAATTTTTTTCTTATTCTAATGTTTTTTTTTTTTTTTTTTTCTTCTATCGTCAAGTAACCCTCATGCAAACTTAGCTTCTTTACGATTTATTCGATCTTTCGATCTATTTGACATTTTTTATCAATGTATTTCCTCAACACCACATTTATCTATTTTTTGAACTTATAATACAACTATAAATGAAATTATCAAATAAAAAAAAAGTAAGGAAAAATATGTATGTCTTAAAAAGATGTATATTCTCGAACGGAAATGGTATCTCTTGTGGTTGAAATCGCTTGAAAGTATCTCGTAAATTTATCGGCAGGCTTAGAGAAAGATAATCGTAAAAAGGTATAGAAAAATACAAATAGCAAGAGAAAGAAAAATAAATAATCGAAAAGGATATAAAAATGGTAGCCTCAGTTCAGAGCAATTTATAATATTTATCGGTTATCTTCGATAATGGAATTTCGTTGGTGGCCGCATATGCATCAAATACCAAGCCTAAATCGTGTACAGCAGTATGACATATGGCTGTTTGATATAACTATATTCTCAAGCAAAGCTGTTTGGGAAAATTAAAAGACGGCCTTTTGTTGGAAAATATTTTTTTAAGCTTTAGTTTTTACTCTATATTTATACTGAAGATCATGACTTGATTGATTTGATCTAAAAATTCAAAAAAAAAAACAAAAAAACAAAACAAAATCCGTCGTACAAATTCATAGCACATATTGATTTAATTTTACGACATTACAATTGATATAAAGACTTTATCATAATTTTTCAATGACTAGAAAAAAAGATATTCATCTGGGAATAAATGAGTAGAAACAGGAAAGGATTTAGAAGCAAAATTCTCGATAACCCAAGTTATTAAGTAATAAAGCGAAGAGTTAGTGTAGAGTTAGGGGCTGGAGGTAGCTTCCACTTCTCTATTATCGCAAATTTACATGGCGGAATGGAGGATGAAAGGAGTTGAAGGTAGTGAGATGGCCCATCGACCGTAGAAGGCTCTTCCTCTTGGGATCTTTTCTCATCTCTGTAGGTCGTCGTCGTTGTCGTCTCTTTAGTCTTCTGTACTATTCCCCGTGATGCTGGCAATAAAGCCATGAGTCATAACGCATAATAGTTTAATTAAGAAGTTGTCGCATGGAGTGACATCCGCAAGTAAAATAGACTTTTACGTTTTGACTTCCGACATCGAAGAAATCAATTTACCACGACGTGAAATACTCAATCACATAGAAAAGAAGGACTCAGTCATGAGGTAAAAGCTGTAGTACTTGTCTTTATATTTTATTTTTATATATAAAAAGGATAAAAAAGTGAGTATTAAAGAAAAAAGTTGATCGAAGGTTGAAAAATTGAAAAAATCTCTCGATCACATCCGACATTAGAGTAAAGCGCAAGTGAAATGACATTTGAGAAGACAGAATTGAAATCCATTTATTTTAATACATGAAAATAATTTTTTATCGATTCACTCTAGACGCATTATATATGTTTTAGAATAGATTTCTTTTGTTACACGTTTCTAAAATGGAAATGATGAGGATGAATGGCTTTCAAATAAATAAATGGTGTTAAATAAAATTATATCCCGACACGATTTGCCAATGGAAAAATGTAAAATTTTTTAACTACTATTAAATACCCAGTCAGTCAGAATTAAAACCTTGAGGTTTACTACACCATGAAAAAAAGTTGATTGGACCGTAATCAATCGGATTTTTTACAGTGCCCGATCTCAAACACGTGTTCAACGATGCATCTTTTAATCCAATTCATTGGCAAAGAATAGCCGCTAGACATAAATTATTGCACTTAAAAAATTTCAACAAAAATAATTATACTCTAATGAAGGAAAAAATATGCGAATAATTATAATTTCATGTTCTCAGTTACATCAGGGTAATAAATGAACACGGATTAATGTTAGGGAACTAATTAATTATTTTCCAGATAAAACGCAGCCTAGATTCACATGAAAGTATTTCCTGTGCACCAGATAAAAATAGAGAATAAAGTAATTACTTTAATTTGAATTATTATAAATGTAGGATATATTTATTATTTTTAGCTTTGGTACATAATTTTGCGATGAAAATTTTTCAACTTTTATCATCCAACTGAAAACATGTTGATTTTTTGTTCAGTTTGTGAAAAATTTATGTAAAAGTAGGAGGTATAAATTAATTACTAATAATACATAAAATTAAAATTTTCTTTTAATGGTAAAACATTGTCTAGCATCACAGCATATCTTAGTAGTTAAGTGGGGGGGGGGGGGGTCGATTTGCAGTCGGTAATTGTTGGGCGACGCTGCTGTTATGGCGGGTGAAGAATTTGAATTTTTTTAAATATTATCAACCTGTAACGACTATCGATCACTAGGCGATAATTATTACCAACATTTGTCATCTAATGGCGTTGTAATTTCGGCGGTTCAAAATTCATATCCACTTCACACACAACAATTTACCAATCACTGTTCTACACTTAAGCATGTACACTTGGATATGTGTCCGATGATCTTTGTTGCTGAACTGACTTGTTGACAATTTGTTCTGTTCATATATAGCTCTTACTCTAGCGGCCATTCTTCTTTCCACCAATCATTTTTACTGCTTTCCGTGCACCAATTCATCATCAACTTGGCCAAATCCACAATCTGTCTTAAAGGTTTTTTCTTCAAACCTTTTCCAACTTTTTTCTTTCCCACTCTTTTCTCCAAACCTATTCTGAGTTTTGATTTAACATTCATGATATTTGTAACTCCTAATGCAGCAGCTCTCTCACCAAGATTTGCGTTTTCTGCAAAAACTCTTTGCCAAGCTTTTTCAGCAAACACTCGATCAGCTGCGTTTCTCGCTTCTACGTTTTCTCGAATACGCAATATCGTGCTCTTTACACGCTGTGTCCAACGGATTTACACCAGGATTACCACGTTCTAATTGTTTTTGTAATTTTGTTCCGTAACATATATACAATCAGCGTCAATATATTGAGCACCAATTTTACAATATAGACCATATTTTAGTCTTGAAATATTTCGATTTTGTTCGACTCACAATATTTATAGCAAAAAGAGACAGTGGTAGCAAAAAAGTAAAAAAAAAAAAAAAATATTAACACGTTTTACAGTCCGCTTATGTCGATTTGCCCGTTCGGGTAAACTTTAGAGCTCTTATCGCATGAGTGCGAACGTGCCGGCGCATTATAGAAAGTTATAATGTGTATAGGATGGCAAGACTGTGGCCATCAAAGCGAGAAGAAACAATCGATACTCGATAACTCTTCTTGCTAGAATAGATCATCGGTGATCCACGAACAATGTAACACGATATTATACACCAAAGGAGAAATCAGAGATCAAATTAAGAGACTTTACTTTCTTTTCACACAATCTTCCAACTACTACTGTTTGTGTATAATATAGATCAACTGTCATGCGATCAAAAGATATCACTTCGTAGGCTACATCTCACTGTGTACACACACCAATAAACATTAATATACCAATGTACATCTTCGATTGTTATATCTTCTATGTGAGATTTTTACTTCATTGGTTTAAGCGTGAGAATAAAAATATCGGCTCTAGTCCTTCTTAGTTTTATTTGTTGTCTATCAGAAAAGGCCTAGCTAATCCTAAAATCGAAATCATTTTATTCTTCATTGGAGAATGAGAAAAATTCTTACTAATAAATTAATATTATTATTTTACCTCAAGTTCATTAAATAATAATTCATTTAATTGATTTAAAATATCAGAATAAATTTTAAATTCGTGATTCGTTTCTGATGTAGAAAAGTTAATAGATATTTTTAAGTCAAATTCATTAGAAATTTTTAAAAGAAAATATTCCATGAAATTTTACGAGTTTCATTTATTTAGAATTTACTGTAAAGATATTCTCATTTTAAATAAGATATCGAATTGAAATGAAAATAAAATGAAAATTTCTTGATTTTGTTTTTCAATCACTTGAAAAAACAATATTTCTCTTTTCAATTCGATCTTTTCCAGTATTTTTCTTTACTATTCTCTTTCTCTCTATCTTGTTCTATGTAACTCGTTGGATTTTATAGATGGATTACAGAAGTTTACGTTCAACCAAGCTCAGGAGATAGGATTTTTATAGTATCTTTTTTTCTTCTCGTCCTCCTTACAGTTAGTGCATTCGATTTTCTTTGGCATCTACCAACTCCTTAAGACACACAATCCAGTTGAATAAAAGTACACCATTGCAATTTGTTTGAATATTTTTGCCATCAAAACCACATAAATTAATCATTCAGTTTTTCCAGTTCTTTTTTTATTTCCTATTTCTAAGAGATATTGATGTTCAACTTGAGCGAAGTCTGCGTACCTCAAGTTTCAAGGCTTGGATTAACAAGTTTGTCCTGCAACCGAAATAGTTTCGAGATTTCACAATGATATAACGCCTCCATGTTGGGTAAGGAGTAAAGAGAGAGAAGAGAAGAATAATGTCGTGCCTCTCGATCGCGATAAGTTTAACTTCTTACCCCTTTCCGCTCCTCACCTCTTGCTCTAATCTCTCGTCCGTTCTTCAACCCTCCCATTTTGCACGTAGCACACTTTGGTTGTTCCGATTGTCTATTATTTCCGTTCAGAGAGATGCAAATGGCTAAACTAACTTGACGATGTTTTGAAACTACGTTCCAATGCAATTCACTCAAATTGCTCATCGTCATTGACATACGATATATAGCTATAATATCATATATGAACTCAAAATCATCGCTGGTATGTTTAAATTTATATTTTTTAGAATTGATGTTAAAAAACTGTAATAAAATTAATTTAATTTCTTTTTTTTTTTCTTAAAAATAATAAAATAGATGACTATTCCAAGAACCCTGTTTTGAAAAAATTAACACTATCCTAGGTAGTTTGATAAAAATATAAAACCTTTTTTGTTTTTCTCAACATAATTAAATTGTTAGAAATTCGAAAAAAAATATAATTAAATAAATACTTGGTATAAATTCAGAGAATAGATGAAACCACAATAGTTAACTTAGTTCCTTCATTCATGAACAGTTTCTCAAAAGAGCAAGATTAGTCTTATTGGTAAAAAAGTTGAATTTTAGTTTGGAATTAAATTCAATTTGAAAGTAAATTAAAGATGAAAAAAAAATTGTGACGAGTGTAAAAAGATACATCGGATCATTCAGAGAGTTTACGACTCTTGAAAGTCATTACTACCCCCACAGCACGTCTTATTCCCCTTGAAAATACCCATGAGGGTGTTGAAGGATCGATATCTTGACTCGTCTCGATTTTAACGGTAAAAAAAATTTTTATCCCCTTCAATTTTTCTTACGACATAAGCTGAAAATAACTTGTGTTTCATCTCATACAGCATATTACTTTCCACCACGTTCTATAGTTATAGATATATACATAAATATAATATACCATAGATATATAGTATAAAGAGTATCTCAAGTCCAGTGTACCGGAAATTACGATATTGCTTTTGTAGTTGAAGGATTATTCGGACGATTATAACAATTTTTAATTAATTTACAAGCGTTTTTTGTTGTTACTTTAAAACTGGAAAAATTTATATATCTATATTTAGATTATTATTTTCTCTTTCATCATGGGATCACTAATAAAATGCTTGGTAAATGAAACACTCAAATCTGTTGAATTATATATACAGTTGAAGAATCTCTAGAAGATACTATTTTTTTACAACTTCAAGCTTATACTTCATCACAATAATTTTTATTACAAAAAAAATACATTCAACGAATTATTGAATAATTTTAAATGTTATTAGAATTTATCCTTAATTAATTATCTTAATTATGTATGAACTCATCATTCAACAAAGTTTAATCCTTCGAAAATTTCAAATAAAATAAAGGTAGAGATAATTTGGAATCTTTTATCAATAATCGGCAGCTTTTTTATACACTAGATGGTTGATAAAAAATTTTACAACATCGATCCTACTGATTTTGTGGACAGTGTTAAAGTGAAAAAGTCTATCGGTCATTTTTTTTTCTCAACAAAAAATATTTTGTCCTTTAATATAAACTTTACGTGAGCTATTTGCCATTATCGTAAAATTTATGTTACCAATTTCCAAGTTTTACGATTTTATGTCGGTATATAACGAATATATTTCAAGTGTTTGAGAGAATGTATTGATGACAAAGGGATTTTTCAATAAATTACAAAATAATAAAAAATAAATTGTTGATAATAAAATGAATAATAGTACAAAAGAATGAAATATTAAAGAGGAATTTAATATGTTTTAGTCCTTCATTATATTCAATAACATTCTATGCAAAATTTTCATTTAATTCTCGCAAATTCAGAATAATTACAAAGCATGCAAGGAATTCATTGAATAATTTTCCAAATAATTTCAACCATGCTTGCTTTGATTTTCAATGTAATCATTCCTTTCAAATACCAGTACTAATTTATATTGCTTTTTTTTTTTTTCTCTCTTTCTAATTTATTGTTAATAAATCAAATGAAACAAATCACTAGTATTTAATGTCAATAAATAAAAATTTGCTAAAAAATATGAATGAAAATAACAATCTGAGCAAAAAGTATGACTGAATGAGTCGCAGGTGTTGCACGACTGTGACTACGATTTACTGAGACAAAGACAAACAATAGTAAAAGAAGATGCAAAAGCTCAGTAGGAGAAAGAGAGAGAGAGAAAATAAAAAAAAAATAAATAATAAAACTTATTTTTCGACTTATTACTTAAAACATTTTGTTACGGGATTGAACTTTCTATCCGACACCACGATTATTTCAGTATTTTCCTTGAAAAAGTTCCCAGTGGAGCTAGAATGTCTGCAGCGTTCAGTCATCCATGGATTTCTACTCTTCATGAGTCGTTAAATTAACGTCAGATTCGATCAGCCATTAGAAAGTCCCTCGACAGAAATTTAAAGAAAAACACCAGACCAAACGATCAATCTTCTGTACGTCAATACCCTCGGCCTAGTCGTTTTCGTATCAGCTTAACTTAATTTACAAAAATAAAAAAGGAAATGGGAAAACCTAATAATTATCACATTGAAAGCGTACAATATTGAACTGTATCTATTTTACCAAGCTAAATATCGACATAAAAATAAAACTATTTTTCAATTCAAAATTTCAGGCAGCAGCGAAGAATCCAGAACAGGTCCAGGAGATCCAGGGAAACTTGGAGTAAAGAAACCACGTCCTAAACCTTCATCCCCAAACCGCCAAGGACCTCAACAATGTCAGGTAATTAGAGTCAGCTATGAAACTTGATCAATTTAAAAGGCTTGTTATTCAAAACTTTGTACACAAAAGGTTGAAGGATGATCAAGGATATGAACGATAAAGAGAATGACCTATTTCGTAGTGCACATATACATGTAAACAAGGCAAGTACGTCAAGTATACTCTAGCATGGAATACATTCCAGTAACTGCATACGTTTCCAAGTGAGACGAGAGCAGCTTTTATCGACTGTATGCTACTGGACATCAGTGCAATTAACGATGCTGATAAAATAGAATTTCCAACGTTTAGCTCGAGGGGAAGCTTTTCCTACGTTCAAAGCGCTATTTTTATTTTTGTTATTGCTAGTGCTGTTTTATGCTCAAAACGTTTAGCCATTAGGATTTTATTCTTTAGTTCTCATTCGGAGTTGATGAATGCCATCAATATATATATATATATATATATATGAGTGTCATTTTTCACTAGTAAATTCAATTAATTATCGATTCAAAGCTTTCTTTGGACCATCATGAACTCTCCAATCATTAGTATACCACAAACCGATAACACGTGGGTTGGTTGAAGACTATTGAATATTCAGGTGGTCCTCGAATGTAACGTCCTAATGTCTAAGAGGAACTTAAGTTCTTGGTAATGTTGAACTGTAGTCTTGGTCATGGTTGATCGTGGCTCTCTAGTATCTCACTTAATCCTTGAGCTATAGCTTGTCAATCTTGAATCACTTCTGAACATGGAAGGAAGCAGGTTCCTTGTCTGGCCATAATTAAATGATGTGATGCACGACTAGTTGACAAGTAACGACCATGTATCAAGTTAGAAATAAATTGAACTCTAAGGCGAGACCACAAACTTGAGTAACAGCTCATTATGCTTTGTTGTCATACGCATTTTATATCATGCTGATAATCAGAATAATGTTGCTATCAAAGCGATTGATGTAACTGCAATCACATTGAGTATTCTCTTTTATAACAATGATTACACTGTAAATCGATTACTATAGATGAAGCTTTGATTCGAATCAAGCCTTTTGTCAACACGCTACGACTTGTCGAGAATATACCTTCTCCTATCTATGCATCTCATCTCTGATAGCGTTCCAACTCTAAGCATTGGTACAACCAACAACTCGTTAAGTTAATTAATTGACCTGGCACGTCTATTTTGCTCATTGTACGTTCAATCGAATGGTTGTTGTTGCCTCGTTTTACTAATAAACATAAAGAGGCTAAGCTGAGATTCAATTTTATCGAAAATTCATTACCAAATGAATAACTAAACTTGAATTTAAATGATAACCATTTTTGATAAAAAAAAAAACAATAATTATAATTATCTTGATAAAAACTACTTAGTAGGTTACATTTTAACTATCCACTTATTCATCCACTATCTGATAGCATCTATAGATCATGTTAGTGAACAGCTCATTAAGTTAATTAATCGATTTTAACTTGTAGTTAAAATTTTCTGTCTGATGAAGGTATGGACACTGACGTTAGTTCATGTACCAAAAATAGTATCATGAAAACATAGTGAAATAGCAATAAATGAATAATAGTGTTCTGTTAACGAAGCATCGATACGAATAAGGAACCCACGTAGAGTTGGTGTACTTTGGTAAGGGCTTAGAGTCTTGTCTAGAGTTTGAAGTCGAGAGAGGCGATAGAGTAATGATGTTTGTTTAGCTCTCGAGTAAGGGATGAAGCTTTATCCAAGAGGATGAGATCGACGAGACGTAGGATGGGATGGGAATCGCAAAAGGACTCAGTAGAACCGGCTTTTGGTACCAAAACCGTGACGACTGAGATAGTAGTGGAGAATGTTGCTTACTCATCTTCTATGTCGTAAATTGAAACCCCTGTGCGTCGACGTTCGTACATCTGGAGCTCCTTACGAGTTAAGCTACACAAATTAGATTTTCTGCTTAGAAGAGACGATAGTGGATGGAGGAGATGCTCGACGTCCCACGTGCACTGTAACACCCACGTCTGTCTGTTGCGTTGAATTTCTCAGGCTTCTCACTTTGACTATTTCAACTCCAGTCATCATCTTTATGTCGTATCTCTTGGTTTGCATTTCTACTCAAGATGTCATCAGTTGAGGAAGCCTATGGATACTCACGGGAACACCAGCTTGGAAAGATAATAATAAAAATTCAATTTTTAAAAAATGTACGAATTAAAAATTTTTTTTCAGATAAAAATTCAAGTCAAGAGAAACCAAAGTGTATCGTAAAAATACTAAGAAAAACGAGAAGAGTTGATAAAAGCATGGTCAAAGAGTGAGAAAGTTCATACGACTTAATCTCACACCCTTCATGTCTAGTGGGTTGAGGATAAGAGAGCTGGGGGAAATCGAAATTAATTTCCAATACACCTGCGTCGTTCTGGTGGATGGGAAAATACAGGCGCGCGATTCCAAGCTCCATTATCGGAAAAGTCTTTCCACTTTTTCACGTTTCTCATGACCATTTCCATTTCCAACGTCGTCCGCACGTCACTGCACTCGAAATCGATTTTGTTCGATATCGCTCAACCGAGATTCGTGTACTTATTCGCACCAATCGTTTACACCTTTGAACTTGCAAGAAAAACTATCATTTATCCACTAAGATACTTCAGATATCGATAATCATTTTGTCAATGATCTTCCATATTTCAGTTTCTAAACAGAGCTTTTTTCATTTAAACATATTTACATAATTGATTTTTAACTAATCAATAGACCAAACTAAATTGTAAAGACCATCTCGGATATTTGTTAATTTTCCCCATCAAGTATTACATCCTAAAAATAATCTAAAGCATTTTTTATTATCTTAAGTTTTCTTTATATTCCAGGTGTGTGGTAAAGTGTTTAACAACGCCTCAGCATTGACGAAGCATAAATTGACGCACAGTGATGAGAGAAAATATGTTTGTACGATGTGTGGAAAAGCATTCAAGCGGCAGGATCACTTGTAAGTAATTTAAATGACTTTATTCTATTTATAAAAATAATTCAAACTTCAAATAAAAAAAATAATAAATACGTGCGTCTTACTAGTGTAATAAGTACAATTCAACCCACTTAATTTGATAGCTTGACTCTTGAAATTTATCCGACTCTGAAATAGTCATTTACTTAACTTTCCTCAGAAACAGTTTCAATGGATACTTTTTTTTTTTATGCACTTGCATCTTTCATATTAATTTCTGATTTTTTATTCGTTTTTCAATGAGTCTGCATTAAAGTCAGTCGAGCGTGAGATGACGATTGAGGAAGTAGAGAAATAGTGAAAGAGAAAACAAAAATGCAAGAGAGGAAACAGCAGGTGGCAAATTCAGGAGAGCGTGCTCGGACAGAGAATTCAATTCTTTCGGCCAACGAGAAAAGGAAATAAAAACAAAATCGATAAAAGAGAAGGTTTCTGGCGCACTCTCGAAGCTCTGTAGTTCAACCAGACGCAATGTATTTTTCTTCAAAGACGAATCTCTAAATCCTCCTCCTACCAACCTATGTTTTTTTTTTTGTTCTGTCTCTTTTACTCCTATTCGTTTTTTTTGGTCATCGAACACAGTACTTCGCCTCTGGAATTCCGGTTCATCCTTTGCTTGGACAGCATTTTTGCTATTTTATCCTTTTTCTTGATTCTTTTCTAAAAATTTATGTTTAGTTCCTTCTGTCTTAAGAGAATAAAAAAAGAAATTTAGAAAACATGAAAAATTTTTTATTCTGTTTGGGCTTTAATTATATATTTTTGATAAAATTTTTCAAACGGTTTATTTTCAAATGAATTAGTATTCTCTAAGGTATTTTGCTTTTGAATTTTCACAAAACAGTCTACTTTGAATGATATGTTATGTAACAATTACAGTAAAAACATGGAAATCGATGATATATTTGAAAATGATTCAAAATCTGCCTTCCTCGGTATGATAATCTGACGATCTATGATTTAAAAGAATCTGTACTTATCTAATAGGAACCTATGACCACTTAATTGTTATAAAACTTTATTACAACAAAGTTAAAATTTATTCTCCCTAGAAGAAATAATCTATCTACTCTATAACTTTAAGAGTAAAATATTTTAATGTATTTAAAAAAAATCATAATAATCATATATATTTAACGAAAAAAAATTCTCATTTGCTTAAACTCACTTCTTTTCAACTTGTTCTCTAGTCTCTTCACAGGTGGATGACCATTACAGACGTAATTCGCAAAAGAGGTTCATGTTCTTCTTATAGTCTACATAGCGATGTTAAAAAGTTGAGCGAATTAGCTTTTACAAATTAAAGCTATTTCCATAGAAACAGGAGAAAGGGATTAGTAGAGGGTTGAAACTTTATGGACGTATAGGAGAAGGGTGATTTTAAGGGAAGCCCATTGCTATCGGTATAGGCTATAAAATTACTGAAAACCTTTTTACTTTTCCAGTCTTTTCTTTCTATTGCCTATACGAATCTGCCAATGTTGTTGAAATTTACTGGAAAGCAATATTCTACTGACGTACGTGAGGGTGGATTTCCCGTTTACAGAATCTCTACCATTTTAATGACAGAATCAAGAAAAGTGAATTCATGAAGAGATCGATTTTCTGGCCGATGCCGTCTGTTATTGTTCGTTTTTGAAATTCATTAGACGTCTGAATAATAAAATTAATCAATTTCTTTAAGAAAATTCCTTTAATTATATTCATTTGTTTTCAATCATCACTTTCATAATTGCAATAAAAAAAAAATCATATTAAACTACTTTAGCTCAAATTAAAATTAAAAAGATTTTTAAATAATGAAGAAAAAGACGTTGATTTTATTTTCGTTGAATTTCAATATTATTTTTCAACTAAAAATGATTTTTTAAAGGATATTTCTGAAATTTTGATAATAATCTTGATAAAATCTGATATGGAGCAAATTATATTGCTAATTGTATAAAAAGCTTTTATGGATAAATTCTAAAGATCACAGTGTAATTTTATCAATAGTTGCAGTGATCTTGTCTTGATCTGGAAGTGGTTGAGGAAATTATCAGACTACTATAATAAGAGACAATGTCGTCGTTTCATCCCCAGTTTAATCCAAGAGAGCGATTTTACGAGGGCATGATTTCGTCGCAGATTCCTAGGGAATTAATGCAATTATAACCAAGTTACTGTCGCTTCTTCTAAAGTGAATGGCGAAGTGAAGAGGTAGTGGAAGGGGAGCGAAAGGGGGAAACATTGAGAGACAAGCCAAGTAAAGTTGGCCTTGGGCAGGCGTGAAACTGCTCTGCCTACTTGTTGCTCCCTTCGGTGAATGACCCTGTTTCCACGCATGGATCCTTGTCTTAATAAAAAAAAAAAAAAAAAAAAAAAAAAGGAAAGAACGAAAAATCTGGCAGATAGCGTTAATTATACTATTTTCTTGGTAACACCTTTTTTGTCCATGGTGACCTCTGCACCTTCACTTGTTGTCGGCCCTAAGATATCAAAATTCTTTTTCTCCTTCAATTTCTATGCAGTAAAAAGCTTTACCCCAAATATCCTTAGATATTTTCTCCAGAGATTTTGCAACAGTGTAACTACCTCAGCCTTTTCTCTCATATATCATCAGTCAGTGTTGATAGGCATATTCCTTTTTCATTATTTCAACAATTACATTTATTATTTTATTTAGTAAAGATTAATTTTCTTTAAATCTCAAATAACTTCTTGAACAACTTAAAAATTCACAATTGCTTTAAAATTAGTCATGATGAGTATGCGATTTTTTTTTATAGGAATGGCCACATGTTGACGCATAGAAATAAAAAACCATTTGAATGTAAAGCAGAAGGATGTGGAAAGTCATACTGTGATGCACGAAGTTTGCGTAGACATACAGAAAATCATCACGCTGGTAGTAAAGTAAATGAGAGCGTAAGTCCAAGCAGTCCAACAACAGGACCGCATACACCCAACACCCCAGGCAGTAATCCAAGCACGCCAAGTACACCCGGAGCACAAGCTACACAAAACGGTCATGGACATACGGCCCTCAAGCAACTTCTAGCCACAGAACCCGCACAAACTCAACTGCACAAGGTGAGCTTTTACTGACTGAAACTTTATCAGCACTTTAAATAAATCCTTGAAATTATTTCATTAATTTTTACTCATCATCGACCTACCTCTTTATTTATTGATCATTGACTTCATCAACAATCATTTCCACTTCTCATTGGAAAAACAAAAAAAAAAAAAAATGAAATTGAAAAATGATCATGTTGAGTTGAGTTTAAAATACATTTTACTTCATGTAAATGTGTTGTACATGCTTCGCGCCATGGATTATTAGAATAAACTACGCTAGCGAATGAATTCTACATAATCATTGTAGCATTCGCTACCCTTCTATAAACTAAATTCTACGCAAATTGGTATATCCCAGTCACTTAGCCAGCATGGAAAATGGTTTGTAATGCAAACAAACACCATCGAGTGTACCTGTATACTGCACCCTTCATTCTCTCCAACGATATTCTATGTATATGTTATACATTCTGCAGCTTTACTATTAGTAATTTACACGAATTCGAGTAAATACATACAGAGAATGAATCCATAGATTGCTAATTTTTACTGTTATATCCTGTATGAGATCCACCCGATCCATATAAAGTCCATTATTAATCTCTCAACTTTCTATTATTATTGCCATTAATGATATTCTTAAGGAAATATTTATGTTTAACATAGTAATCTTTTAAATAAATGAGTAATCACATTGACATATAATTTATAGAAAATTAATGAAAAAAAATTTCATGAAAGGTAAGAAAGTGAAATTCAGGAAGACTTGCATAAAAAAAAAATTAGAGGAGAAGGTAGGATTATGGATCACTTTTTGTTTTTATTTAATTGCATTTCACTCTGTTAAATTATCACCAATCATTACTTCTCGAAGTTTTTGTTTATTGCCAAGAATTTATTTTTCAATATTTTTGTGGGTTAACTGACGGAACACGTACGGTGCTCGCATAATAAACCAATGGACAATATTAAATACTGAACCATAATCTTACCTTTTTCTCTATTTGTAATAATAATAAAAGTTTTTTTGATATTTGATTTATTTTTTGAGACCATAGAACACTTTTTTTTTCATAATCTAAAGATCATTATTTCACACGCTTTTATATAAATTTTTATTTTTACATCATTTTTGTATTAAATTTATTTTTATTCTCATAACTACAGATAAAATCCTTTAAAAGTTGTAAAGTTTAATTTCCAATTTGTAATTAAAACAGACTTTTTGCAAATCCCCAAGACTATTTGATTCCTCCATTTCTACTCGTCTAATAAATTCATTTAATAGTCCTAACTTTTGATATTAATAAGATTAATGTGGTATTGGAAATTGGTAAAACAAGTTATATATGAAAGACATCGAGATAAGTACAGATTGGTAAAGATTGTGATATTTGATATGATATCAGGTTATTAATGATGTGATGAAGAATATTACAGAATTTTTTCATTTTAAAAAAAAAGAAACTTATGTAAGGGCCACACTGCAAATCCAAGTGTGTTATTTTTGTAGACACATTTTACACGCTAAGCTGCTTCAATGCTAAATGCCATAAACAAACTATAGATTTTTCACACGGTATGAAACGTGTAAAAAGTGTCTACAAATCATGTATAGTTTGTAAATGGGCATTTTACATTGAACACACTTTACGCGTATTATTTTAACACGTTTGTGAAATCTTGGGATTTGCGGTGTGCAGGTACAACAAAAGTATGATCTTAGATTGGTTTAAAATTGACGACCAAATACCCGTACGATTAACCCTCTAGTTCTCAAATTTTTTTTCTCCACATCGGTTTTCACATTTTATCCCTTCGAACACTTACCTCTTTACCTCACTGTCTATATTCTTTCTTCCATCACCTCTTTCTATCATCCTTACCGGAGATCACGTGCGCATTTTACTCTTGCTCCCGCGTGCTAAGGACCTCTAAGACTTATATTGAATCACGATAAATCTTTCCAAACCATTCCAATATAAATTCCAGTACCAAATCAATTTTTATAAACTCCTAAATAAAAAAAGTCTTCCTTAGGGTTTTTAATATGTTACGGATTAAAAGAAGAAAAATATATTTTTTTTTTTTCACTATCGAATAGTTATAATTATTATAATTAGTATAAATATCTTAATGACCTAGCAGACATTTCAAAGATAAAAAGTGAACGTAAATTTAAGAATTAGAATTGAACCAACTGACTTTGCGCTAATTTGAAAAGTTTGTCCGCGTAAGCGTTAAATTAAAACTTTGCACTACCCTTGGAAACTCAGCATCAGAAAAATAAATTAATCACGCCAACTTTTTCCTTCATTTCTTTGCTTCTTTCTAGACTTTCTCACGTTTACTTCCATAATGACACCACATGAATTGACCAAAAAATAAAAAATGACTTTAAGATAGAAAAAAAAAATTCCAATATAAACATTTAGTATAATAGAAATCCACTAATAGCAGATATAATTGTATTCTTAGGATGCTGACTGATAATGTCAGCTTTTGCAAACAATCAAACGTACAACTGATAAAATAGTAAAAAAAAAAGTCATTGGTTACAATTGGGATTGGGAAAATCAAATAAAATAAAGTCGTTAATCATTGAGGTATAAACTGGACGGATCGTTGAATGTGTGTTCGGCTATAAATGTTGATAAATGTGTTTATATGACATGAGAATAGAAAGCCATGGCGTTTAGGAAAGTCTATATGAGATGAAACGAGAGACATAATCTAACGTAAACGATTTGATGTTGGAATACGATAACAACGTAGTGCCTAACACTCGATTCAACGCGTTCATTTGATATGCAGCTAATTACAGATCTGAATCTGAATGTGCTGGGTGTGCAATAGAGCTACGACTTCACCAACCGACTGCAAGAGCATCCAGTACACTCAGTGAAAATGGGAGAATAGGATATAGAATGGTAGTAGAATAGAAGGTAGTAACGCGATAGGCTGCAGTCACACTAGGCATATACAAAACGGACACGGCAACTACTGGGTAGAGAATCGTATGAGAGATGGCATCGTTCGTTCGATCGCATAAAATACACCCGTCGTATGGGACACTCACTAAGCCAATGCTGGGTCATTCGAGCCTCGTTTCGCATTGTGTGTGCTATGGCCTCTAAAAAGTGCATTCGACCGTGTCTACGTTCACATTAACGATTTATCGATTTTCTACACATACTCGAATATAAATTCCATTGGCTTTGCTGAATATTTTCCCTAACAATCAAACGGCTTTTTCCACGCACAAATGAGTGTTCCAATTTTTATTAAATAAACTAGTTAACAAAGCTCTGCTATTTTACATTAACGGAACATTATTATTTTTATTTTCAAAATGTTTTTCTCTTTTTACCACTTGATTATTGATTTTCATCATTAAATATAATTTAGCATCATAAACATCAAGTAACTGTTGATTATTACCTCTAATATTACTATTTTTTACTTTTATCGGAGCTTATTTCATTTAAAAATTCATTATCAATAATATTAATAAAAATATTCATCATGAAAAGATCTATTTGACAATGATTCACAAGGTCGAAATCCATAATTTGCCTTTTCAATTTTTCTATATATGAAAAATAAATAAAGCATTGAAATTTAATAATAAAAAATTTACCACATTGCTTTATAATACTCTGAATTTTTATCTCTATATCCCATTGTTCGAATTTACCTAAACTTCCTCTATTACTATGAATGGTAATGATGAGGATAATATAAATTAGGGATTCGCTTGTCTCTACACATTGCTTTTGGTCATATATTCAAGTAGAATTTCTTCATGTTTCAAAGTGCTAATAAAGCCTCGCCCAAGGCAATTTCAATGGCACAGAAGATGAGAGTTAGTTATGAGAATAACTTGATGGTGGTCGAGAGACAAGTTCCTATAAGAGAGTGTAGGTATATTGTACTTGAATAACAATATAATCATTTACTAGATTATGATTAATTATTATCAAAAAAAATAAAAAATGGTAAACAAATAAACAAGGCACTTATAACTGAATTTTTTATTCTTTACATATGAAAAAAAAACCATTTTTAAAATTTTTAACTTTTATAACATTGTTCGAGCGGATTAATAATAATTTTTATGAGTTGTCGATAGTTTTTAAAAGGTTCCAAAAACAAAAATTCGCCCTCAGCTCACAAGAAAATGTGTCATTGAAAAAACAAAAAATGACAAGTATTAAGGTACCTCATTTTATGTCTTCAATGAAAAATTGAAGGTTCTTCTATTTTAATTTTAAAGATATCGTCTCATACATATAGATGCTTGAAAATACAAAATCCAGTCAAACATCCAAAAAATTAATTTTAATTAATCGATAAAAAAAAATATTCGATATAGAATTCTGATAACTCTCTAAAAATAAAACTTTTAACCAACATTATAGTATATAAAATATAATTGTAATGGTTTAATGAACCAAAAAGTGAATTTGATAAAATAAGATAATCAATACAAAAAAGAAAACCTTCCATAAACTAAAATTAAATTAATTAAGTTAGTTTGTGAAGGAAAAAAAGTTGAATAAAGGAACGTAGGTGGTAAACTTCTTACACCAGCTCTAATTCTTAGTTTCAGTCTTCATGGCTATAAGGAGCCGTACTCTCATACTTTTAATTCGCTTAGGCGCGACTCTTGAAGCTCTCAGGACAAGCCAACGTAGAGCTTATTAGAATGAGGCCAGGTGTCGAGATCTCGACTTTTTTCCCTTATCCTTCTTCATTTTTTTCTTTTTTTTTTTATTTTCTTCGCATATTTTCTTGTGGCGTCAATTTTCATTTGAAACTTTTCCTCTCTTTCCCTTTCTTCAGTTTTTCTTCTTCTCTATCCTCCTTTATCTCTTTATTTTCCTACTCGATAAGAAGCTTCCCCGATGGTACATTTCACAATAACTTTTCCAACCTTCTCTCTTTCCTCTCACGCCAATTTTTATTTTCACTTTGCTTCCAATTCTCGTCTATTTTCACTCGACGCCTACTTGTTTATTGCAGTTGGCTTTTCACTTACACTACAAGAAGAAAATACGTTTTTCCATTCACAAAAATACAACTCGAGTGCTTTTGACATTCACATTTCTCGAGAGTATAAAAGATAAGAGCTAAAAATGAAGAAAAAAAAAAAAAAAAAACGTATGATGAGAAAACAAAATTTACGTTTTTTTTTACTTTATATATTTGAAAACTTTTAATTTAATTTTAAACTTGACTTCAGTATACTACTTAGAATAAATAATTATCAAATAAGAATAATAAAAAGGAAACATGACATGAAGCATGTAAATAAGTAGTAAGATCGTGCATTTGTCAGACATAATGACAGATGGGCTTAGGAGGCTGAAAATTGATCAGACAGATGACAACGTTTGAAATACTACTTTGAGGTATTCTATTCTTTGTCTCATGTTCAACTGGAACTGTCTAAATTGCCTAAATTAGACTAAAACGCGTAGAGCTGAAATAGAATAATTTCAACTGACGCCATTACAAATGTTTAGCAAATATTTAGCAAATGAATAAAGCCATAGCTTCATTCTAGTAAATGATTAAACTAATAAAAAATAACAAAATTTCTCTTTCAAAATAAGTTTTAATTAGACGTCTATTCAGCTTATAAAATTATTCTAACATCATTAGAATTTTATATAATGGACCTTATACAATACGAAAAAATTTTTATAAAGCATATTATTAACTTTTCATTTAAATTAAAATTTATAAATAGTGTAATTCGATATTTCTCCTATGAATTACAAACAAGGCATTTTCAAAATAATTATAAAACCCAATAATATTATGTTATCATCATTGTTGTTTCTATAATCATTATTATTTAAAATAAGAAAAAAACTACCTAGAATATGATAATTTAATTGATAAATAAATAATTAAAATAAATAATGATCATATTTTAATTTGAATTTACAGTCTATTTACGAAAATAATTAATTTAATCCGAATGAATATGATTATTACATCAAGTTTACATTAGTCTTTTGTATAAAATGAATGAATATATAATCACAGTGATTTCATAAACCAACATTTTCATTATAAATTCAATGAATGATGCAAACAGTGATAAATATTATATGTAACAATTAAAGTGTATTTCTTTTAGTAAAAATAACAATTGAGTATTTTATAAATTCAATAATAATAATTATTATTTTTTATTAGAATTCAACATCAAATAACGACGGATTAACAAAACAACAGATCGAGTTAATCCAACAAATAATGCAGCAAACCCAACAGCAGCAACAGCAGTCTTCGAATTCACAACCGTCAATGACTAATTCACCATCCACGGCTGTAACGCAAATTTCCAAGAGTGGAAAACCAACAGCTAAGTCTACGACCTCTCCCAGCAACGGCTCGACCACAGGAAATGGAGCTGGGAATAGTAATAATACCAGTTCTAGTCCCAAGCCAAAGGTCTGGAGTCAAGGCCAAGTAAGTTATTGATTTATTTTTATCTTTGAAAAAAAAAAAAAAAATGATTTTCAAAAGTCTATCTTTTGTTGAAAAATAAATTTATTATCTTCAATATGATGGGCTCATTGTATACATCCCATGTTTGTAATTATTTTTTTTTATTTTAACGAAATAAATAGCAATGGAAATCAAACAAAATAATATTAGAAAATCAATAATAGAGTTAGAATTGAGTTTTAAAGGGTTCGTAAAAAAATTTAATTTTTAAAAAAATTAAAAAAAAAAAAAAAATTAAAAAACATTTTTAAATAAAGGACAATTTGTTGGACTGTTGAGAGATAGAAAGTTTAGAGGGATTAAAAATTAAAAAAGGTCCAATGATGTGGCTTTTTTATTACTACTGTCAACTAGTTTGATTTTAGCTGCCAACGAAAAAAATAATAAAGTAAAAGAAACTTGTGATAGAGTTATCCTCTAGAGATTCAGGCCCAAAGATAACGAGCAGCCATACATATTAATGTAATTTATTGATTGTCATAATCTCACTTTTTCAAGAAATTAAATTTTTTTTTTTACAAATTAAGTTGGTAGTCTAATGATGATTGCTCCGAGTTATTTAAATCCAGTACATTTTTGTTTCATGAAATACAATTTTTACAACATAATTATTCTTTAGAAAGGATACTCAAAATTCTAATCTAAAAGATGAATTTTTTATTAATTCATTTGGAAAAAAAAGAACTAAACTAAACAGAAAAAAGGGAGTTTTTTCACGTTCTGCTTCTTTTAATACCAAAAATATACAAAAAATAGTAGAGTTCATTAATAAGAAAATTAATAAACTACATGATCGGCTCTGATGGAAGGTAAAGTTTGTATAAGAGAGAGAATGAATCTGAGACTCGTATTACGATGCCAAGTTTTCATACATATTAATGAGAAATCGATCGGTTTCACCTCCGCGGCCGTTTGCCCGCTTCTTACTCTGTTTAGGCACATCGAAGTATTGACACATAAGCTCTTCGTGTGGCCCTCCGGTGGTTATTATGTCATTAGCTTAATGAAGTTAGAGGATGAACGAGCGCTACTCAAATATAGACCTCGATTTTCCCACCATTTTCCTCTTTATATTATATTAACTCTTTATTGTTAAAAAGTTAAATGTTAAATGAATTCACTTAAATCAATTCTCTACTTCTAAAGTTAATTTTTCTTTTAACGAAACAAATTTCTCTTTTTTTTATAAAAATTTCTCTGACTTTTTCATTTACACTGAAAGAATTTTTTCACTAAATCTAAGTGCATAAATGACAAGTCCACGTTTCGAAATTTATAAGTAAAAATATTTCTGTTCAACAGTGAATTTTGGGTTGTTGTAAGTAATTTTTGACTTATCCCAAGTAATTATTTTACTAAAACACCTCTTAAGTACAAAATTAACTTACAAGAATTCAAAATTTACTATCGAATGGAAATATTTTAACTTATCAATTTCGAAACGTGGACTTGTCATATTTGCACTTAGATTTAGTGAAAAAATTCTCTCCGTGTAGGAATCAATCTTGGCGCTAGTTGATTGAAAATCATTTCAATAAATTTTAAGAGTTTCTATTGATGGACTCACTGTAAATTTTAGTGTCTTATTTTAAAACATCAAAAGTGTTTTAATATGACGACATCCATTTGATTTACATTTTCTCGATTTTAAAACACTAAAAAACATTTTAAACTCGAGACAATATTAATCAAATGAGTGACGTCATATTAAAACACTTTAAAATTTATAGTGCTTGTAGTCGTATGTTGTTACATTAATATCAGGGGATTATGAAAAAATTTCTTTTGCCCAATAATACCTACAAAGTGATATATATAATATCTTCTCACAGGTTTACTTATGTTTGTAGTAGAGAGGGAAAAAGAAAAAGGAGAGAGCTTGAGCTAGACAATAGATTTATACAAATTTCAAAAAATGATTTCAAGTTTGAAACATTTTTTCAAATTTCTAAATTTACTTAAGGTACGTCATTGTGGTGCTGTCATCATTCTGCTACGTACTACATCTCTATAATCCATCTACTAGGCTGCTGGAGGTAATAAAAAAAAATTTATCGATGAATGATTCGCAAAGTAGTGAATAAATAAACATTAAACTATTTGAAATTCAACGTCAAGATGACAGTGTTAGTTTACTCGTGCAGTTTGCATGCGTGAATATATTGAAAATAGTTGTACTGATATATTAACTCATAAATCAAACATGTCAATTCAATTTTTAGAATTAATGGGAAGAGGTCACTCAGAACGGAAGAGTGGAAAACAAGACTAAAATTAAATAAACACCAAAAAGATGGTGGTAATGATTATAAAGACATCATCTTTTTTGGGACAATTACAATTAAAAATATACAAAGCTAGTAAAGAAAATAAGAGGGATTCAAAATGGAAACCTTTAAGCTATATATGATTTAACCTTTCATGTCTAAGCTTTCAACAATTTTGATTAGTTTACCTCAGATGCTGAGCGCACAATTTTTTTTTCCTTCAGATTTTTCTTTTTAAGTTTCATTAATTGAATTAATAGCTTCATATTCTTTCTTTTTATTAAACTTTTCATTTTTTCTCTTCTGTGTAACTTTTTTTTTTCTATCGAGGATTTACTAAAGCCTTCCTTGGGTTTTTAGGCTAAAAATTATTCTTCAAACTTTTCTCTACGTCTCGTGATTACTAAAAAAACACTGCAACGAAGATAATTAGAGTTTTATACAATATTTTAATTCACTTGTTTTTACTGTCTCGAACATTATCCTTAATTTTTTATCAGACAACATTGATTTTAAAGTTTGAATGAAATTTTTTATTCATCACTCTTTAATAATTAGGACTTGAATGAAAGATCAGCATTAATTGGGAGGTTAAAAAGGAATGTTTTTCGAGAATTTTAAACAGATTTATAAATGTGACGATAATGTGAGATATATAGAAACAAGAGTTCGTAACAGTTGACATACAAGAGGGAGATGGAAACGACAGGATTGTGAGTATTCTCTTGGTGTTGCCGGTAACGGAAATGGGCCGTCGTATTACGTTTTGTACGGTAATAGCTGAGGCAACAGATGTGGACGCTTGTAGTTTTGCGATGAAACTATCGGGTCATATACGAGACTCTACTACAGTGAGTATACTTTAGATGATATCACGGAAATTTATAGCAAATAAAAATAAGAAAAGTTATTCACGTAGATTATGGTTACAAACAATTCCCTAAGAAATGCACACTTCTAAAGAATTTTGTTAACAAATCAATAAATAAATAATTAATGTAATAATATTATATTAATCACCGTACAATAGTGAATTTTAAAAAAAGAAAAAAAAAAATCTTTGTAATAAAACATTTGAAATATTTAGATGAATGAATAAAATAAAAATAAGATTGTGTAACTAGTTATTTAATGCATAAAAAAACAATTACATTCAGAATTTTCCAAAGCTCCTTTAGGTATTTTTCCAAAAGGGATTAATTCCAAAGGACTCCCCTTAAAGTATTCGCAGGGGTTCTAGTGAACCGGTTTTGGTAATACTTTTAATGCGAGGTGCAACTCGCAACGTATCTTCTCACAGTAAACCTGTCTAACAAGTGATTCACTGCTTAGAATAGAAGACAGACCCCCTAGTAAGTAAGACCCCCAGCAAATCATCTGACTCTCATCCAATGATAATTTTCAAGCTAGAATTTCCGGGAAGTATTCGCGACATTCGAACCAATCCTAAGTCTTTCTCTACATTAGATACGTTATGGAAGGTAAAGCGGAACAACTGAAACCAACAGCTGCGTATTTATTCTCAAGTTTTTTTTTTGTTCATTAATTTATTTGCATAGTCGAGTATTTTCTCTTCCTCTTCCTACTTTTTTGTTTGCTGTTGGATATTTTTTAAGACTCTTTTAAAGGGACCTGCGCACTTTTCGGTGTTTTTGTTGTATAAATTTCAAGAAGAAATGAATGCTAATTTACTAGGTTCCAAGAACCGTTAAAATATTAATTGTTCAAACAGTGACATTTAAATGCAAAATTAAATAGTTTTTTTTTGCGAAATTAAACTTTTTTCTAGTGAATAAAATACTTTTCTACTATTTATTTACTTTAATGTTCGTTATTTTCATTTGAAAAACGACGAAAAAAGGATCGAAATTCTCTTGCACAGTCGTGGTACAAGAATAGATTGTCCACACAAGACGTAATTGGAAAATACTTGGCGAGCTTGATGCCATGTTGCGGTTGAATCTAGCGACGGTCTTTCATCCCTACTCCCAACATTTAATTCTCATGTTTCTCCTGTAATACATAGTTTCAACTGTTGTAAGAATTTTCATCATAATCCATTCTATTTACAACCCATTTAATCAAATCGATTTACTTTCAAAATAGCTTTTTAGTCTAGTTTTTTGTAGCACTATACACAATTTTATAATATAAAGACTCAAAATAAACTGTAAAATTTGATTTAAATCTACCTACATAAAGACTAACGTCAAAATATTACACGAAACAATCAGTAATGATGGAAACAGTATTCAAAGTGTCTACGCCATAATCAATTAACTTTTTACATTTTTCAAATGTATCTCTATGTTTCCATAATTATTATTAAGTATCATCATCTACAAAACACAATCTCTCTTTTTGGGAAATAATTTAAACAATATTAATCAATTATTTTAGAAATTAATAAAAAGTAATATCTTTTACATTTAAAGGGTTCCATCTTTCTTTTTTTTTACTAGTTGAAGAGACTCACCTGCCAATTAGCTTTTTACTACGTATCCAATATACTTTGATCAACAAGAGTTGTTGCTGGCAATAGGATACTAGTATTGACTTTCAAAAGTATACCCCAACGTAACGTTTTCAGTCGTCAAGTTCCGCCCCCAACAGCTTAGATACTATAAACCTTAAAGAGTATTTTTGTCTTCTCCATCATCATTGTAAACTTTCAACAATCCACTTGACGTTAACTTCATTTTCATTTCAATATTATATTTTACACTATGTTAAATTTTAGTTCAAATCAACTATATATATTTTCTGTGGCACTATTTCTCTTTGCCCTCAGGATTATCTGTTTTTCATGGAACAGATATTCAGATAGTAACAAGAGCTAAAGGGAAAACACGAAACTTCAGAGTACCATAAAACTAGTGCACAATCGGATCATCGCACTTTTCCCCTGCGGTTTAATATGACCGCAACCGATTCGCTAACAATCGATGTGGATAGTGAGAAAAAAAAGGAGAGAATACTCACCAACATCTATAGAGCTTGGGGAATTCAATTAATTGGCGCAAAAAAAAAAAAATGACAAAAAATATGACGTAAAGCTTCGAGAGCTAGTGACATGCGGTCGTAAGACTTGATATACGTCGACGTGACCAGCATCAAAAAGTCTTGCACTTCTCTTTCAGCACTTTATTTCTTTTTCCCAAGTTCTAACCCTTTACTAAAGGTGGGTATTTTCAGATATTGGAATTTTTTTTTTTTATCAAGTTCGAGTCTTTTAAAATATTCTTAAGGAAACCAGTATTAAATCCACTATGAAAATTTTCAATACTTTTGTCTATTGCGGAAGTGACTTAACTTAACTAGGGGATGATACTCAACCCCCTTCCCTTGAAGAACATCTTTTTCGACCTCCCATGACTTGACCAGTCTGTTGGTCATCTTGGTGGGGGTTTAAGTATCACCACCAGACACTTGAAACTCTGTAAAGTTTGATCTAATTTAGTTGTACTACGATTTTCAACTTGTGCAATACGATATTTTGGTGCTGTCATCAATTAGTGTGATCACCATTGATAAAAAATAAAAGAAAACATAGCTAACGATAATCATAAATAATTTCTTGCATGAGCATGAAATGGAAAAATGCTCTTAATGTATTTGTAAAACACTTTATCGCGTTAATCAAGTAGTTCTAAAATAATAGCAACGTTGCATTTCGCCACCAGAGAGTATTATCGTTTGTCCGATTCCCGCATGAAATTAACGACAAACATTTAATACTGGTCCACCGTGGCATTTAATTCGTTTTGTACGCCTATACCATATAATCGTTACAAATTATTTCCCTTTTATTCTCTTCACTTAGTGTATGTGTGTACGTATGTGGGTTTTTGACTAAAAATATTTCCAAATTTTCATATTTTATACCAAAAATTGACTTGTAATTATGGTTAGCCAATGAACGATTTTTTTCTGCATATTTTTTATTCAACTTTCATTATTTTTTTCTCCTTTATACTAAAGTAATTCACTGCGAACCACGAAAGTCGCGTCAGCTGCACCGGAAAGCTTCTATGACATCACCTCTATTCCAGATTTCAATCGTCTTTTCAACCAGTCGATAACTCGATCGTAAAAATTATTAACAGCTACGTCTGACGTCAAGTGATGACGAAAAAAAATCTCAACAAGTTGAATAACTCTTGAGGTACCTTTTTTTTTATTAGTTATTTCTTAGTGCAAATCAATGCAATTTTATCAGCATTGGATACTTGATATGCTTGCTCATTCATTAATAAGACTACAGAATCGAGATAGTTTTAGTTTTCAAGTGTCATGGATGATTACAATTGTGCTTGGTATTATCAACAATATCATCATCAACATTCTTATCAGCAATTTGATCATCAACAGTTTAATCAACAACAAAATCACCATTTTTACGGCAATCAAGTTTATCAAAACCATCAGTCAGATCTCTGGCAATTATCATTACAGGTAATTGAGCTTGTTAATGTTTTTTTTTTTTAAGAGAAATGAATAATCAACTAGATACATCAATCTAAGAACTTTGTTAATTAAGGAAGCAGACTTGGTTGAAAGTATAAATAAACTTTAAACTTAATAGTTGATTATTTTAATCATAAGATCGATGGCAATATTTCTTGTATTTCATGACGACATTGGAATAGTTTTGTTTGATATTGCCTCTAGCAGCACGCCATGAAATTCAAACGTACTAAGTCTTATCAAACAGCGAGAGATAACACTATAGTTACTCTGTTTGGACAAAGGCAATTAGTTTCTCGTGTATCTGACTCTCGAGATAGATGTACCTCTCTTGAGAATTTAGAATTCTCTGGGTAACTGACGTATAGCTGCTAGACGTGTTCTCTTAGTAATTTTCAACTTTCAATCATGTCTTATATGTACATACGCATACAGGGTGATCTAAAATTATTATCACAAGGAAAACATGTAGAAAATAGAGAGAATTTGGAACAGATTGGTGTTTGCAAATTTTGTAAATTCGCATAAATAGAGGAGTTATTAAATAATATAAACGACTAATCAGATAACGGAGATAACAAGACAGAGTTAGCCAGAGGGGGGAGACTTCATCGATGAAAAATGAATTACCGTGTATAAGATTACAAAGTGACTAATATCACTCGGCAACGATTCCAGTTGATTTCTTAACCATAACAATAGGTAAACATTAAAGTGAGACAACTTCACATGTACAAGTTGTTATCCTTGTCTATTGAGCGCGAATAGACCGCACACGTAAAATGATACTTAGAATTACAAATAATTCTACAGCCTTTTTTAATATTATTTGAAAATTTACAAACGCCAATCTGTTCCAAATTCTCTCTAGTTTCTACATGTTTTCCTTGTGATAATAATTTTAGATCACCCTGTATACATATACTTATATAATATCTAAATTTATACAACCACATCAACTCTTAACACAAAACTTTTGCTTTGGTATACCCAAGTTTAAATTCCAATAAAATCATTAAGCTGCATCAAAGAGAGAACTTAGTCTGCGTAAAGATGTGGAATGGATTAATTATACCATCACGTATATGCTTAATAACTAAAGTTAATAACTTGTAAATTATATTCTGTTTGAAAGCGCAGTTAAATGTATTTATAACAATAAGTTTGCTAATTTTTCCAATTATTTCCGAAATTTTCATTTCTGATTCAAATAAAATATTTTACATTTAGAGTAACTAAACGAAATCTGGAAAATCAAACAACCAATAGAATGTCAAAAAAAAAAATCACCTACAGAGTCTCTGATATGTGAGTAAAAGGCGAAAAGCCCATAAAATGAAAGCAAAATAATTATAGCCGTAAAAAAGAAGTATTTAAAGAGAAAAGCTTATTGTTTTATGTCTAATTACTAGTAGAGAAACTCAGCGAAGCACAAGTGAGATAGATATGCATGCATCCATGAAAGTACGAGCTTATCGGAAATTCATAGCGACGGCAGAAAGAGAGAGAGAGAGAAAGTTGTTGGCGGAAACTACGAGTAACGGCCGGAGGTCCGGTATACACGCTTGAACTGACGCTCACGTCGTTGCACACGTGTTTGCCCATATTGTACTGGGTAATTAGACATGTCATCAACTTTATGTTTTCATATAAAACGCCAACAACTTCATCTTAAAGCTAATACTTGATAATCATTCAGCTTCATATTAAGCCTATTCATCAACGATTACTTGATAACATCTATTCTCTTTAAGTAGATATACATACACTTTTAATCATCCAAAAGTGCTCTATTATGGAAATTTGCATCAATAATTATTACTCTACATTACACTATAAATTTTAGTGTCTTATTTTAAAACATTAAAATTTACAGTGTAGAGAAAGTACATTGATTATTTAAATAATTTTTATAAGTTTCAATGATGATGTTAAAAATTTTTATTATAAAATCGGTGATTTCATGTGAAACAAATAACAAGTCTATTGATGGAAATCAGGGGATGACTGGAAAAATAATTTTCCAGCGGGCCATATTGTTGTCGAATGAGAGAAGTAGGAGCAGAGAAAATGATGTCGACGTTAGCTCAGTCGACACATAAATTTCGCAAGCACATGGTGCTCGAGCTTATGAACAATAACCCGACGTACAGGCCCCTGCCGTTAGGCGGCTGACTACTCAGTAATTACAGCGTCCCATAAACATTTGGTTCACAGCTCAATCTCGTCGAAGAGCAGTAGAGCGAGTTACAGAAAGGGTTTATAGCTCCTAACGGCTGGCAAAAGGTTTCGAGGGTGGATAAAATGTCTCTAGCACGTGTCCAAACCAGACTTTAGCATATATAGAAGCAGTAGTTTAGTAACAAAAAAAAGTACATGAGAGTAAAATATTTTTTTTATGTTATTATTGTTATGATTGTTATTACATAAGATAGGGGATCAAGTGGTCAGTGCGGTAGATAATGTCTGTTGTTGATGGTCTTTTTTTTTTTTAATTTTATTGAAAATTTTTTTTAACAAGTTCACAAATCTAGAATTAGTGAAAAAGATTGTAGAAATTTAAGTGTATTTTAGGGATTTTAATTGGAAAAAGACAAAAATTAGTCAAAAAAATATGAGAGATTGTTTTGAGTGGTTTATGATTAAAAATTCAGAGAGACTCTCGAAAAGTTATTCTTGAAAATTGAGTAGAGCTCCTCATATGAGAAAAAAAAAATATTAAAACTGTAATTTCAACCGTTTTCATTCTCAAGATTAATACGATAAACTTTTTTCTATGAAATCAAAAATATATTTCGATTTCAAAAGTATAACAATTCATTTTCAATAATTTTTTACCTACTCTCAATAGAATAAATTAGATATATAAATATTTTAAAATATTAAAATAAATATCATTTACCAGTAGTAAATATGAACTTTAGCAGGGTTCAAAGCTCGTCAATATGCGGACGCTATTAATTATTATCGACCGACACACGCGTACAGCAATTTCCGTTTGTCGTTCGTCACTCGTTGCCATCAGTATCCGGTACGACGTGATACGTTTATCGCAACAAGCCGCACGAGATTTGCGTCGTTATATTGTCGTCCCGGGAGCCCTAAATGTCCGTCAGCCTAAAGAGAAGCTTGACCTGACGACGATGTCTATGTTATTTGCAGTGGCGGATTATAATGGAACAAAAGATTACATTTTTTCTTTATGTATATATATTCAACCAAATTAAACATGAAAATTACTGTGAGAACATTTTTACAAGTCATTAAAAATAAATAACCGACAAAATGAAGTGCAAATCCTGAAATCTAGAATCTAATGCTCTAAATGTACCATCTGGGGATAATGTTCCCATTACATTTCACACTTTGCAGCTCTCTGAAAATACTCAGTAACATTTAATGTTTCTCTGAGAGAAGACTTTAAAGAGAAACGCCAAGGTGCAGCAGAAAGCACTGAGAAATAATACATTTCGTTACTTTCTTATTTTTTTTTTTTCATATTCTAAGAATGAAAGTGAAAAAAGAAATAATTATGTTAAGGTGATAAATCAGGTATCAAATTTTAGGTAAATTGAAAACTATATACTGAAGAATTATTTTAAAATACTTGATGTTTTTTTCTTTTTTTTTGTCATGAAAATATTGTTCAAATATTATTAATAGTATATTTCACACCTAGGGAGGAAAAGTAGACTAGCTCAAACCACGTGTAAAATTACAACCCGAGCTGAAGGCGAGGGTGGTAAACACGTGGTTTAGGATAGTCTAATTGTCCTCCTTAGGACTGAATATGATTTTTCGTCATACCTGAGTGGAAAGTTCAACCCCTTTCCAATGGAAAAGTGAACTTTCCGCGCAGGTATGACAAAAAAGTTGTTTTTTTGTTGACCGATTTAAAAACGAAACGAAAGACTAAAATTTTTCGTCTTCAATCGTTCGAGATTTTATAAAAAATTCGAGAAAGTTTACATTGGTATGTTAAAAAACTAAAAAAATATCACCACGGCTTGAAATTCTATCTTTAATATATTACTGACGATACAACAATAAGGGTACAAAAATATAAGATACTGTTGATCTTATATCAATAAAAAATAAAGATGAAATAAATGTTACTTGAAAATAAATAAGACGAAGCTCTACATTAAAAACTTTAACAGGATATAACAAGAAAAAACTGAATTAAGTAGAGAATTTTTTAAAACTCCTTGTCTTTCTTTTTATTTTTTTACTTTCTGAATGACGCAAAGAAAAGCTACTATTTTTATTCGTTGTGTGCATGAATGCTTTATTTAATCTAATGTTGAAGAACAACTCAGTCGTACATTTTCTTATCGTTCGCCTCGGGATATTTTCTTCTATCTCGTAACTTCTTTTTTTTTGTCAATGAACAAGAGAATGAAGTAAAAAAAACCTAGTGCACCATAATGGCGGAAAAATTCTGATATTATAAAATAAACCTTGAAAGTGAAATATATTTAGTATTGAATTAATTCCTAGATTATTTGTTATTGAAAATGCACGGAAAATTTTTTTATACTATGTTAGATAGAAGCCAAGTTTATGTACATATATTATTTCATTGTTTTGAATAGTAAGCAGTCCTACATTATTCACGCTGTCACCAAACTACTATGTAATATGGAAGCCGGTACTATTGACTTTTTTCCATGTAATACTCGAACTCAACGTAAAAAATTTTCTTTCAATTTTTAATACTTTAATTTTTTTTTTTCTTTTCTACCCACTTTAAAATTCGATCATTACTTTTGAGTTTATTTTCAATTCACTAGAGTAATTAAACGTAAAGGATAACGATTTAAGATTGGCAATTTACTTAGAATTGTCACGTAGCTTGCAATTGTCAGTAAATGAAGCGTAGTAAAATTAAAATATCATTTTTTCAGTAGTAAATGTCGATTTGGGTTAGCCATCAAGCTTATATTATAATTAAAAATTCTTTTTATATTTCTTCATATTTATCTTAATAATTAATTCTATGTTCAATCTGAAGAACTTGTTGATACATTTTTTTCAAATTTAAATTAGTTGAAAAAAAATGAAAGAAATATATTTAGAACTTTTATTTCCACCTAAATGTCGATATTAAATTAGAAAAGAAATTGTATTGTATTTAAATTGAAAGGATCGTCATAAATGAATCGATAAACGAGAAGGAGATAGAAACAGAGCGAAAATTGACAACCACGAGTCCTTAATTCGTATCAAAGCAATTCAGTCTTCAACGAGCATCATGGCAAGCAAGTCGAGTGAACGACTCGAAGACAATGCAATTATTCGCAATTACTATGTTCGTCCACGATCCCTAGGGAATTATACTATTCTGTTTCCATTACTAGTACCCGCATGACTGTGTACTCCATCAGTCGATATACGAGATTCCACTTGCAAGACATTATTTTCGCACATTCTAGACATTAATGATTATTCGATTACATCCCTAAATTCATATTTATATTAGATTTTATAATTAATTATTACAATTTTTACCCCTTTATACATTTTTTAATCAACTTAAACATCTTGATATTATCATTAATTAATCATTGTATTTACAAAAAAAGGTCGTTTTTTTACTACAAAAAAGAAATTATTAAATAATTTTCTTGTAGTTGCTGTTCTCATCTTGATGATTCGTATGTTTTTTTTTTATTTAATTTTTTTTTGCATATTATTCTCTGGAATGAGAGGAGCAGCGTAAAAAATTAAAAAAAAAAAAAAAAAAAAAAATTCTCGTTTCCTCTAGCCTAAAGAACGGACTATACATCCTTCGCTTCGCGAGACTGGAACGGGTACTGGCTAATGTAACAAAGGAAAACCGTTGGGGGTGGCGAGCGACGAAACGTAATTACGAGGCTGCCTCATCCCCAGTCTGTTGTACGGCATACCCGTGACCGTTCAAAGAACATGAAGCGGCAATAGAGACAGAGAAAACGAGAGCTGTTCGTGTTCCGGACCGGTCTGAGCGTGTTTTAAGCTCTTTCCGGAACGTTTTATGACAGTTAAAATCCTCTACCAAAGTATCTTCATTTTTTTCGATGGCAAAATAATGATGACATTAAGAATATTTTATTTGAGTTCGTCAAAACACTCTATATCAATTTAAATAAATATTTTTTAACCTATAAAACATTTGCAATTCAATATTCACAACTGTGTGTCTATTAAAAACGAAATTTCATTTTTTTTTTAATTATAAAGTTTGCTTGGCATTAAAAATAAGTCACTTTCAAGTGTTTTATCTATAATTATGATAATAATTATTTAATTAAAATAATAGAATTACAGAAATTAATCAATAAATAAGTTACATCGAAATAACAAATATTTCCCGACTTGAAAAGGCATCTTGTTGGATCTATTGTGTTTAAATTGTCTTTGAATTTCATTGCTTTCCTTATTCATTGTCACGTTTCAATATACTAGTGAGTCAAGTCAATTGTATAGTATTAAAAATAATATAATGAATAGAACATCAGAGTGTTCAGTAAAACTGTTTAGTTGTAATATTTTTTAATAAGTAACATTTTAATGTAAGTATCAAGTTTGTCTGTTTTTTTTTTTTTTTTTTGTAAAATAAAAAATTTTAGTTTGCAAAGACTTTAAATTGAGTGCAATAAAAGAGAGTATTAACCGGCAATTGCTGAAGAAAATCTAAAGTTTAGGTGAAGTACGAGTGGTGTCTGATAGTGGAGAAAGAGAGAAAGAGACCATGTAATGGTAGAGTTGCACGTAGGAGGGATAAGTTATTGCTCGACTGTGGCACGGTCGCAGGTGCAGGAAATCGTCCTTTGCTTTCTATCTCTCTCTCCCTCTCACGAGTGTTTTCGAGCTTTACGAGCAAAATCCCAAAAGCAAACGATTCGTATTGCCGTGACTACTTTTCAAGCAAACAAGAAAAGTCACTTTATTGATCATAGAGTATTTAAGCATCTAAATAGTTTTTTATTTCGATTGATAAGTCAAAATGAAATTTACTACATATTTTGATTTATACTCGTTAACTTGTTCTACATTTATTGATAAAAATATTTTACATTGTTTTATTCAAATATACAAATGTATGAATTATCAAGCAAAAATAATTACAAATTATTTTTCAATTACAAGAAATAAATTTTATTGATTAACTTTGAAATCAACACGAGGCAAAAAAGTTAATAACATTACAAACAATGGTAAGAACGATATTAAAAATTTTCTCATCTGTCTTAAGTAATCTAGTTAGTTGATGTCTAGGTACAAAGTTCTTGATCCAATGGGGAAATCCACTAGGAGATATTCTCCACAAAATGGATAGCGAGAACAAGAAACTCAGTAGTAATGCAAGCATCTCGAAAACCTCGACTTATTCCCCATCTCAGTTGCTTTCACTGGTCCAAAGTTATTTGCTCAACCGTGGCAGAGTTACGGCCTTTTACCACCTGCCAACTGGACTCTGCCGTTATTATTCTCGTCGTCTCGGTGGAATTGTCGAGTGCAAAATTACGATGGTTCGCTTTAGTTATCCAAATTAGAGTGGAGATGTTAGCGAGAACACGATCTACGATACAAGCCAACTCCGACAGGTGCTTCAGCCACAACTTAACCTCCTGAGAATATCCTCTATAAATTCAGTGATATGAAAATCAACTGAGTATTAGCATAAGTATTTATATTCATCAGCAATATTTTTATTCAAAACTCAACTTCATATTCAATAATTTTTTAATTGAACATTGAAAAATGAGTAATTGCAAAACTTCCTGAAAGACAGGAGAGCATTGGTCAAACTATTTACTAATTTTTAAGTGAATGTAACAGAAAAATGATTGAGGAAAAAGCTTAAGTCTTGAATAATTACAGTGAATTTTTGATTAGTTAGTAGTTCTGTCTTATAGAGTTGCGTACAATGCCATGACTACGTGTCGTAGAATATAAAGGGACTGGTAGAGGTATGAGAAAGACTTTAGAACTCTGTGCAGAAGCACCAAAGGACGACAGAATTGCGCGTTCTACATTGCCATATTATTATCGCTCCTTCCTTACTCAGAGTTTCAAGGGGTAATTTCTCGAAATGCTAAGACCGATGTTGAGTAAGAACGACGTAGATAGGCCCTAGAGGGACGACAAGAGAAGAGAGAATGTACTTAAGTTCTCTTTGACAAGATGAAGCCTTGAAGCGACTACGAATACTCTAGACTCGAGTGTTTCTTATTAGAAGTCTCTCCTTCAGTACCTTTAACTTTCGTATTATATCTCTCTACTCATTCTTTATCCATATTTTGAACTAAAGAAATATATTTTAGTAATAAACCTCCTGATATTCATTTTAGCAACAACAACAGCAACAACAAAATCAAAATTCACATGGGCAGTCACAATTACAGCAAGTCAATTCACCAGGAAGTGCAAATGTTGCTGCTGCTGGAAAATCTAGTCCATCACCATCAAACTCGGCATCACCTGGTGTTACAACTCCTAATAAACCAGTTACTGAATCTAAACTCGTTGAATGTAGCCTATGTCGACGTCAATTTAAGAACATCCCAGCTCTCAATGGCCATATGAGACTTCATGGTGGATATTTTAAAAAGGTATCATTTTTTGTAAAATTTTTTGATCAATTATCTTATTAATAAGAGGAGAAGTTTAAATGGATTTTTTTCAATAAGTAATTTCAAGTTGATACATGTTAAAATTAAACCTATAAATTAAAAGAAATATAAAGTGTAGAATTTATTCAAATGAAACAATGATTGTTGATTAAAACAGTTTAAACGAAATTTTTTCGGCCATCACATTCTTCATAGAAATCGGTTAAAAAGTCAGTAGTATAAAAGTTTTTCTTTCATTTGATCCTGATGCTAGGAAGCAGTTTAGTAAAGACTAAAAGTTTGTAGGAAAGTAAGAGGGGGCAAAGGAACCAAAATACCAAAGAAGTAAGATGAGTCAAAGAAGATAAAGGCAGTAGAATAGATAGAGATTGAAACTTAGAAGTGTGGAGTTGGCTAGGTTTGCTGCAGTATCCAAAGAAAATGACGAAAGTAAGAGCGTTACGAGATAGAAAGATAAGGCGATGATCGAATCGAAATGGACCTATTAACAATTTCTTTCATTTCTGCTTGCTAGAACCAATTCCTAAACGTATATCTATATCTGTGTAATAAATGAAAACTGAAAAAAAAATGAAAGATAAAAGAGTGAAAAGACTTTGAGAAAACATTGTCCCGAGCATTCTCCATTATATAGATTAAATCTGACCACCAAAAGTTTTTTTTGCATCTATTCACATGTTATTTTGCATTTAGCCAACATTAAAAGCATCTTATTCACGGTCAAGATGTATTCTTATTGAAGTTACTAGTTTTAAAGAAAAATATTCTAAACTTATAACTATCATTATTCACATGAAAAAGTATTCTAATATCAATCATTATTTTATCAAGTGCAAGATTAGTCGAAAAAATTTTCTTTTAATGTAACGTATTCAGCATAGATTAATTAGTTAAGTAGAGGGAGCAACTTCAGTAAAGATAGTTTGATAATATTGACTAGTATAATGGGATTTGTAATTATCAATTTTTCTTGTTAGTTTGCAATATCTCATTTAATATTCATGAATGGCTGTGAATTAGAATTATGTCGAAAAACTTGTATTATAAATATGATGCATTTGATTATGTGCGGGAACATAAATCGATAAATCTTTCATCCTCCATATACTTAAGTAGCTTCTAAACCTCGAGATGAAGGCTCTGGAAATTCCATCAGTGATAATCGAATGGCGGTTCAATTAGCCTCGTTCTCTAATTAGAGCTCAAGTGCGTGTCAACCTCTGTCTAGTATCAATTTACGAGCAAGGCTTCTAATCTGGTGTGACTATCGTGAGTCATTCTCTTCATAGTCCTTTGGATACTACGTCTGTGATCGATTGTTCTCCAAATTCTGACATATTATCCCTATATTTATTATATTGTCATCATTCAAATAACTGGTTCATTCTTTTAACTCTAAATGATTATAAGTATAATTAAACTAATTTATTACTTTGTAGGATGGAGAAAATAAGAAGAATGAGAAAAAGGAAACGCCCGGGCCACCGCTTCAAACAGCTTCTGTTAATGTACGAGCTCTCATTGAAGAGAAAATCATTCAAAAAAGAACAACAGGTATATTTAATTTTTTTCTTGTTATTTGTTAACGTGACAAGACCTTCAATTAATTTAAAGTTAAAAAAACTACTTATGAATAAATAAAGATTATTCAAATCGAAAAAGTACTTTCCAAACAAGTTAGCACGAATATTCACGTTTCACTTAAACTATGGAGAGATCGAATGCGACTCTTTCATAATAACAATTTTACCAGTTCGCCACAATCGATGATTGCCAATTTGTAAAAATCCCTTGTAGCTCAACGATCTCTCACATTTGATTCAAATTTCATCTATACTGATGTAATATAATAGAATCAATAGTCGAGTGCGCAAGAAAATTTCTTGTAGTCGACTTTGCACTTTGATAAATTAATCATTGAAAAAATTATTAAAATAATTCTAAGACACTTTATTTTACTTTCAATTGAGAGTAGGAAAATAATTTTCAACTATTGTCGTATGTTTGTTTCATTTCAGAATAATCGGAATAATAAAAAATCCAAAAATTGTCATGCTGACTTTTATCTTTAACGTACTTCTATAACGTTTTATATTTTTATCTTTTCATCATCTGCTTCTCCGTGCTATTAACGAAACGAAAACAAAAGCTTCCGAACGAGTCATAATAAAGACAGACTGAGTTCATAAAATTCACTCTTCGATGAAGAGTAAGAGAGATAAAAATTGAGACAGAGGTAGAGAATAACAAGAAAAGAATATCTTTTGTTCAAATCCATCAAGTTGTTCCTCTCTCATTGGCTTTTTTTTTTAACTCTTTATGCTTACTCCAATGGTCGATTTTGCGTTATCTTGATCATGCAAGAAGACAAATTACCATGACAAAAGATAGAAAATAGTTTTTTTTTTTTTTTTTTTTTTTTTGGTAATTTTCTCATAAAAAAATTAAAACTAAATAATAAAATAATGTAATTAATTTTTTCTTAAATTCATAGCAACAGAAGCTAACACTGCTCTATCACGGACTCACTCTACTGTATTTACAAGTCAAATAGCTGATGTTTCGACTCATGTTATTGGAAAAAGCAACTTCGCAGTTCCAGCACCACCTCCTCTAGTGACTGGTGATAAAATTCGACGATTATCTGATAGTGAACATTTTAGACAACCAAACATTACAGTGGGAAATCATGCCAATGTACAAAAGCAGCTTCAAGAAGCACAAACACAAGCACAAGCTCAAGCTCTTGCTGATATGATTCTAAAGGTATATTTTACTTTTTTTTTTGTCTTTAAAGAAAATAATAAGTTTATAACAAAATTTATTGCTTCTAGAGTACAACTAAGATGACGGTTAAAAGAGCAACTTCAGATCCTGGTCAAAGGGTTCAGCTAACTTACCAATCTAGTCTCCAAACATCAAGCAACCAGCAGTCACAACAATCAAATCAAGCTCAATCGCAACCTCAGCAAGCAGTGACTGAAAGCTTTGCTATGACCAATTACTCCGAAGACGGAGGATATTTTAGTCCAAGTTTACAAGACGAAGTGTTTCAACAAGTCACTGCGGTTCCAGACTCAGTGCTGTTACAAGCTAGTCAATTAGACTCCATTCAGGTAAGAAAATATTTGCTGTTACTTACTTCAAATTTATTTAAAATGTAATTAATAATTTTCTTTTGTAGTTTCAAGCATCAAGTTTACTCCAGGAGCAATCATCAGACCAAATGCAAGATATAACATTAGAAGATCGATTTACCAATCAACATACAGTTAATCCTGATCTTCAAGCATTAGTTAATTCACCTTTACCAGATTCTCTAGCTGAATTTAGCACGTACGGAGCTTCATATTCTGAAAGTCCTCATAATACTTTACCTACACAATCACCTTTACCGTCTCCATTAACTCGGCATGACAGTCCAAGCTTTACTTATCCGACTCCGCCATCTAGTCAAGAAGGACTTTTATCAGGAACTTTACCTCTATTGAGTCCTCAAGATGATTCAGATACCGTGAGACCAGTATCTTCACCTCTCTCAGCAGCGTTTTACACTACCACATTATCATCAGCTGCTGCCGTTGAAGAAGCTTTAAACGCGGTACTTCCTGAGCAAAATCAAAATGATGCTGATTTATATGGCTCTGGATCACCTAATCCAAATTCTCCACTGCCAAGTCCTTTATCAGCAACACCAGCACCTTCACCACTCTCATCACTTCCACCTTCTTCGGTTTCATCACCTGGACCAGTTACATTCTCTTCATCTGGATTTCCTGTATCTCCACATCATGCACTTCAGAATCAAATGATGCCAAATTCCGAGGATCCATTACTATCTTCAAGTCCTAAAGATTTTGGTGTTGGTCGTAGAAAATTTGAATTTCAATCTTACAAATTAATTACCAATCAGAATCTTGTGGATTTTGGACTAGGTAATGGAAGCCTAGCTAGCATTGTAGTCGATAATAATGGTGAATATAAGCTAATTCAGACAGCGGGATTACAAAAAACAAACGTTTTAGTTCAAGCAAGTTCTTTGAGTCCAGCATTGACTTTTAGAAAAGAAATACGTCTGACTACACCAAAAATCGAGCCTGGAATTAATTCCAACAATGGAACCTCAAACCAAGGACTTAACTTAGTTCAAAACCAATCATACCAATCAAACAGTCAACTCCAGCAGCTCATAAACCCAGCAAGATTTATGATACATACGACCCAAGGATCAAAAAATACGTTAAAACATAAAGTTTCAGTTAATTCAGTTAATTCTTTACCAATTCCGATCGAGCAGATAAAGGAGGAGCTTCTAGACGATGATATATTCCTCAGTCCTGGCAATGTTCCAACTAGTAGTCCCTTGAGACAAAGTAGAAAAAGACCGAGAATAGATAGCTCCTGCCATTCGTATCCTTCACGACTGAGACGTGCCTGTGATCGTCACTGGGACAGTAGTTATACTCCACCGCCAATTTTAGACCCGTCACGACTTGGGTCTGGACTTTACGCAAGACTGCCTCCCTACGAACGAGATTCTGATCTCAGCTCTGATGAATCACAGAGTAACCATCAAGATGGCCCTCCACCAAGAATTAATATTGGTACAAGATATCAAGCTATAATACCACCCCTAGGTTGTGAAGAGAAAGGGCACAGTGGTCGAGAAACTGATCATTTACTCTGGGATCCTGGTATCTCTAAAAGCTTAACTGACAATGCATGTAAGTATTTAATAGATAAATTGGTATAATTATTATTTTCTCTATTAATGATTCACTTAACTATTTGTTACAGT